>JAHBCN010000329.1:0-208315 GCA_019359885.1 Listronotus oregonensis
AAACGTAGAAAAGTTAATTAACTTAAAATTAAAAAAATTTTTTAAAAAAACCGTCATTATTAAAAATTGTATTTCAATTTGACAGTAAGTGAAAATCACGTTGCCTAGACGACGTGGAATTTCCGCAAATTTTTTTCCATAATACCATTCCCCATGGGAAAATATGTGTAGGGGGAAATATTCAAAATAATTAAAATATTATAAACCAGGGGGGTATTTAATTAAATTTAAAAATTTTTTAGCCTTTTTTAAAAGTTATTTTTGAAAATGCATTTTTTTGACCTATGTTTATAAAATTTTTTTTTTCAAATCCAACGGTCAAGTTTGTAAATAAATCTTAAAAACCTGTATAATTCTTAAGAACAGAAATTTTGTAAGTTTTAGTCTTAAAAATTTTTTGAATGCCTTCTGTCTCACCTTGTCTCAAAAGGTTTTATTCCCCTGTCCTGTCCGAAATTGGGAAAAAAAAAAGTTCAGAGAGAAAAATGGCTTCGAGACGAGAAACAGACGAGATTTTATCCGGTCTGGGCAACCCTAGTAAATGCTAATTTGAGATTGAAAGTCACATAGGGGAAAATTTGATTTTTGAGGAAAATTTATAAGCCTTTTTGGAATATATAATTAGATCTTTCTTTTAAAAACAAAAAGTCTTTCCCAAAAAATTAAGGATAATGATATAAATACATACTTTTTTCTACGAAAAAATCAGTGAAAACAACCCCCTATTACCCTTCCAACAAAAAATTGATCTTTACCCTTTTTGGATTCTTCTATACAGACAGGCCGGTTAGTAGAAAAAAGGCAGGGGAACTGGTGAATTTACTCCCGCTTCGATCGATAAACGTCGGCTGATGATTAACCGAACCGAATCTCAGTTTTAATATGCTTTCGGACGGGTGGTTGGGTTTGGGGGAAAATTACGAAAAAAATTTATGCGGTCTAATCTGTTGAGAAACAGTTGATACTTAATACCGATTTATAAATAGGGAATTAAATACCAACAGCTTTATGTATTAGTTCATTAATAGCCAAAGAAAATAAAAAGTAATTTTCTAAACACAAACTTATTTCAAAATTAAAATAGTACGCAATGAAAAATAAATAATTATAAACATAAAAATACTCAAAATGAACGATGTAAAACCCCGTCTAACGTTTGTTACATATTAGGGCTGATCGTTTGAAAAGCTTCTTCGATTTTTATTCAAGTTTTCAAAAATTGTTGCACTATCAGACCATTAACCTTATTTTTAAATAAACCCACCAAAAGAAATCATTAGGAACAAGGTCTGGTGATTGGGACAAAATGGTTCACGTTCACAATCAAAGAGTTAAACGTATTGTTCAAATATCCTTAAACAATATTCATTGTGAGGGGGACAACCATCTTGTTGAAACCAGATATTACCAATTTTAGAATTTGTCAATATGATTTTCCTTGAAATTATTTTACATTGAACCTTTTACGAGGCGTAAACGTCCATTATTATTTATTTTTAGTCAAGAAACGAGTTTCCAAGAGAACTTCCCACGTATTTGCAATTGCTGGGCTGCAAAGAAAGCAAATAATATTTAAACAAAATTAATCTTCAAAAACATTTCACTTTTTTATCGATGTTTTTGCGAGTTTTGTTTTGTTAGTGAGTCAGGCGATGTACATAAATCAATTCGCCTAAGTGATCCCTATGTTTCTACTACAGTGGACCTGTCTGTATATATGTATTATTAACAGATCCTAAAGTTTAATTAATTTAAAATACATAATTTTAAAAAATTGGGGCTTTAAAGTGAAAAACGATTTACCGCAATTTCGCCTTTTTTTTCAAAATAACTCCAAAAATACTGGAAATACGAAAAATTTTAGAGTACCGAATTGTAGCTTTTGATTATAAAGATTTTTTCTTTATAGATTTTCTATACAATAAACATTTGGCAAGATATGGCCGTTTAAAGCCTCTATTTACGAGCGAGCACCACCTTATTCAAGCCCTTTAAACTCACCCTATTTTGAAACTAAGGGATTTAAAGAAATTTAATTCACATAGCCTTGTAGCTCTTAAAAAACCATACAAAATAATTTTTGAAAAAACTTTCTATCGTCAAAAATGAAGGGGTATGTTTACAAAACCAATTAATTTTTTCGAAAAATTGAATAGCCACTTTGAAGGCAGTCCTGTTTTTGTATAATTTTTTATATGTAATTCTACTTTTTTCCTATTTATATCTATTAAATAAGTTGTGGTTAGTAAGAACTGCAATGTTGTAAGCGGTGGTTTTTAAGGATTGAAAATTTACAAAATAATGAAAGGCAGTAATATTTATAATTAATAAATCTGTTAAGCAAATAATTTTCTTGGGGGTAAATCTTTTTTTTAATTAAGCTATAATAGGGGTTGATTTATGAGGGTTGAAAAGTTGCTAAATAAAATAAGTACATATTTTAAGCAACAGCATTCTAAAAATTAAATTACATGATAAATGAATCATTTTGGGCCAAATATTTTTTTTATTTAAGCTCTAACAAGGGTTGATTTTTAAGGGTTAAAATATTCCCAAATTCATTCCAAAGCAAAAACAATAATTATTTAACTAATCCAAACCAAATTTTACCCATCTTAAAGTTTAATGTTGTTTTTATAAGTTTTGACAATTAGAGGTAGTTTTCACCCTTAAAAAACAAACAGTGCCCATCGTCATGATATAGAATTTGAAGTAGAGGGTAAGATCAGCCTAATTCCAAATTTTTATGCAAAACCATGCAGGACAAAAAAATTGCGAGTATCTGCCATTTTTTAAGGTTCATTTCCGGGACTACATGTATCATCAAATTATTTTAATTTGTCAAAAACAATTTTTTTTTGTAAATCTCATAAGGGGTGGTTATTTAAGGGTTAAGTTATTGTAGGTAAATATTTATTATACCGTAAACTTTTAAATATATTTTTTACAATATAAGCGTTTTTAAATAATTTTAAGATAAAAAAATTGTTATTGGAAATACGTTATTACACCCCAAAAAAAAATCAAGAAAAGGTATTATTTCTAGAGTTAAATTACTTTACTGGATTAATTAAGGATTAATGATCCTATTTTTAATGCACTCCCTAGGCTCAATGGCCCTTATGAATACCCTGAAGGATACGCCTATTGGGAACTTTACCAGTAGAGTCAAATTACCAAAAACATTTTTGCCGATGAGATTGAAATACGTATGCCTTCACTTTTTTTTTTCCAATTTTTGCAATTTAATTTTAAATCCTAAACGGTTGTGATATAGAGGCATTATCGGATGAATTTATCGTTACAAAGGGCTATAAAGTAGAAGAAGGCAGATTTCGATATCGTTAGTATTGCTTTGAATTACGAGTCCGAACAGACTTTAACGATATCTGCCAGATGTCAAGATAACTTTATTTATATGCCATTGCTTTCCTCCCTGCGAGTTTTATCTGAAGTTCAATTATGGGTATTTAAGGGTTTAAACACGCTTTGTTAGCAAAATTTGACACAAAGGTGGAAAAGATTTTAATTAAAAGGTTATTTTGTTTGTTCTCAAATACAATGATTTTTTAGTAAAATTACACATCTGGAATAGTACATGAGTGCAAAGAGCGTTTGTCCAAACTTCATGTTTGATAAGTGAAATAGACCGCTTGCACATACATTTTTATTAGCTGAAAATAACCTTTTCCATCTAAATAATAATTCCGCCAAATATTGTATTCTTACGATATTTTGTAACAGATCTAGAAGCAATTGAAATTAAAATATAAAGTGTTGGCGCCCAAACGATACTGACGTCACGTTGAGACAACCACATATTCAGATGTCAACCCACGGGCCCCCTACGACAAGTTCAATATCATCGGATGAGGGGAATAAAATATTACAGGGTAATCATTTAAAGACTAAAAATTGTCAATCTTTTGTTTATTTAAAAACTATTGTTTATTTGTTTATTTAAAAAGTATAATGCCATAATCTGTTTATTTTCGTCTGACAAAAACACCTAAACAAAAAATGTACTGCATTGTCAAAATTGGTAACCAATTAATTATTTAGGTGTTTCTTTAAACAACAATGAATAAAGAGACTTTAGACCCTTAACCCGTTTTTTTCTGTTTTTTTGCTTTAAGTTAATTTAGGATTTGACACGATGTAATTACCTAATATTTATTAGGATGTATATTTATTGACATTAAACCGATTACTAAATCAAAAAGAAACGCGATTCGTTTTTAATCTAAAAAAAATAGGAACAAACAAAAAAAACCTCGTGTTGTCTCAACCCCTTGTCTGGCAAATTTAAAAGTTAGGCGTAAATCGTAATTACACCATTTTTTTTTTTTTTTGAGAAAAGATATTTAAAGTTTCCCTTTAGAAAGGGGGGGGAGATTTGACGTTTTTTTGGAACAACAGTGTTACATAAGAATGGGGGAAAGGTATACATTCCCGCACGACCCCAGATACCTGAGGAGAGGTGTCTGAAGAGTTAAGTGGGGGAAAGACACTTCCGCGTTAATCAAGATTTTTTCACAAGATGCGGAAAATATTTTTTTTTATCCGCCAAAAAGCGGGAAAAAATATTCTGCACGCCCGGGGTGTATTTTGGGTTTTTCAGTTGAAATGAGGAGGGAAAGTGGGATTTTTTGTAAGTCGGGTCCCACGGCTGTTCAGCCGAAAACGATTTGCTATGATATTTAAATAATTAAACACTGAGTTTGCTGCATTTTCTCTAGTATATTACTGTCAAAATCAGTTTTAATCCAGAAGAATAAAGCACATAATGTGTATCCCATTCAATTTAAGGATGCATCTTTTTAGGGTACAAATGTGTCTAGAAAGACAAAAATTTAAGTTTGCAAAAAATTGGGAGATGTAATTTTTTAGTAATTCGAGAATAAAAGGCCCAATTTTCTAAGGGTTATAGAATGAGGTAGGTTAAATAGAAAAAATGTTTTTCAACATTTTCTTCATATATTTAAAAACACAACGTTTCAACTAGCAATTATATCTACTCGTCTTCAGGTGAATACGTAGTACAACTTCAGAAACGGCGGAGTACGGTACGTGAAATTGCCGATGTCATAGGCATTTCAAAAGAACGTGCTGGATTTATATCCAAAATAAAACTTGAGTTCAGGGTGAATTTAGTGCTTGACCGACGGTCAGTGCTGACATCAGTCGAATATAGCTATATTTATAAAGGTGTGTGATTAACTACAGTGCAGAGCGCGTAGCAATTTATTAGCTCTGCACTGTATTTGATCAGAAATTTTTATTGATATACATAGCTACATTCGACCGATGTCGGGCAGTAAAACCAGCCTCACCATTATAATTTTCAACAGAAGTCGGAATAAATGTATAGCATTTAAAACACGAGTCCGTTCCTTTAGCCGGTTATGACATGTGATTTGTGGAATGTCAAAGGCATTTTGCTTACTGATTATGTGATATGAGCCTACTACTACTATAACTGGTAGAGTACTATTCAATTGTCTTAGTTCAAAAGGATGACAGAATTCCTAAAAAAAAAATCGGTTTACAGAATAAAAATTTTTATTCAGGATAATCCACACTTCGACTTCAGTCTCTGAGAACTTTTCTCGCTGTTAACGTGTTTTTCTTTAAAGGGAAAAAGGGAACGACTTTGAAAAGTCGTTGGACCAAGTGATTTATTTAAAAGGATATTATGTTAAAATTGGCCCCATTGTACACAGATGTTTTTGATAAGAGTTTTTCCGCTTTCTGAGTTTAATGAATGGAATAAACCCTTTCCTGCATTTTTTTAAAATTTCCCAAAACAATTATGATCTTGCAAATTCAGGTTTATCAGAATGCAAACTTCGGAAAATTTGCCGGGTTGTAAGTGATATTTCCCCAAATTTCCCAATGCCTAAATTCGATTTTTTTATCCCCCAAGGCATGTTCCTTTGATCCTTTTGTCACGTTTTTTCATATGTAACATCAGAGGATTCACGAGACCGTGGGGAAAACTAACCATAGAAATCGTTCTAGCCCATAGAGACTTTTGTTCAGCACACTTTGAACTACTTTCCCCAAACTTTCAGGTAATTTAAAGAAATGCAAATTCCATTTGATTTGTTGTCTTATAATTTCGTTTCAATAAGTGAATCAATTCTTTCACAGATAATTAGAATACGCATGTGAATTTACATCCCAAAATATCATACCTTTATGTTAAACGATTACCCAATTATGATGATAGACAGGAAAACTCGCTAACACGTTTCGTTTAATATACACAGTGGGGCGTCAGGGGACTTGCCCTTTGGCAATCCCGTGCGCTTAGATTTAAAAACTGTAAATTTAAAAACCTATTGCTAAGCCAACAATTTTTTAGATTGTTTTCGTATGTATTGTTTTAAATTTAAAACCATCAACTTTTAGCAGCTCTTAACAACCAAATCTCCAATTTTATAAAGTGCCGTCATTTTTCCAGAGCCGAATTTAAATTTAAACATTATGCGATTACAAAAATCACCCTGTATAGGACACAGTTTTCCCCGTACCCGGGGATGTTTTCATTTAGTCTGACCAAAAACCAGCACATGACACGAAAACCCCAATGTGGGTGGCCCTAATAAATTGAGAACTGCATATCACGCAAGATAATTCGATCAAAATGCAACCATCAGATTTATTACCCTTTTTTGGATATTTCCTGAGTTTGGTTATGAGAAAATTTAAACCCACTAATAGGAATCCGGTTTTAAATTTTTTTTCGATACAAAAACAAAAGTAAAAGAGTTTTTAAAATGTGTTAGCACTCAACTGTTTAAGGATTTTCCCCCCAAATCCCAATTGGTATGTTGGGAATTTTTTTTCCCAGGGTTTTTCCCCACAGTATAATAAAAAAAATTTTTATATCTTATTATTATTTTTTATATATACAGGTGGGGAAAAATCCAAACTGAACATAGGGATAAAGTGGAAGGGATCAACAGAAAGGAAAACCCCCTTTAACTGTGTAAAAAAGAAGGAGATAAAGTTTGAATGGTTTTGATTTTTATCGGTTGTCTGAAAAAAAGATAGCGTTTTGGAGGCATACGGAAACCCTTTTCCGTCGACGTACGCTGTTTTTTTTATTTTAAAGAAAAGTCCTTTTTAATTTGATCTCACCTTATATTACTTTTTTTTAGTACGCATGTTTTTTAAAGTTTTTTTTATGCACAAAATTAGAAAGGAAACAAATAAGAAGAAACAAAAATTTAAAACCCATTTAGAACGGGGTGATTTTTCTATTTTTTTTAGGAAAGGGAAAAACTACAAAAATAAAAAAAATCTGATGAACGTTCTAGAGTTCCCATTTTTTTGAAACAACTGCAACGTAAAAGAAAAGCGGGTAAAAAAAATTTTGCCCAAAATAAAAACGTTTTTTAAATTTTTGACGGAACCCCCGGGCGTACTTAATTATTCCCTTTAAACAGTTACGATTTTAAAGATAAAACCTAAAGTTTTTTTTAAGACACCCTGTATAACTCCTAAAGCCCATTATAGCAACCAAAAAAATATTTTAAGGGTTTTTTCCTGTTTTTCTTTAAGCGTTGTTAAAAAAAATTGAAAATTACACTACCTAAACATAAAAAAATATTTTAATGCAACACTCTGTATATACACAGTATGTATTTTTAAATCAAAGAAAATATCAATTTTTGGACATCGACTTATTAAAAAATTTAGCCCCCCTGTATTTTTCCCATTTCTTTCGTATCTTTTTTTTTCTTTTTTGGACAAACTAATGGATAAAACAAAAAGCCCTTAGCATTTTTTTTTAAATTTTTTTCTTTTTTGCTTAAAATAAAATTCTACATGGGTGCAAAAAAACTAGAGAAGAAATTTTTAACGATAGCTTTAGCCTTAAAAAAGTTGCCGAAATGGATTTTTCGTTTAACACAAATCTAAGTCAAAATTTTGGGGGGCAAACAGTCAAAAATTGAGAAAACAGATACGGTACATTTACCGGGAGAAACCTGATACCATGGGAATATTGATATAGACAAAAAGGTTTATATATCGTAAAAAAAAATTTATAAAATATATAGGGTTTTTTTAACCCTTTTTTGTTTTTTGATATTAACGTATTAAATTTAAAAAATAATAATATATGAAATTAAGCCATTTTCGATTTTTTGCTGTTTGACTCCCAATGTTGACTCCAGATTCGTGTTCAGCGGAAAAAAATGGGCGAGAAAATCTTAGTCACACCCCTTTTTTGTGGATCTGTGTTATTAATTAGTAATTTGCGTTATCAAAATTTAATTAGATTTATGTTAAATAAGATAATATGGTATTAGAAGAAAAAATTAATTTTTGTAAATAATGTAAGTAGTAATATAGTCCATTGCCTTAATTATAATGTAAAAATATTCGTTGATTTTAGTAAGTTTGGCTCCGAACAAGTTTTTTTTTATTTGGATACGCCAAGTTTTTTTTTTTCCCGCTTAAATGAAAAGATCAGCAAAAAGAGGAAATTTGCTTAATATTTTTAAAAGTACATTTACTAGAAAAATCAGGAAAATAAAATTCATCCTTTGAATTGATTTTCAGGATTCCTTATAACCTCAAAAAAAAAAAAAATTATTTTTATGTTGCTAAAATATATCATATCTCTAGGAGATTTTTGTAAAGTAATTATCGTAATATATTTTTTCCATTCTTATCAAAACACTTTTAGTGTTCTCGTTAGATTAAATAATAAACAAGAAATTCCCAAAATTTTTGGCAAAACAGTTTATTTATTTAAGTGGTCCCCGGGTATTTACCCCACATGGGAGTCAGTAACCATACCCTTCTGACTTAATTACAAAATGATTTATGTGTTATGGTTCAAAGCAAACAAAGTGGTTAATTTTTTTAAATGCATAATATTAATTGTAAATGTCAAAAAATTTACTATCAATAAATCAATAATTTCCTCCATAATAAAAAACGGTAACCACTTGTTTTCCCCTTTATGTATTAATATAATAAATGTAGGGTAATTGAACACATACACATCAATATGGTCTAAGGATCAACAAATAAAATTTTTTAAAAAAGCCCCAAAAGATTTTTTTTTGTAGGAAAAAATTTTTGTATTATTTGACTTCTTTATTAAAGTGGCCATTGGTTCCTTTTTTTGGGCCCAAAAAATACAGCGAATAA
This sequence comes from Listronotus oregonensis, assembly GCA_019359885.1. Taxonomy (NCBI): domain Eukaryota; kingdom Metazoa; phylum Arthropoda; class Insecta; order Coleoptera; family Curculionidae; genus Listronotus; species Listronotus oregonensis. Next base: position 9,172 of record JAHBCN010000329.1, read on the forward strand.
CTTTAAAAGGTAAGCGTGTATTTCCATTTAAAATAAATTCAGTCAATTATACCCTAAAATGTGTAAAATTTTGAATTTATGAAGCTTTTAAGTCAGACCCTTAAACCCTTTGAACACATTAGCCCCTGGGGCCAGGATTTAAATCAGATAATTAAAATCATCTGATTTTTTAAATTTTAACTTTTTTAAAATGAGTTTTTAAAAAATGAATATTTGGGGCAATAAATTGGCATTTATAAGGAAAGTTTATTTTTATAAATTTGTAACTTTAAACCCACATTTTTTTTAATCTAATTATCTTTTTAGCTACCTTTTGTTTTCAAAAAATTGAAGAAAAATTTTAAAAAAATTTCATTCTTAAACCTGCCTAGAGGGGAAATAATATTGAGGTCTTCCGCAGTTTTTGTTCATATTTTATATAAAAACCCATTGAATGATTTTAATAATTACACACCTAAGTTTTAAAAAAAATTTTAATATTTTAATTTCCCCAGAGACAACCCGACTTTTGGGAAAAAAAGTTTGATTTTTGCATAATAACTAAATGCCATTTGTGTATGGTAATTTAAATGAAATTATTTTTAATCATAAGGGCCACCCAAAATTACGTCACATCGAATTTAGATTTGCCCGTCCGGCCCCGGGCCAACTGAACTTTTGTGAGACCCCTCACCCCAAAATGTTACGGTCACATTTTTAAAAAATTTTAAATTTTAAACATCAAACCAGTAATTTAATTTTTATTTTTCATTAAAATATTTTTTAATAGAATTAACATCAAATAAATTTTAAATAATTGACAAGTTAAAAATATGTTTTCAAGATTTTGTTATCATTTAGCCTGTCACACAAAAACAACCTCACTTCCCTTAAGGTGGACGTAAATTATGGGTGATCTTTAAAAATTAAAATCAATAAACAATAATTTTTAAAATTTTTTTGTAAGTTGGGGAAAATGTTTAAATGCACTTGTGGTCAAACTTGGCCTATCTGATATAAGCGCTTGAAAAAAATTATATTGAAAAGGGTTTTTTTTTATTATTAAAAAAAAAGTTAAAAAAAAAACGTTAAACCACATTTTTAATGTCATAGATGGTTTTTGTTAGGTTTAAAAAAATATTTTTTTAAATGTTTGAATAAAACTTAATGTGCAAAATAAAATTTGTATAGATAGACGCGAACCGATATGGATTATTTTTTTTCACCAAAAAAAATCTTTATCAAAAAATTAATTAAATTTTTTAATAAAACTTTAAAACCCTTTTTTTCTTTTAATAGGTGTTTTTCCTTTTAAAACAAATAAGCTGTGTCTTATCAAAAAACCCACCAACTATTTTGTTTATATTTTAACGGGATTCTTCTTTGCAAAATAAGACCAAAACCATTTTCAATAACTTTATTTATTTTCCTTTTATTTATCCCGTTTTTACCACTTGAAAATCGGTTTTATCGCTGTCTGAAATGATGGGGAGCTTTGCTTTCCAGCCTGTACTTTCAACATTTTATTATTCGAAAAGAGATTTAATCTACTTTTTTAGAGAGGGGTTCAGAAATCTTATGTACCTTAAGGGGTGAGTGTCAAAGATCAAGCAACCTACTTAATTAATAATGACCCCTATTTTTTTTAGTTTTTTTTTTAAAACGAGTAAGCCCCAAAATAGCTGTTCTGTCCTTTTTCTGCAAATAGAATAATTTTTCAACACGATCGGAATTGAATTCCGGGGAATAACTTGAATTTTTGTACTCCCACAAAATGTTCCCGGGGTTTTCCCGTGAATTCCCCCGTCCATGAGCAACCCAAATTTAGTATTTTAGTAAATAAAATAAAACCAGAAATTTTTTTTAAACTGGGAACATTAATTTCACAAGGATTAGTTTTACTGGTTTCAGAGAAAATGGGATCTAAAATCAAATCCAAAGAAAAAGTATAGAGAAGAATAAATTAAAAACTGTATTTGAAAGATTACATTTTTAAGAAAATAATAAACCAACAGCACTAAAAATGTTTAAAAAATATAAACAAATTGATAAAATTAGAAAATGGTTAGAGTTCTTTAAAGGGTTGTTTTTAAATTTGAATGTTTTCATAATTTTTTTTGGGCAATTTTTCAGCATTTAAAAAAAAATTTTTTTTGAAAATTTTTAAAATGACTGCTGCAATTTGTTTCACAGGTTTACCAATAAAAAATTTTTGTAAACAAAAATAAATTTTTTTCAAAATTTGGATAAAAATAAACACAAATTTTTTTTTAGTTTTTAAAAACCCTTTAAAAATAGTTTGATAGAAAACAAGAAAATAGCGCTTATCATATTCTGAAACGACAGAAAAAAAAAATTTTTTAAACAGCCAAAAGTGGTAGTAAAAATTGACAATTTTTTAAAACCCGTAAAAATAAATTTACGAACGGAAAAAATAAAATTAAATTTGCAAACAAAAATCGAACGAATTTTCAAAGCATTTTTTTGAAGAGACAACTACAAAAATCATTATATCAAAAATCTGTTACAGTTGTGGTTTAACTTGATATTTCTGCACCAAATTTTTTAAATAAACTTGCCAGTTCTTAAAGAACTAAAAATTTCCCACAAGAATTTTCTGTTTTTAAAAAAGCCAGAGTAGAAAGTAAAGCAAAACCACTAAATTAACATTTGTTTGCATAAAATATTTTAATCCAAAAACGTTTTTCCCTTTTTGCCTACATATCTTTCAGAAAACAAATTTTCCCGCAAAATTACAAATTGTACGTCTGCCCCTTTTAAATTTGAATAAAATAATAAAACATTTGTAAGGCCATCAGAAAAAAAAAAAAAAAAAATTGACATCAATGTGTTTAAGAACAAAAACCCCAAAAAAGTTTTTTTAATACATTAATATGTTTACTAAATTAAATGTTTTAAATAAATTACGAAATCCGGCCCTTTTTGGGAAACAGCTATTATGACGTCTACTATAATAATAATAATCTATATTCATATATAAAAATAAATCCCCATTTTCCTTGGTCACGGCAGCACGCGTAATCCCAAAAGGATTTCCCCAATTCTTTTTTGTCGTGTTTGTTATTGCCAAAGAAAGGTTGTTATTAAAAAGTTTAAAAATTGCGAAAACTGGAAATTAAAAACTTACGCCCATGAGAGCAGTATTTTTTTTTCTAGCGTCCCTATGAAGAAAGAGGTAAAAATATAATCTTCGGGAGAATGTTCCATCTTACAATGTGTGACAACCTATTTGATAAATGATATTTTTTTATATATATATTCCGGAGATTAATTTTTAAACTTTACGGAAAGATGGCAGTACGAATGCAAATAATCTCATTTGTCATACCCAGAATTACTTTTTAGTTAACCTAAAATTTATCAAATTGGGGAGTTTTGATTTAATTCACCCAACGTCAATTTACATTTGGGAAGTAGAATTACAGTAACAAACGACAAAAATTACTTAATATTTAAAAAGTTTAAACCATTTTTGTGATATATATATCATAAAATCATTTGATATATTTCGAAAATAAAACATGGGTATATATCCATTGATATCCCCGAACTGATCTTTTCTATTCTATATTTTATATAGAGATAGAAGATGGAATGGTTCACAAAGCATTAGAATAATAAACAATGTTTTTAAAATATTTATTATTTTTTAATTAAATATACCAATTTTTAATTCAAATTCATAGTGCGTGCAACGTCGTCGGGTCAGCTAGACAATATAAATGTTCTAATAAAATAATTTCAAAGTTGGCCTTATTTGACAGTAGCAAAGCCAGTTTTTATATATCTAATAACAAAATCCAATTGATACTTTCAAAAAGGCGACAACTTTTTGGGGTTTTGTCATTTCCAGAATATTCGGAAAATTAAAAAATAAAAGAAGTTTTATAATTTAAATATGCCCGAAAATCAATTTTTCACCTGTTAACTCATGAAAATAAAAAAAAAATAGTTTTAACTTTTTTGAAACTAACTGAACCACAAAAAAACAGTAATGTATAGAAAGCATAGGTTTAAGTCCAACTATTTAATACACAACTAAAGCACTAAAGTAATCGGGGATCGAATATTTTATATTTACTTTAAAATAAAATTTGAACGGGATCGTGTCGACTTTACTTTTTAAAGTCTCTAGAAACCCGAAAAATACGTAATTTAATTTGAATATCCCTTTAAAGTCTCAATAGTATTTATCTACTGTAAAGTTAATTCCATATAACATTTTTTTTTGTAAACCCACTTTTAGATACTTAATTTTGCTGGAAAAAACTTTACAATATTAAGTCCAAAAATAAACTTTTTAGGATTTGTTGAAAAAAATCCTCTTATCACAATATCTATATATTTCCCCCACCACGACTTCTATCATGGACTTTACCATGGAAAACTTAGACCATAAGAAAAAAAATTTTTAAATTTTTTTGACTGCAAAACATAATAAAAAAGCTGACAACTAATAAATTTTTATTTAAATTTTTGAGCATATTTACTTACAAGATCATAAAGATAAGAATAATTACATCATCGTTTACGAAATCTATGTTCTCACACCTCCATTAAGAAAGGACAAAAAAAATTTATAAAGATCTGCGGGCTTTTTTTTTACTAACTGCCCTGTAGACTCATTACATTTTTGCAAAATTTCATCAGAATTAGATTTACACCATCTTTTCCATTTTGACATTTACCAAAAATGACCGTAACAGTAATTTTCAAGTGACTATACTTTCAATTTGACATAAAAAAAAACGGGAATTTTCTGAATATATCAAGAATTTTTTCGTTTTTTAAAATTTTATATCAATAAGGGTTTAAAACAGGTTGTGGAATAGAAAAAAATAATGCTTTCAAAAAAAGGGAAAACCGTAATAAAAGGCAAGGAAATCAGGATTTATAAACCACCCCTTAATACAAAAAAAAAGTTAGACGGAAGGGCAAACGATTACACAAATGGAAAATTTTGTCCCATTCGCGTTTTTTCTAGAAATTATTTTTTGGAAAATTTTCCCCAAAATTCATATTTTATAACATTTGTTTTTTTTTGGAGATTACAGGTGATAAAAGAAAATATGCGTTGTTTTTTTTAATATCTATTTTCCCAATTCTATAAAACACGTTCATATTTTAATTTAAAAAAAAGTAGTTTATTTTAATAATAAAGATATTTAGAGATGATAACCTAAAATATCAAATTGAATTAAAATAATGTTCTTTTTTCTCTTGTTTCGTTTAATGTTTCATTTTTTTAAAAAGATGTAAACAGTAATTAAAGGAAAATCGTAAAAAAAATTGTTTTGGAAAAGGGGCCATAATTAAGAAAAACCCCTTTAACAAAAAATTAATACTACAAAAATAGCTTGTATAAAAATGTGAAAAAATTTCTCAAAATCAAAAACTAGTTTATAGATAAAGAATATACAAAAAATATTCTTAAACTATGTCTAGGCAGGTAGGGCTAGGGCCAAGTTCCGGCCCACCGCACAAATTTGTGTATATTACAGAAAATAAATTTCTCTCCTTCCGCATGTATGAAATTTGATGCAAATTCACATAAGTATTGTAATGACCTGAAATAAAGAAAGATCAAGTGATCTCTGAAATATTCGATTTTGAAAATCTTCGATTTATTATGGAGCACTTTCCGAGAAAGTAAAAACTTGAAATGTACGTAAAAACGTTTAGGACAAAAAGAAGGAAACTTTTTGAAAACCGCACACTTTTACTTTGAAAACTCTGAAACAGGGAGGGGAAAATCGTATTTAGTATTTTAGAATTTTGCAATTGATTGAACTTGACTTCAAAGGTTTAATTGTCTTAGAATTAAAAAGAGCAATTTTCAAACTTCCCATTCATGGTTAGGTTTTAGCTAATAGAAAGGGTTTACTGAAAAAAACAACAGACATGAGATCACCTCCCCTTTTTTTTTCCAGGGCATTAAACCCTGACCAAAACACTTTTTTAAAAAACAAGTGCCAAGTTCAAATTAAAAAACTGGGCCCTTTTTTTAAAGTACTGGGATCAAAATTAAAACCAAGTTCTGTCCACAAAATTTTTTCCCCCACTTTTTTGACTTGGCAAGTTTTTTACTTTACTGTCCTTTTTAAATTATCGGGCCAGGGCGAACTAATACACGTGTAGCACAAACAAATGTAATGATACAGCGCTACCTAGGGAATAGAAACATAATATTTGGTTCTAAAAGTTTTTTATAAACTGTTTTTTCCTTAGCTTCGCATCTTACGTCTTTATTTAAGAAAAGAAACGAAAATGTCAAATTTTCGATTGAAGTTTTTTAAACTTGAAAATAAAAATATATTTCTTTTTTAATATTGTCTTACACGAGAATATAACACAAATCACTAAAATTTGCTAAACCTAAATGGATGCATTTATTGACGAAAAACTTGAAAAATACCCATTTTTCAATATTCAAAATAAAAATTAACATTGTTTTTTTTTTGGTATTTTTCTTAAAATATTTGTAAATCCACCTTAAAATTGAATTAAATGAAATAAATAAACATCTTAATATCTCTATTTTTCGATTATTTATTGCCAAAAATAGGTAGAGCCGCATTCCTAAACAACTACCCTAGTGTCATTATTAAGTTAACCGAAATCAATAACACGCGCGATTTTAAATACATTAAATGCCAAAACACTTTAATGAAAATAAAAGGAAAATTCAAACCAAAATCTCGACCTCTTAAAGCAGTGAGGTCTAAAATTAGTCCAAATTAATTTTAACTTGACAAGTTTTTTACTGTATTAAGAAATGTTCTTTTTTCATTAATACAGATCAGTATATCAGTATCATTAGATAGTATTATCAGTGCCATATCAAAAAAGGACTTTGTCTAATTTTGAATCTAAGAAGCCGAGATTTTTGGAGATATGAACTTGTCTCTTACCTTACATAATTGTTTTTGGAATTTCACGTATACAAAGAGAATTTTTTGAACTTTTAATCGATTGCAAAACCCTTTTTTTTAAAACCCCAAAAATATACGATATTACCGCCTCCGTCTCAAGACGTCCGTTAAAATATGCAATTTGTCAAATTTATTTTTTTCTTGGTTCAAAACCAAATACATACCAAATCGCCCACCATTTGGCAACTACCCCTTTGATGAGTCAAAACAGTGAGTCAAAATTTTGTCAGTAGTAAATGGGCGATTTCAACCCAAATCTCCCGATATGTTCTAAATTTTTCACACGTATAAATACTTATGTAAATTACAACCCTTTAAAACCCCCTTTATGTGAACCGATAATGGGTTATAATATGGTAATATACACACTCCTGTAAAGGTTTTTTTGCACTACCGTACCCATTCATCTATAAATAAGGATTGGGCCCAAAAAAAACACTTCGTGTTTCACTCGGACAGTCGTAGACAAAAAATATCGCCCTCAGTAATAAAGCCCTAACCGTCGACAAAAATCAATCAGATTGGGAGAACATCTTTATCTTGTCTCTTCCATGCCATTTCCCCGCGAACTCGCCCATCTCTCAACAAAAGATCGTTGAACGGGAGATGCCCTTTAAAAGTACCCCCGTACGATTATTAAATTTTTTCCTATTTAAGTTTTAAATTTATACCCCGCATTTTTGAATGGACCACAAATTTAGCGTGTTCCAAATAAGACGGAGCTTTTACAAAAGAGTTTCAACCTTAAAAATATTTTTTTTTTTAGAGAATTTTACACAAAGATGTAAACCTTCAATAATCCATATCTTTTTAACAAGACGATAAAAAAATTTTTTTTTTTTAAATTTTTTAATACTTTGATCTATTGATTAGTTTTAAAAATATCGTAAGAACGGTGAGACATTTCGAAATAACCTCAAGCCATACGACAATATCGACAATGTAAATTATGCAAAATTGATTGTTAATAATATCTCATTTTACAGATTGTAGTGTTATGTAATCAGCCCTTTGGGGAAAAAATTAAGGTCTTGGTTAAAATTTGAAAAGTTTTTTTTTCTTACCAAAGGATGATCTGGGCAGGAAGGAGTAGGATCGTTCGTGATGATCATTTAATGAAGATGGTAAGCACGTTTTTTAAAATATAGAGAGTACCGGCCCCTTTTCCCGAAAGGCTTTGCCTCATCTGCAACTCTTTCAATGCTTTTCCAACTGATTAATTGATATTTGTCAAAGCCGAAAAGCGTAAGTTTTTGCTCTTCCGTAGTAAAGGGAGGCATTATTTAATTAAAGTATTTTGATATGAATTTATTTTAAATAAAGAACGATTTGAAGCAATGATCATATCTTTGGTTTTTTATTTGAGAATAAAATGTGTTAATAAAACTAAAATCTTTGTAAAAATAATAAGTTTTATTTATTGACCTTATCGTGAAAAGCTCTTTATTTGTGTGAAAATAAATAAACCTTCAGGGGTTTTTATAAACGATTGTAAAAGTTTTGTATGAAAAATAAAAATCCTATTCTACTTTACAATAAAAAACCCCATATTGGAAACCCAAAAAAACCACCTGACATATGCCACAAAAATAAAAGAATTTAACAAGATAGATCTGATACGGAAAAAACCAAAGGGTTTACCTGCTGTTTATAGAAAATGAGGTTTAATTATGCGAAATATATTTTTTTAAATTAAAAATTTTGGATAAAAAAAATAAGTAAAAAAATGGTAATATGGTCCTGTATTTAACTGATTTATTTGATAAATAAAAAGGTAAAAGACTGATAATGAAATTTATAATAACTGAGCGAGGATTTCAATTAGTAAAAAAATTAAATCAATGATCCGCTCAAGGACCAAAAAATGTAGTGTTATGTAATTACTTTTTTATAGTTACAAACCAGTGGGCGTAGAAATTATAGGTCTTCTGACCCAAAATTGATAATCGCCCCGCCAAATTTTTTTTTTGTGTATTTAAATAAAAGATTTACCAAAGGATGATCTAGCAGGAAAGAGGAGGATCGCTTGATGATAATTTAATGGTAAAAACGTAGTAAGACGTTTGTATACGTATAGAGAGTACCCCGGGACCTTTCGTAAGCTTTTGATACTGGGTCTTTGATCGTAGATTGGGGACGATTTTTTTTTTATAAAGGTAAAACGGAGAAAAAGGGATGGTCAAATGAGAATTTAAATGGTGCGGTAAAGGATGGTAAAAAAGCATTGATAAATTAAAGTACCGAATTTTTAAGTTAAATAAGGACATGACATGTTTTAGAATTATAAAATTGGGTAAAAAATTTGTAACATAAAGCAGTGTAACTGAAGACGTATGAATAATAATTTTATAATTAGACAGAACTTAAAAAATAAAGTAAAAAAATAATAAAAAAAGATGTGAAGACAGAAAAATCGATTATACAATAATTTCGTTTTTTTCAATTTGATAAAAGACATTTTTATTAACCCTATATTTCAATTTCATTAAATTTTAAAGAAAAGCCGTTTTGATAAAACTCCCAATAAATTTAATTAGCAATATGGATTATGTGATAAATTGTGCTTACGACAAAACACACACAACATTATCAATTTTCCGGTTTAAAATCGCAGGAAGAAACAAAAAAGTGCGTGTAATTGAAATACTTCTTACCCCATCTTTGACATTGCAGGACGAAATAACTTCAGACATACAACAGTGCAAAACAAAGTGGGTTATAAATGTGGGGGGGAAAACTGTTAAAAAGCTTTATAATGCCTCCGCAGGCCCGCTTTAACCCGGTGGCACCACGAATTTTGTTTGTACAGGGGGAACCCTGCTGAGGTAGTCCCCTGTCGATTCTAGAAGAACAACGGATTTGTGTTTAGGCCTTTTTTTCGTAAGATTCGACTTTAGGAAACCAATCTCAGCATGGGAATTTGCTTATGCATGTGGGGTTTAAAAAAATGTATAGGGTTTTTTTAAGAAAAATTTAGAGTGTTCAATTTAATTTTATCAGAAAATTTACCTTGTAAAGAATTAATGGTGTCTTAAAGTTTTTAAAGTTTGAAATCTTATTTGTGAATTTTCTTTACATGCAATTTTATTTAAAACTTTACTGTTTAAAATTTATTACGGCAACTTTTAACATTGAGGTTAAACTACGGAAAATTGTAACCAACTTATTTAAATATTTTTAAGTTTAAAAATGCACAAATGGTTTTTTTCAAATGTGATTTAGATTTATACTTAATTAAAGATCGAAGGTTTAAATTAGGTTAATTATACAAAATATTTTTTACGTAAACCTTTCCTTATCCCAAAGTTGATAATACAGATTAAAAGATACAGGGTGTAAACTTTTAATTTTTTTTTTTGTTTTTTTTGGTAATAATTTCCAAACCCAAATCACATAGCGATACAATGTTTTGGGGGTTTTTTTTGATGAAAGATTTCTGTCCATGTTTTTGATGTTGAGGGCCAGCTCGTCTACCGCATGATGGCAAAAATTTTTTTGGTTAATTTTTTGACCGTTAAAAAAGCATTTCCTCTGCATCGGGGTATACCTCATTTCCTGAGGGAGCCCCCGTCGGAGATGAACACACTTTAAAGGAACAAAAAAATTTTTTTTAATTGGTTTCCCAAACTTTGCATAGTAATATTCTATAGTTGATCGGTCTTAAGAAAAAACCGAAAACTCCTTAAACCTAAAATCGCCCCAAAGATCTTTGGGGAATTTGGGGCCCTTTTGAGGGTGATTTGGGGGAAGAGGTTTGTTTTTGTGACGTGGATTTTTTTGATATGGTGTTGAAACATTAATTTGCAAAGTTCGAAATCATGGCCAAACCCATTTTCCATGAACCGGGCCCTTTTTAAAGTCCCGTTCTGGAAAAAAAACTCTACAGACTTAAATGAAGTATAATTGTTGATGCAGGGGGGAATTTAGTAACTTTTTGAACAAAAAGGCCAATATCCCTGCTTAAAAAATTTAAATGTTCAAAAACAAGTGAAGTAGGCTGTATTGGCCCTCTACTAACAACATCAAAACATGGAAATTTAAATTTTATCGATCAAACCCAAAACTTAATTTAACGCTATGTTATGGGAAGGAACTTTAACAAAAACGAAAACAAAATTTAAAGTTTGATACTCTGTTTCCTGTTATTATCAACTTTGTTTATGAGGCAAGTTACGTTGTTTTCATTATTTGGCCCCAAGGAATCTGTTGTTGTTTGTCCCATTACTGACATCCTGTATTTTAAATAAGTTTCTAATGGTCCAGAACTGTGACTTTTTGGAGTAGGTATTTGCGCTATGAAAAAATGGAGGTTTTTTTATTAAAAACCTAAACACAAAAAAAGCAGATCTGACTAACGGGAAAGGGGGCCAGTCCGACACCGAATTTTTTTTTTAAATTTTAAAACTTTTGCAAAAAATTTTGAGGGAACCTGAAATTATACAATTTTAAATTAATATAAAAAATGATATAAAAGCCAGATTTTTTTAATCGTAAAAATTTGCAAAAATCTATGCAAAATGATTTTTCCAAAAAAATTAAACATTAAAAATTTATATATAAAAAAAAACTACCAAAGATCATTTCGCTTTTTGCTTCCCGCCAAACCACGTAACTTACAGCACCCATGAGGTCTTTACTGAGAATTGAGTAGATATAAAACTGGGTTTTTTTATCTATTTACCTAAAATAAAAAATTTATAGTATTTATTGTTTTATACTAAATATCAGTAAAAGACAGGGATGTTTGAATTTAATTAATTAATTTTTATTAATTTTTTATCAGGTTTGAAGGGGTTTTAACTTTGATTTTAATCACGGGTTTAAATCACTTGATTTTAAATTTAAATCATGATTAAAATTAAAAAAAAAAAAATTATAAAAATATTGTTTATGAAGAAAATCGAAAAAAAATAAATTACGTTAGTATAGTAAATTTTTATTACAAGAACAAAACACATAGATAGAAGTATTATAGCAGAAAAATTCAAAACAAAAAACAAATTTAATTGCAATATTTGTAAAGAAAAAAACTAGTTTCAAACTTTTTCAGAACTAACGATTGCGGTTTAGAGTGCACCAAAAAACCCAAAAGTGAGAATATCCTCCTGATGCAGACTGCTGCACAGAGCAGTTGTAATTATGGAAGTTCTTTTCAATATAACTTTGGGGTTGGATTTCCACCAGTCAAGGGGGTTTAGCTTTTCAGAATACCCTTTAAACATAAATCGTTAAAAGGCTCTGATTTGGCAAAAACTGATGATTAGTTAAAAACCACTATCTAGAATTTAAAATTCTTTTTGCAGTTTGTAATGCAATACTTTTTTTTAGTAGATGCCCAAATTTGTGTTTTCGTTGGGTTTGATAAGAAATGCCAAACAAATGATATTAACTTTAAATATATCGATTTTTAATTTTTGCAGTTGATAATGCCGATTACTTTTTCCCAAAATAATCTTCCAAAAAATTTTAAAAATTTCTCTACACCATCTGGGAAAAAGTGGCGGGCGGTCTTTGCAAAACCCATCTATGGCAATGGAAAATGGGGTTTAAGATTTGATAATCTTCAGCACTTCTCTTTAAATGAATGTTTAAAATTTTTTCCCTGATAATACTGGGGCAATCTTTTCTTTGTGTTCTTCATGATTCTAAAAATATGGGCCATGATCGCTTGCGAGCCCCCAAAACGAGTTCCATCGAACATCACTAGGTGGGCTAGTTTTTTGCCTTTTGGGGGGTATGGAGATGCAAAAGATTCTTCCTAGGTAATTTTCGAGGGCTACATGTTTTTTATATCAACGATTTCCAAATCTTTAAATAATAATAGTATATGTAAATAAATCCATATGCTATTCATTTAATTATCATTCTTATTTCATTTCGCATTGCAGACATAGCTGCATTATCTGCCCGAAACTACTCACCAAAAAACATACCTTTGTTTGGTTATAAGGTCCTTCTAGTAGTGATGTATGTGGATGCCCTGGATCTACAGGTCGATTGAAAAAGAGGAGTTCGCAACCTGTGGGTAAGGTTCATTAACATTAAAACATCCATCGAGGAAAGAAAAACCCACTTCTAGACAACCCCTTAAAGCATTTGCTTCTTTTTTTCGGTATATTTTTTTGGATCAAGCAGCCCCCCCGACACACCCTTCTGACTGGGGAAATCCAGGCCGTGTGCTATAGCTTTAACTTCGATTGTTCAGGAAATTTAAACTGTTATTAGTTGCATAGGGGGCCCTTTACAACCTTATCAATTTCTTTTTTTGCAGGCTTACTAGTACGTACAAAAAAAAGACATCAGAGATCCAGAAGAAGGCCAGTAAGGGTCAGATTGCCGGATAATCTTTTCTTTTTTTTGTTTACTGGGATTAAAGGGGGAACTGAGGCACGTACTTGCAGTTTGAATTGAAGTATTTATGCTTAAGTACGTTGAAACCTCAATTAAAAACAATATGAGGTTTTAATTGTCCAGATAGATGTATGTAAATTTACCCAAGAAAACAATTGGGTCTGTGCTTTAAAAAGGCCGAAATTTTATAATTTTTCTATTGGTTTGATAGAGCCCGTCAAATAGAATCGATTTAATTAAGCCAAAATAAAAATCGTTAAATGAGCCACTGAGAAATAAAAGGTGTTGTCATGTAATACTCAATAGTACTTGGATAAAATTAAAAAAGTATTTTTTCGGGATTTGTTCACCCCAAGAATTTTTTTGCAAATAGTGTTTAGTGTTAAAAACGATCAATCCAAAGCATTTAAAAATTTTGGAAATTCGAACATAAAATTGAAACCAACACATTGATCACTTGTTGTAAAATAATTTTTTAAAATTTCAAAACAGGGGTTTGGGGAAAATATTTCAACACCATTTTTAAAAAAAACAAATAAAAAAGGAAAAGGTTAAACCCCCCGATAACGTTGACGAGGATTTAAAGTTACTAAGACGATAAAATTGATGTCTTCATTATTTAATTTTTATATTTTTTCCAGTGCTTTTTTTTAAACTTCCATCAATCCTTGATTCCAAATTACATTTTTACATGTAGCGCGACATCCGGTTTTCTTTTCCACCCCATTTTTTTTTGAAAACTGCCAGATAAAGTCTTCTTTCTACCACTTCTTCGAAACGACATATTCAAAAAAATATATTTTATATTTTATACAATCAAAATTTTCAGTTAGCCGTAAAAACAATGCTCGGCACAGATCTTAATTAGGAATGATGCCCGTCCGCGTTCCTCCCCTATGAGACGAATCCGCGTGTTCTTTACAGGAATTTTTAAGAAAGTGCAAGTTCGGTAAATATTTAACATGTTTATAAACGGGAAAAAAATTAGGAGATTGATAATGTTTAAGAATAAGGACACGTTACAAATTTGATTGGCATTTAAAAAAAAATCAAAACCCTGTTTTTTTTTATCGGATTTTTATTTTTTTTTTTTTAAAACGTGATTTTTTACAACCCTGTCACTACAGCTGAATGGGAAAAAGTCTTTCATTTAGACAGGCCGAAATTTCGCCCCCTTCCACTTCAACCTACCCATACCCAGTTCACTCGCACGTATGTATAACCTTTTTTTTATCACCTGGCAGGGAAAATGTCCCACCGAAATAATCTGTCTCTTGATAATTTTTTTTGTATATAAATAATGTTCTGATAAAATCTCAAAGTGCCTAAAAATATATTTTAAAAAAATTGCAAAAAATCTAAAAATTTAAACCCAAAAAAAATATTGGCTTTTTTATATTTAATTTTTAATAAAAATTAATAATTAAATTTAGATTATTAAAATGTTTATGCAGAAAAAAAAGATAATTTAAAAATATAGAGTCGAGCCCCGCTACCCTTCAGCCAGGTCGATTTTTTGATTCTTTTCGGGCCCCAATATTTCTTTAAAAAGTCTACCAGATCTTCTATTTTTTAAACTGAAAAGAGAGGAAAGCAGATTTTCCGTTAGGGATCTGGGGGATGATCTGCAAACCACGGATAAAAATAATTATTCGCCATCCCCCGATTTAAAATTTAAACTTAACCACTGTAAAAAATGTTAAGGTTGGAATTTAAAAATTTCCCTAAAATATTCACCAAAATAGCCGGACAACTGAAAAAAAAAAAAGCCCTGCCATATACTTCACAGGAAAAATAATTTTAATTTTAAATCAAAAATGTCTGCGCAGATTGAGGCGAATAATATCGCAAGAATTTTTTTAAACTGAAAAAAGCACATTTATAACCGCAGATTTTAAAAATAATATTACATTTTAAGAGTCTTTAAATTCTAAAATGAACGTTTTTTGGCAAAAATTTCGTATCCATTTCGCATTTTTTAAAAAAGACGGTTAATCGACCCAAAGAAAAAAAAATCTAAAAAAAGTCCTTTCTTTTCGGGCCGTTGTAAGATTTAAATTTTTTGAACTTGGGGGACCCAAATTTTAAAATTTGTTTATTAAATGGCAATTTTTATAAATTGTTCAGTTATAAAGATTTATATAAAAAAAATCATTACAGCACCGACACAGTTTAAAGTTTAGCTTTTTTAACCATACCAAATTTATAAGGATTAAAAAAATTAACCCAAAATTTTAAAATGATAACTTCAAACTCAGGCTTTTTAAAAAAAATTTAAATTCATCAATGGGGCTACTCTAGTTGGCCAGGGCGGAGTTAATAGAACGGGGTTTTGAGTTAAACAGCTAACTGATTTATATTTAGCATTTACTTCATGTCTACAAAGCTTGTGATATTTTGGGTTGTAAAGCATTATTTATGTTCCCAATTTTACGATTATTCTAAGAAATTTAAACCAGATACTAAAAAAAAAATATTGGATATTATATATTTTTATTAAAAGTCTGTTTGTATCCCCCATTTAATCTTTATAATATTATTTTTGGGGTATGGTTTTTATAAAAAAAGGTAAAAGAAAACTGTTTAGAGTGAGATTCTTTTGGGTAATAGAGTTAAAAATCTTTTTTCACCAGGTTGTAATCCTAGAATTTTTACATATTTTACAAGAAATTTTTTACAACTAAAATAATTTCGAATTTATCCTTTCCGTATATACAAAAACTGTTCAAAGGTTCAAAGCTTTTGTGGTATATTTGGAAAGTTAAATTTTATATAAAATTAATTTGTTTATACTAAATTTTTTTTGTAAAAAAATACATTGTCTGTCGTTTGGGTTACATCAAAACCCCCCACCCTTTACTTTTTTTTTTAAAATAAATTAATAAATAGTTTCTATCATACAGAAAACCAAACTGTTTATATAAAGAAATTATTTTATAATGGTTTGATTTCCTTTTTCGTCAGGGAATGCAAATACGTCGGCAATAAATGAACAAAGGGTCGGTTTTCCAAGAAAATTAATATTTCTCTCACTTTATTAAATGTATTTTTACCCGGAGATGAACTGGATGCAATGAATTAGTTTAAATTTTTTCAGCAGTAGATAACGAATTAAAATATTTATTTGTTTTTCTGCCCGAAAAATTGGGTGGTTGCTGTGTTTTTTTTTAAAAATAAGTAAAAACTAGTTTACACTAGTATATTTAAATTTTTAAAATCACTAATTATGTGTTTCATCGATTTTATTTTTATGTATAATATATTATTAGTCAAAAAAAAATAACAATTGCAGTGTTTCAGTGTTTTGGGGTCATATGGGAACTGTTATTATTAAGTTTTTTTTGGGGGAAAATTATCTTTATAAAAAGGTCGGTAGTCCAAAACCCCAATACAACCAATCAGAGATTTTTAAAAATGTTGGGTTTCCCAAAGTAAAGTACCTTTACTTTTGAGAATATCGAAAAAAATTATAAAGAAAAAAATGTTTAAACACTTTTAAAATTTAACATGGTTTATTTACATTAGTTTTTTAAAATTTAAAGAGTAACTGAAATTTTAAAATTATCAGAGAAAATGTCAGAAAATATTTTTTTTTTTGTAAAAAAACAATGTGAATATTTAAAAGTTATTTCAAACATTTTTCTATTATTATTATAAAAAAAAGGTAATTTTTTTAGGAAACAAGAAAATTTTTTTGACATACCTGTAAAGATGATACATTTTGACATCTGATGATTGCATTTAACGTTTTGACAATGCAGAACTTTTTTTAAAAAAATATCCGTAAATTTTAAAATTAAAGTTTCATGCTGGGGATAAGGGAAAATTTTCCATAACCAAACTTACGTAGACACACTGTTTACGTTTTTTACAATTTTAAGGTCTTTTAAAAATTTTTTTTTTTAAGGTTTTTTTATCCGGTCTGGGGAAAAAAACGATTTAAACAAAAATTTTCTTTTTATAGTTTTTCCTAACTTTTGACCCCCGATTTTTTGTTTTTTTTTTTAAATTTTCGTATATCTGTAATAGCAGAGGCGTTTTCTCCCAATTCTTGTTTTCCAAACTTGGCACATTATTACTTTGACGTTCATTCCTTTCTAAAATCACATCCATAGTGTGCTAAAAGATACAATCGTCCCCAAAGTTCGGTTCCTTTCAGTTTTAAATTAATATTGGGCCAAATTTGTCTTATTTAATACCACAAAAAGAAAACTATGTCGTTTTTGCAGAAAATCCTACCAGTCTCCTGCCCACATATCCTCCAGAATAAAAAAAATAATTTAATCTTGTTATATTTTTTAAAAAAAAATTTGGGTTTTTTCCTTTTTTTTAAGCCAGAAATTTCCGCTTTAATCTTACACTATGTATGTTTTTCAACTCTCTACACCATTTACCATTCTTGATTCCATCCGTACAAGAGCGGTCCTATTAATGATCCCCATCTCACAAAATATTCTTTCACTTGCAGAAAACCCGAGCCTGCGCGGATTTATAGGTACTGGCTTCTCCCCCAAAAACCCATCGCATATAATCCCTCCCTTTGCATTTAAAAAATTTTGCCTTTACTTCGTATGCGCTTTATCAGAGTAATTAGCCCCGTATCAAAAACTACCTTTACTTCACTTTAGAAAACTACGGTACGTTGATATACGCCTAGGGTTATTTCAAAAAAGAAAACAGTAAATAAAGGAGCCCCTTATTTGTCCAGTATTTCTATTTTTGACCTTCTTTTTACAGCGTAACCAAAAAAAAGGGGAAATTTTGAGATTATTTTGAAAAGGAAATTTTTTTCATGTGGGTACTTAATTTTTTTTGATGGCTATTTTAAGAGTCAATTTAGTTGTAACATGAATCGTTTGAACTCATAAAGTCGTAATGACAATTAACCAAAGCAGGGTCAAAGTTCCCCTTTTTTTCTGAGAATATTGGTTAAATACAACTTAAAACACCCAATTTTTTAAAATTTTTTAAATTTTTTTTTAAAAATTGACTGCCCTGTCAAATCACCTAATTATACATAATAAAAATGTTAAATGTTTGAAAATTAAAACCCAAAAAAAATATGTAGTTTTATAACTAACAAATACTAACTAAAAGAAAATCATAATAATACAAATAGCTTAAAACCCCCATCTGAAAAAAAGATGTTTTTTTTTCCTTGTATGGTTTTTTTAAAAGAAATTATTTACTTAGAAATTCCTATCGATTTTTTTTTAAAAACATATGCTACCTAATTTACAAAAATTTATTTTCATTGTTGCCTGAAATAATTGACCCGACACCGGGAAAGGGTGGATCCAGTTACAAACATTTATATATATATATATATAATATATATATAATATTTTTATATAAATATTATATATATATATATATATATATATATATATATATATATATATATATATATATATATATATATATATATATATATATATATATATATATATATATATATATTATATATATATATATATATATATATATATATATATATATATATATATATATATATATATATATATATATATATATATATATATATATATATATATATATATATATATATATATATTAATGAACTGAAAAGAAAGATTAAAAGTCCGTTAGAAAATGATTTTTAAAGTTGGGTTTTGGTTTAAAATTAGAGCCCCAAAATTCAGTAAGTTATGTAACTGGGATCTTTTTTTCCTACCCCCGTGTGTCCTGGATCAATTATTTCGCAAAAAAACAATTAAATAATTTTTTTAAATTTGGGGAAACATGTTTAAAAAAAATATAAAAATCGGAATTTTAAGTAAATACCTTTAAAAATCCATTAAATGAAAAAAAAAACATCTTGCAGATTGTTCTCCAAAAGAGTGAAACTTCTCCGTCGACCCCTGCCGCCGCCCCCGGGGAAATATTTAGGTAGTAGTTATTTAAAATAACTGTGTCCCCTCGTTTCTAAGGTGCTGAAATGGAAAAAGCATGTTTGGGGGCTTGGGGAAAAGACGGAACTGGGACAAAAGATAAAAAACGAAAACCGCACCACGGTACTCTGGTACTTAGAGTATATATGTCTAGTATATATATATATGTATAAGAAGTCCCCTTTGGGAGTGGGCACAAAGATAAAAAAGATAGACTTAACTGACCCCATGTAATAATAAAATATGAGTAGAAGGAAGTCGTTATTAGTAAATAAACACATATTTTTTTTAGTTTTAAAAACATTTTAAACATTTTTATTATGATGGGTTAGTCTTGACAAAAGACAGTCAATTTTTAAAAGATGTCAAAATTAAAAAAATTTATGTTTAATTGTTATATTGAACCAATATTCCCCCGGTAGGAAGCTTGGGGTCTGCTTTGATAATTGTCATCAAGATTTATTTGGACTGAGTTCGAAAACGACCCCTCTTACGAACTAAATGGACTCTGTAAAATAGCCATCCAAAAAATTAAATACCCACCAGAAAAAAACTTTGCAAAATAAATCTTAAAACTGTCATTTTGTTAAAAAATTACGTGACATAAGAAAAAAAAAAGTTTTAAAAATATAAATACCCGAAAATAAGAACCTTCTTTATTTTAAACTGTTTTTTTTTTTTTTCAATCCACGTAGCGTGGGGACCAACGTACCAAAGTAAGTAATGTAGTTTTTTTGATACAGGACCAATAACACTCTAGGAATAAAGGAAACAACGAAGTGAAAGGTCAGGTTTTGCAAATGCTGCAAAGGGGAAATATATGAATTTGTTCTTCAGGGCAGAAGCGAGAAAGTACCATAAACCGCAGGCCTCAGTTATCGGTTAAAGTGAAAGAATTTTTTTTTGTGAGATGGGACCCCAAAAAGGGACCCCTGAGGATGGAATCAAGGATGGTAAATGGTAAGAGAAGATTTGGATATACATAGTGTATAGATTAAAACGAAACAGAGTTTCTGGCTTAGAGAGAAAACCAATATATTTTAGAAGTAATGCCAACAAGATTAAATTATTTTTATCTGTAGGACATATTATGGGTGAGAAACTGGTATGATTTTTCCCAAAAACGAACATAATTTTCTTTGTGGTATTAGATCAGAAGATTTTGGTGCCCCACCCCAAAAATATTAATTTAAACCCCTTGGGAAATTGAACATTAGAACAAAAATTATCTACTTAGCACACTATGGATGTGATATTGGGTGGGGGAAAATGAAGTCAATGTAAAGATAATAATGTGCCGATATTTTGTTTTGGAGAATCCAAGCATTAATTGGGTGGGAGGAAACTGATAATCTATCATATACGTAAATTAAAAAACAAATATCTATGCAAAGAGGAAAAACTTAACTTTTTTAAAAAGTATTATAAAAACATTTCAGAAGTGTTTTTACACAACACACTTAATAAAAAACCCTACCATTTGTATTATTTATTATTTATAAAGTTTTATTATATATATATATATATATATATATATATATATATATATATATATTTATATATATATATATATATATATAATATTATATATATATATACATTTTTTTCTTAACCAAATAGAGTTTTTAAATTTGGTTTTCTATAGCACATTTAATCCTAAAATAATTTCTTGTAAAAATTTTTAAAAATAAAAAAATAAATAAACAAAAAAATGTTACTTTTTAGTTACTCCCCCCCTAAACCCATATTTATTTTTACTTCAACTTTTTTAAACCCTTTAATGTACTTTGTACTTCAAAATAAACCCTTTTAAAAAAAGAACAAAGAAAAGCATTATATTATTCCTTAAATTGAGAAAATAAGGCAAAAACCCAAAAAAAACCTATTATTTTTTTTTAAAAAGTTGACAGAAACCCAATAAAATTAGAAATTTTAATAAACCTACCATTAAATTAAGACTTTAAATTTTCTAAAACTTACAACTCTCGTAATGATGCAATTTTCACGATTGAGTTTTGTATAGGAAATAGGCCCTTTTTTTTTTTGCAAAAATTTTTTTAAAAAGGCTTTTAACCCTTTCCCAATATTGTTCTCCCCGACCAAATCCTGATATTTTTTGAAGAAAACTTCGAAACAGAAAGCGCATATAATTTAGTTATAAGGAGACACGAAAATTATTTACAAAATTATTAAAATATTTGTCAATAATTCAGTTATATTAGTTAAATAACAATTTTTTTTGGGAGAAACCCACTTAAAACAAAAAATGAAGTATGGGGAAAAAAAACATAAATATATTTTTATAAACTTGATATTCTAAACTTACCAAAAAGAATAATAAAATAACCTCCCAGGTATGTGACAAGTAGAACTTTTAAATATCATATATGATAATTAATAACCGCACTACTTCGTAGTTGCAACGGGAATATAAAAAAAAAATGATTTCAAAAAGATTAAATAAATTACACCCTTTATGTCAAAAACAATTGGACTCATATGTATACGAATCTTTTTTATTAAAAATAACAAAAAGTCATAATTTTAAAATATCGAATATTTTTAAAGAACGCCCTTTACATATTTTTACATTATAATATACATTTTGAATAAAAAAAAATATGAAATAAAATTTTAAATTTAAAGTTTTGGTAAATATCGGAAAAAGTAGCGTAACAGAAGCCCAAAAAGTAAATTAGCCAATACTTTTTATTTAAAAAATTTCAAATGATTGTGGCCTTACGCCATCCAATATTTAATAATTACCAAACAATATTCCCTATATTTTTATCCACCCGCGCCAAAAATATAAAATTGGCATCCGCATCGATTTTTAACCCGGGTTTAAAAAAGCTATTTTGAAGAAGCTAAAGAAATATAATTTTAATGGCCATAAAAAAAAAGTGGTAGGGGGGGATGGGGGGTCCCCGCCCATCGTCTCCGCGTCCTTTCCCCGACCAGGTTGGGAAAGGGGCCCTGTTGAGGTGGGTAATAGTTTTTAAACCCGCCGCGCGTAAAGACGTAGATCATCAAAAGAAAGATAAAAGCAAATAAACCATGCCAATATTTAGCTGTTTTGATAAAAGAGGGTAGGATAATTTAATAATACCATTAAATCAAAATGAGCATCGTCGCTGCAGGAAATATACAAAAATATTCTGATATATTTATTTTTTTATTTTTTCTGTTCCTGTTTCCGTTAAATGGAAACAGGGTTTGGGATAAAAAAACTTTTTCGATTTGATCAGGATTTTAAAATTTCCCGTCCAAAACTGGTTAAACCACTGGTCAAACTTTAAATATATTTTTAAAGCAAAACAACCAAAGCGGATGGGCCTATTATCGGGGTGTATGTAAATACAGCCACGCACCTGACAACTTGTGAGGGGGACGAATTTGGTGAGGCGGTCGCAGCAAAAGCTTTGCAATTTAAACAGTGATTTAAAAAAACAATTTTATTAATTTAAGTAATAAAGAACCTTGTTTTTAACAGGAATTTAATTTAGGGTATAATTCATTTTATTTTAAACTTATACGGCCCCCAAACCGACTCTGACCGTATAGGTTAGTGCCCGGTACCTGTTAATTTTTGGCTATTGTTTGAAATTTTTTTGAGTTGCTGATTTTGTTTTTAGGGTAAATTAGATATTAAAATTGAATTAAATATGTATACTTTTATAACCAAAAGTACATGCTTCCTTTGGGGTTTTAATCATTTTGACCAATAAATAGTCAAAACTTATTTTACCTGTCCGTTTTAACCTGGTTAAAACCAGTGGTTTTAACCACCCTGCCCAAACTCCAACCTGGATGAAAACATAGATGTTAGCAAATAAAGATATATATATGTTTTTAAAAAAAGATTGTCATGGCCCCAGCTGTCACAAAATTAGATCTGAAACTTTAACGCAAAAACTTCAATGAAAAGGGTGAAAAAATCCTTTAAACCTGGGTCTCAAAATATTTTTTTTTCCCGAGATATAGCATGTTAAAAAATTAAAAGGGTTACATTTTAGACAATTTTTTTTCAAAAATGATTTTTCATTTAATAAATCACTACTTAAATGTGATTTAAGTTCTTTACCAAAAATGAACGTTTTAGGCATTAAACTATAAATAAAAAATTTAGGACAATAAAAAAAAAGGCATCACCATTTGACGCGTTAAAACACCTTTTCTCTTTAGATCAGCGAAGCTAAGCAACATCGAGGTGGTTAGTGTTGATAATATTGTGATATGTGTTCATAATCAATCAAAATGTTTATAAAACAAGTATATTAGTCCACATACAGTTTAGCTTTTTCCCAATTTCCCCGGGGTAACCTATAATGAAAAAAACATACTGTGTGTTTTCTAATAGTTAGTTATTGATATACCTTCCAAGTGCAGGAAACTATCGTAATAAAGTTTTTCTTGTTTCCCACCGGTGTTTATATCACCTATAAACTTGCTATTTATGAACGAAAAGGGCTTCGGGATTAAAGAAAGAAATTGTTGTTTAAACTTTTTGGAGATACCCCCCCCTTATCAAACATTTTACTTTTTTTTGAGGAACTGATAGGAGAGCTTGGGAGCAGAGCCAAACTTGAGGAGACCGATAAAGATCCATTTTTTTACTACCCTTCCAAATTTATGATGGGGTGAAAGCAATTGAAACACTTTCCCGAGGACAATTTAAGTTTAGCTTTGTGAAGACCAAAACTCTTGATCATGAAGTTAAACTTATAAATGAGCAGGGAATAGTAAAAGGTACTTTAACTGATAAGAGAATCAGTTACCAGCAGACGCTGAAATGTCTAATTTCAAACGTAAAACCCCTTTACAAAGTTCAATAAAACAGATTAAAAAATACAGAAAAAATTTTAAAAGTAAATGTCATCATTGGAGAAAAGGAGATTTTTAAAAAAAGATTGTTTTCATTTCAAGAAATCACTAGATAATAAAATGCAACAAAGGAAGAGAACCATTCAGACTGTTCACCCATCCAACGACCTTTTTTATACCAAAAGGAACCAAGTTGATTTATGCCAGGTACCACCAGTAAACAACAATCTAAGGAAAAGATCACATTCATTTTGATTCCTGCCCAAAATCAATTTTAAACAGAGGTGATCTTTATAATTTTCAAAATCTAAAAACACCGACAATTTGGCGAAAATGGACAGTTTTTACGCCAAAAACGCGGATGTTTAAAAAGTCCGCAATCTGGGATTCCAAGGAACTTTGAAAGATGTGCTGCCTGATGTCCCCAATTTTCAATAACGAAAGGGTGCAGGTATGACTTCATCTTTAACGCAAAAGGCGTTGGGAAAAAAGCCCAAAAAAGGTAAGGTGGTACGGTAAATCAAATAATTTATTTTCAATTGATTTTACGCTTAATTTGAAAACAATAAACCATGGTGCATACAATATAAAAATAAAAATAAACCATAATTTATGGCATCAAAGATTAGGGCATCTTGGTAAAAAAGTTTAGGATTAAAAATAAAAAAATGATTCAAGATGTAGGTCTTTGATCATATTACACCCTGAAAGTTTATGTGCTTTGTATAAGTGGTAAACAAAAAAGTTGTTTTAAAACAGAAAGACAAAAATTATGTTAAAGGCCATTGTTATTGTACATTCTGATGTGGACCCATTAATCCGTCAACAGTTAAAAAAATTTTTAAAAATTAATTTATTTTTTTAATTTTTACCGATATTCTTACTTTGCAGTTATTATATTATATACATAGAACCATATAAATGTACTAAGAAAGTAGATATTTAATCGAATTTTTATTTTCGAGTTTGTTTGATTTTCGTTTTCTTGAGGTTTTTCCATTCATTTTTTTAAAAACGTTTTGGGTTTTTGTGTAATTATTTTTGGGCAAAAAAAAGTGAAACAAAAAAAAACTAAAAAAACATAAGACCTTTTTGGGGGTTTTTTTATTTTCCCCAAAGAATTTTAAATTTCCACTTCATCTGCCACTTTAACTGAAGAGACAGATTTAAACCCCTTTGGGTATATTTTTATTTTTCCTCAATACCAAGTATTCACGTACCAAATTATTTTGTTTAAGATCTTTTGTGGATACCCTGCTCTAGTTAATCCCCTTAATTCCCAACAACTGTCTTTTACTTTACTTTAGACTTTAACCCTACTTTGTGCTAGAATAAAAAAAAAGAGGAAAGACTAAATTTTCCATAAACAGTACATACAGAAAATTGGTTATTATAATTAGCTAATATTTGTGTATGTGTTACAAAAATCAAAGTTTTTAGGAATCTCTTATCTCACAAAGGTGATGTATTGTTGAATTCCTTAGTCACCTCCAATGCAACCTGGATGCATCATTTTACAGCAGAATGAAAAAGATCAAGTCTAGAGAAACACCACTTAAACGCCCCAAATCCGAAACAGGCAAAGATTATGCCTTCAGTCGGCAACGTTATGTTCTTTGGGATATCAAGGGTAGGTATTCCCTAGGCCGATTTGTTTTGAAGAAAGCTAAACTTTTCATTGTTTGACAACTTAATTGTTTAGTGATAGAACATGATGGAGATTGCTGTTTATTACATTTGTTTTAATCAGATTTCATCTACAAAATGTTGCTTAATGTAAGTATATTTTGTATTAGCGAGAAAGTTTTAGGAAAAATTTTTTTTTTAATTTTTTGGTGCTGGACGTATTAACAATAAATTTTAATTTTATTTAAAATCTGCCTTAAATAAAACACCACTCAATTTAAACATATCAATTAGGAAATCAGCCAGAGACTAATTAAAGTTAAAAACTAAAAAGAAGTGCCTTTTTTAAAACCACCTACCTTAATGTTTCGTGAAATATTAGTACAAGTTGTGTTTGGGTCTAAAGGACTGCTGTAATATTTAGGAGTAAACACCTAAATTAGTATAGGCCTTTACAGAATAAATGTCACATGTATAATATCCATTTATTAAACTCTACTGTTTACCTCCTAAATTAAACCCAAGTTTCTATTGTTGTTAAATTTGAAACTCAGTTATAGTTGTTAAAGGTAACATTTATATAAAAATAATATATAATTCGTAATAACCAATTTGTCACAAAAACATCATTGTCCATTAAAAAAATTTAAAAAAAGAATGGTTTTAAAAGAATATTTCCAGAAAATCTATAAGTTCGATAGGGTCAATGTGCCTATATATGAGCACATAGCCTGGGACTAGAACTGAAATAACTCACTCCAAAACTGGGCTGTTACAGGCGACAGGTTGATTTTAGCTTTCATTATTAATGCACATGCCAATTATTAATAAAGATGTTTTTATTACAGCAAAGGCTTGATCTTTACACCATCTTATAGGAGTTAAAATGCTTAGAAGCTAACAAAACAACACAGAATAAAAAATACACACTCTACAGGTAATAGTTCTTTATTAGTATACATTATCAAAATACAAGTTAAAACAAACAAACTATTGCTTGCTCAAAATATTTTTATTAAAAAAATATACTTATATACCAGTAAAAAATTGATATATCAGGGATTATCTCTTTGCCAATCTCTCCTTGTAAGATTTTTTTTACAAGAAAAAGTTAGCAATATGGCAACCCTGTAAATGTTTTAATTCATGATATATTATAAAGCTAGTTTAGTTTTTTTCTTCCATAAAGAAAATAAGCTTTCAAAAAGGATTTCTAAAATATAAACGTTTTACCCCTTAGACACAATTTTTTTCTCTGTTTTTATTAATTACTGCCCTAACTGTAGATACACCATGTTTCAATCAAGGGATTGGAGCATGAGTACAGGGTATTAAAGCTTAAAACCAAACCGGGCTAACTTTACTAAAGAAGGTTTAAAAAGTTAATTTAAGTGGTTCTGCTGGATTGACAGTTGCCTAACTTTCGGTTAGGTAACTAATGTCTCTTCTAACCATAGGATTTTGACAATCCTATAGAGCAGCTTTGTGTTTATAAGTGTTGTCAAGAAGGGAACGTTCACGGCCATCCTGCTAAAATCTCCCTTACAAGCAAGTATACACATGAACAAAAACATTCTCGGGAAAATGCTCATATTTGTAAATCATATTTTAAAAGGCAAGCAGTGCTGCAACACGTTTTTGCCATCTGTCTTTGGGGGGGTTCAATAAAAAACAGCTTATTATGATAGAACTACACCATGATAATTACTTTCATTTTCTTTTTACTAAAAAAGACAGTCATGTTCTTAACCTTCTTTATTTGTATGTTATTGGCTATGTTTTGTTTAGGATGTTCGTACAGCAATCCAGAGCTTATATTAAGTCAGAGAAAAAAAAGAGATAAGCTTTGACCTGACTAGATTTATTAATTACTTATAGAAGCAAATATCATATTTTTTTACAAATATTAGGTGAAAATTATCTAAGATTTTTAACAGTTTTAAAATCTTTTCAAAAGTTATTTTAAAATAAAATAAAGCATTTTCAATAATGACGACCCCATCGCGAAGAGACAAGAACGGTTTCAAAATCATCAATCGCAAGAAGACGAATTGAATATTGTTTGTCATATTAAAACCAAATCTATCTTGCTTGAGAAGAAACCCAGTATGTTTTTCTATTAGGAATCAGGTTAGCATTTTTTGTGTTTGCTCAATGTTCTAATTTAATGGAGCATTTTGAGAATACTTAAAATAAATAGTCCTAATTTCTCAAGAATATTAAAAATTTTGGGAAAATTAAACATATTCAGAATTCATTATAAAAAGAGAAGATTTATTATGGTCCAATGCCTCTTACAATAAATTATCGGGTTTTGTTCATATAGGTATGTATGATTGTTTATTCTCATTAACTCGTTCATGCTCGGGGAATGTTCTCCAACAAAAAATTCTTAGGCGTTTTAGAACACTGGTGTATATGTTTGGTTTTTAATATATTCCAGCAAATTTAAAAAATTAACAAAGATTTAAGATTAGGTTTTATGAAAGTTTTGAGCTAGCACAGTTTCAGTCAAAATTCGATATGTGAGGTGAACATAATAATGACTGCAATACACAACCATATCGGCAAGAAATAAAATTAGTTTACTGCACATATATGGTTTATTAAAATCATGTTTGTTTTAGGTATTGAGGAATAGAAGGTACATACCAAAGAACTTTTTAATATAAAGAGATGATAATAGTGGTAAAGAATTTCAATCCTAACTAGGTATTGGACAGAAAATGTTTATAAACGAGGTGATACTAATATTAAAATAGATAACAGGTCAAAGCACCAACAGATAATATTGGTGGAGTGTCACCACGAACAACACAGTATCCCCGAGCAATGTATCAACAAACCTAGTTTTGAATTATTAATACAGTATTACTCGAATCTAAGACCTGCTACCAATTAAAACAAACCGAAAAATAAACCAAAAGACAAACTCGAACATAACCTAAAAGTACGGTCGTCACATCGATTGTGTTTTTTGGTAATAAAACTTATTAACTTTAAACGACAATAAAAACATTAGTATTTGCCTTACCTGTCTGTTTAAAAGCCTTCATTATAAATCCTCTTCAATATCTTAAAACTGCAAAAAGCAGCCAAAACAAACTTCAAGGTCTTATCATAACAAAACACAAAACGGATCTTTGCTAATGACCGTACGCACAAAATTCACCACCAGTTCGAACAAGGAAATATCGGCGAGCCGTCTAAGTCAGTTAATTTGTTAATTATTTACTCATTTTCACCTGTAAAACGAAAAATAACACACGTCGAAGAAAACGATATTTTCAACATGGCCGCTATAAAATTTCGTTCTTTCAGGTTTTGTTGACCCTGATGTAACGAATAATTTCATTGGCTGCAGGAAAGCGCTTTGATTCCTGATTGGTGGTACTCAAGGTTAGGGGCAAAACATGGTTGAGCACCTGTCATAAGAACATTTTTGATTTGAAAATTATTGATAATATTACCACATCCAATAAAACCAGCTCTAAAGACATATGTAGGTTTGGAAAAACTCCAAAACTCTACATAAATTCATCTATGTAAACTTGCAAACATGTAAACCAAGATCATTTTATCTCGCTATATTTTGAAAACTTAACGCTTGCGACATCTATGAGGCCATTCACAAGAATAGGGTTATAGAAGAAAACTTTGTTTAGACGATAATTTTAGACATTTATCGTTGTTTTTTTAATTAATTAAACATATCTACTACTTTTATTTATAAAGTAAGTATGTATAGTTTACCTATAGCAAAACACCTTAATTTTACTGTTAAAATAATCATTATTTTCCTGTTTACCGTTATATGTAATATAATGTAAATGTAATATCGTCCATACTGCGACATCTTTGAAAACTTGTATTAACCAATATTGAAATCCGTTTTCCATTAACGCTAAAAGATGGCAATGTAGTGCCGATCGTTCTTTTTTGTTTTTTTGGGAGTGGCTAGTCAACGAGCTGCTTTCTTTCGGGCCGGATCATCTGATCATAACGCGTTATGATTCATTAATCATGTTCTTTCGCATTTTTAAGTTTGACGTTAGCGGATCATGATTCGAAAAATTCTGAACAAACTGAACATATTCGTTTTATGATTAGTTTGATCGATCACGAAATCCTAACCTAATTTCAAACGATTTTTACGATTTTTTTTTCTCACATTATATTTTATTTAAAACTACTTAGGGGGCAATATGAATTCTTTAGAATTTACGTATGCACCAGAAAAGTTAAGGCTAGAAATATTTGATGCCACAGCCACAAAAAAAACAACCCCCAACAGCATAACATTTGTCAACAAACATTTTTAAAAATGTCATTTTTGTCACTTCAGATTTCACAGCTGTGCGAGCGTTCTTTCGGACCGTAAAATCGAAACATGTTCCACTGAAGATATAAATCATGATCAGGAAATCATGATTCAAATTTCTTGCGAAAGAAAGCGGCTCTGTTGGTGGCATATACATCCACACCCAGACCTCACCGATCCTTTCTTTTGCCGCTCAGCAGTGCAAACGAGCATGCGAGGGAGAAAGAAGAATCGCAGTATATCATTTCCCTCCAGCTCTATGCTGATTGGTCGACGGGGAGAAGCCGACCAATCAACATATAAAGCGGGCTGTATACCACCCCCCTCCAATCATCACGTTGGAGTGAGAAAGAGAGGTTATTGCGATTCTACTTATTCTCTCGTCCCCCTGTTCGCGCTGCAGAGCGACACGGCTTCCTCTAGAAAGTATATGCTTAAAGGTAGACTCAAAATGCCGGTATCCAACTTCTTACCTTACAAAAGTGAGCCTATTTGCATCAAATGGGGCGATGTCTTAAAATGTTTATATTTTCTGTCACTTTCAAATTATTATAAATGCTTTTTATGCAGAACCTTTTTTGTATACCCCAAAAATGTTTTATATTACTTTATCAGAGCCAATTATGATATTTAGCACAGAGGCCAGTGCTATCTTTTAAAAACTGATGCATCTTAAGCAGCATTTAGGGAAAGTTTTTGGTAAATGTGCAACAATGGAAATTATTGAACTCTATTGAAGTGATTATGGTCACTATTTTGTCAAGAAGATTATCTTATGAAAGTTTGGACGTAACAGTGTTGCCGAAGTGATGAATAATTGTTACTCTTCGGTATAATTGCTACTTGGGATAGAATCTAATACTACATTTACAAGCGCCGACAAGCTCCAAACCTTTACAAACTCCGTTTACACGCTTGCTAGTGCGTTAGTGTGTTCTAAGCGCTTAGCGCAAACTTCTTTAATTTGTGGCTCTTGCAAGCTCACGCAAGCCAAGCCAAACACCGGGTTCACACGCTTACGTTTTGTGGAGCCTTGTCGCGACTTGCCAAGCGTGTAAACGTAGCATAAGAAACCAAAATCAATACAAAATTTAGCGTTTTTCTGTTTTTGATATGAAAAAAACGGTTATTGTCTAGAAACTCCGATTTTGACCAGTTTTGGTATACGGGGTTTTTTTTGGGCGTTGATTTTGAATCTGAAACGTTCCTTTTTTGAAATATCTATCATTATACTTGAAAATCAAACTAAGCTGATTTTCACTATCTTTTCTCTTCTTTTTGCACACAATTCTTGATTTTAACACTGAGTTGGCTCACAGTATTTTATAAACACCTTTTAACCATGTTTTGATATTTATTATACACCTTTTTTTTATTAAATTGCAAAAAAAAAACTTTCAAATGGGGCGACCATGTTTGCTAAAAAATTCCTCGTGTATATATGGTTGCAGCGTGTGAAAGTAAAGCTTTGGTATTAAATGGAAAAAAAGGCGTAAAATAAATATAGAAACAAGTTTTTAAATGAAGTTTAAAAGTACTGTGTACCAATTTAGCTTAAATATCAAGAATTAAGTACAAAAAAAGAAGGAATAGTGAAAATGAGGTTAGTTTGATGATTAATTTTTGTAAAACAAAACGTTTCCGACTAATTTTTCTTTAAGATACGTGTACAGCGCCCCAAAAAAGTCCTATATAACACAATTCGTTAATAAAATCGGCGATGCTGCGACTTTCTGGACAATTACCAAAAATACTGTCAAAAATACACAATTTTTTACCACGCTTTTATTAGCTTTACTTGTATATCAAAATTTTTCAACTTAATTTTCAGCAAAATTTTAAGAAGTCTGATTAACTTGAAAATTTGTATAGGGGTCGAGAGCCGATGAAAATACAAATATATCATAGCTTTGTTCTAATCTCTTGACTAGGATCATCAGAATAAAAAAATAAAAGAACACTTTTTCTAAATGACAATACTTGGGCATTCGCGATTTTAATGTTGTTTTGGGACTAAAAAATAAAAAAACAAATTATAGTTTAAATAAGTTTAAAAAACACCCTTTTATAGCAAACCGAACTAAAAAGTAAAAAATAATTCAATTATAGTAAAAAAGCGTGGGGTGTAATTTACTATATTTTCATAACTCTAATTCTGTAAATAGCTACCAAAAAAAATAATTGTAACATTTAATATCAAGCACCCCACGCTTTTTTACTATAATTAAATGATTTTCTACTTTGTAGTTCGGTTTCCTATAAAAGCGTTTTTTAAAACTATAATTTAGAGTCAGAAAATTTATTTTTTCTCCAACCGTTAAAAAATGTTGACATTTTTGTACTATTTTAAGGAGCAAAAGCTATCAATTCTCATACTGTACAAAAATGTGCTCGTTGCTTAGCAACACTTTTGATCCTAGGATTAAAAGTGCTACTTTTAATCCTAGAAATAAAAAAAAGATTTTTAAATAACTAAATGTATTAACTTTGACTTGACTGGAGAAAAAATAGTATATATCATACGGACTAAAAGTGGTTATTTTTACTTTTTAATATAATATACTACTAAATTTAATTTATTTACGACACTGTCAATAGGACTTTGGTAAAGTTTTAAAAAATAAATACAATGATTTTTTACTTCGTTGTCGAAAAAACCCAGATCGTGTAGGGAAGGTCAAAATAATCTTACTTTTTTGGCTCCAAATTGTTAAACCGATTTGTATAACTGAGTAAAAGAGCAAGAAACACTCAATTAGGAGATGAAATACTGAATGAGATTGAGGAGAATCCCTTTACTAGTGTAAGAAAGCTATCGGCTCTGTTTGTTGTACGACAAAGTGGGTTGTTTATGAAACCCTTAAAGAGCAACTGCTTTACCCGTACCACGTTCAAAAATACATGCCATGTCGCCCACTGCTTATCCTGCAAGATTTAAGTTTGCAAGTTGGTTTTTGCACCAATTTATGCAACATCTCCATTTATCCAGTATTGTTTTGTTTACGGATAAATCCAGTTCCACCCAAGATGGTGTAATAAATTCTCATAATTACTAATACTAATACAGTAAAACCTGTGTTAACGGACACCCTTTTATATTCGCCACTTTCAAGCTAAAAAAAACTGCTTTATAGGAAATCCCGTATATAAACACCCTTAGATAATGGACACAAAAACATCCACAGCCAAGCCAGTCAAATTTCATTTTTTTTACCTATTTCAGGTAAATCAACCTTTTTATATTGGCCGGAAATTCTTTGGCCAAATTTGTATTTTATTATTTTATGATTGTATTCTACAAATTTTAAAGGTAAAAATACCTAACAATAATATTTATGGTCAGGTTCAAATAGCATTAGTGGCTGGGGGGATTATCTTCACATTATATTTTTAGTTATGTCTTAAATCGATTAGAATAAAGTTACTGTGTTCGGAATCGACAAGTGTTTAATCATGTCCCCAAAATGGA
The DNA here is from genome assembly GCA_019359885.1 of Listronotus oregonensis. Lineage (NCBI taxonomy): Eukaryota > Metazoa > Arthropoda > Insecta > Coleoptera > Curculionidae > Listronotus > Listronotus oregonensis. Next base: position 42,607 of record JAHBCN010000329.1, read on the forward strand.
ATCGTTTGTCACTGAAGAAAAAAATTAATGTTATCGCGAAAAATGAAAAGTACGATTTGGGTTCGCGAAAACTGGCTAAAGAGTTTGGTGTTGGAAAATCCCAAACAAATAATATTATCAGGAATAAAGCTAAACTAAATCGAATGTTTGAAGGTGTTAATTTAGAACAAAAGAGAAAATTCCAGAAGTCGGAAAGATTGGCAGTAGATCAAGTCGTCTACAATTGGTTCTGCAATACCGGCCAGACTTCTATAAAGGCCAATTATTCTTAATTTTATGGTGGCCGTTATAGACTAGTTTTACTAAAGAAACAACAAAAAATTATGGTTAACGTGTGGGCGGGAATTATTGGAAATTATCTTATTGGGCCGTTTTTATTGAAGGTAGATGCGGTTCTTGCAACAAAACCTGAACGGTTTATTAGACAATGTGCCGCTGTGGTGCTAAAATTGGTGGCTGTGCGCCACCATATTTTAGCAATTTAGTACGTCAGCATTTAACAAACAATTTTAATGATCGATGGCTAGGTCGGGATGGGCCTATTTCATGGCCTCCGAGTTCGCCCGACATAAACCCATTGGATTTCTTTTTGTGGGAAATTTGAAGAGGCCTGTGTATTTGAGGCCGGTGCACACCAGGCAAGAGCTAATGCAAAGAATAATACAACATTGTACTTTAAGCCGCGTTATCCGCTTATCAATAGGGGACGCCACTGCCAGGGTGTGGGAGCCTGTAAAGGGAAGTCCACAGGATGAAGCCTTGTCCCACGGCGCTTTGGTTAATGATGGTAGATGATCACCATGTAAGGCTGACTAACGAAGGCTTTAATGTACAATTGAAGCGTGCCATATGCAAAACGTTGTAAGTGCCACTTTTTCACAAATACGGATTATAAGCTAAATAGGTAGTATGTGCCATGCTTTACTTGCACAATAAAATTTATATCGATGGCGCTTTGCCCAGCGGCGATTTAAGGAACTAAATATCAAAACGTATTAAGTGCCAACGAACACCTGCTTATTTACCATAACCTAGCAAAGCTTTTTGAGCGGTGTTTGGGTGTACTGTTTACGAAAAAAAATGGATATTCCTGATGATATACGTGCCAAAAAAGAAAAATTTGGAAATGTAAAAAGAAGATGTAAAACGCAATAAAAACTCTGGAAGTCCATACCTAACTTTAAAGCAAAAGCGACCAATAGCTGGCAAACGTTTTTGCGAGGAGGTAAGTAAAACACAACAGTTAAAAAAATTATCGGAGAGCTTGGAGAGCTCAGTTGCCTGAAGGGAATTTATATATTTTATTAAAATATTCTTTTAGGTAAAGTGCAATTGCCAGTACTCTTGAAGTTAATTACTGTTGTTGCAAGAAAAAGAGTGTTTGAGCAGTTTTGGAAACTGGCAGATTATAATGAGCAGCAGAACTTTTACGTTCCCTTATTCGACCTACTTTAATCAAACGTAGAAGACATGGAAATTACGATAATCCCAACCAGAGCAGACGACAACACTCATTTAAATATTTTCTACCACTTCCAGGAGAATCTGAAGTTCAGGTATGTAAAAGTACCTTGTGTTTAACTTTGGCTGTTACACAAAGAAGAGTGGAGATACTTTGTCAGAATACTTCCTCCGGCATATCTGTTCAAGACAGACAAGGTGGTAAACGTCCTGGCAGAAACAAAACACTATGGAAACAAAAAATTATTGATTTTATTGCGTCAATTCCTAGCAGAGAAAGCCATTACAGTCGAGAAAGAAGTTACAACCGGAGATACCTTTCTGAGGATTTGAATGTCGTAAGCTATATAATGCCTTTCTTGAAAAACATCAGCTTGATGGAACAAAGCCCCCGGTCTCCCGACAATGGTTTAATGAAATTTTTAAGAAAGAATTCAGTTTAGCCTTTCGGAGCCCCAAGTGTGGACACCTGTCCTACTTTGCGACCAGTACAAAATTTCTATAGCTGCTAATAAGACTCCCGTGGAAAAAATAAATTCGAACTAAAGCGAGATTTACATCAACGTAAAAGCAGAGAGCTCAAAAAATGATGTCCCAAAACATAGTAGATTGCAAAGTACTCAGTCTGATGTATGTGTGCTGTCTTACGATTTACAAAAGCAGCTATATATTCCAGCATTGACTCATACTCAGATGTACTATAGTCGGCAGTTTACTTGTATTAATCTGGGAATACATTTTGAAGATGAAGGGAAAAGGTTTTATGTACCTGTGGGATGAAACAGCTGGAAAACGAGGATGTAAGAAATAGGGAGTTGTTTGTATGATTATGTTACAACTCAGCTTAATACTACAAAGCGAAAATTGGTTTTATGGTCCGATAACTGTGGAGGGCAGAATAAGAATCAGGGTATTTTGGCTGTTTATATTACCCTGGTAGCCAAAGGGTACTTCACGAGATAGTGCACAAGTTTCCACCAAAGTGGCCACACATTCCTATCATGTGATCGGGACTTTGGCTGCATAGAAAAGGCCAAAAAAGGTCTTAAGCCTGAAGTACCTATGGATTTGGTGCGTATAATAGCAAGTGCGCGTTTGAAAAATCCATTTGTAATAAAATGCACTACTAGATTTTTCAACTGGATGGAAATTGCAAAAACCACCCTAGTAACCTCCTCCCTGGGCATCTCTCAAGCTGTTATGCTGAAAATATCTAAGGACAACTTAGAGCAAATTGAAGTTAAAACGTCGTACTCGGAGGTCGCACCATGGCGCAAAGTGAGTGTGTTTAAACCAAAGGTTACACCACAATATTTTTGAAAATTTAAACATTGAACTGGTAGAACAGGCACCCCGTAAATGGAACAAAGAAAAAATTAAAGAAATTAGAAGTATGATCCCTTTCATTTCACCCGCCAATCAAAAATTTTATCAAAAACTGGTAGAGTCGGAGGCCCTACAAAATGAATAAAAATAAGTTACTTATAGGTTTATAATAAAATGTTTTGTATTAGCATTATTAAAATTGTATTTAACAAACTATTTTTGTATAGTAAAGACGTTAGAAAAACAATACATGTTCATCTTTTCTTTAAAATACGGTTTTTATCAACCATTATAAATGTGCAACTTTATGGGCACATACTACGTTTTGATAATTAATGGCGAATAACAAATTTATTACCAATGTTTCCATTAAAGTATGTGTTTTATTACTTGCCTATATCTAAAATGATATCAGAAATAGCCACAAATATTTTGTATTTCTTAGTAAGCTAAAATCAAATATATTAATTCGCCTCCTGTAAAATTTATACAATTGCACATACCACCTTTTGCATATGGCACGCTTCAATTACAGATAGTGGGATTTAATTCGGTCAGTGGCTTAGTTGCTAAGTATGCTTGTTGATCAATAGCAAAAGGGTGAAATTAGTTGGCTGTATTGGCAGGGAGCGGAGTGTATGGTTGGGACAGCTGAATATATTGCAGCCCTCGCTATGGTCAAATTTTCGTAAAATCATGCTTGATTTAAATGTAAATAATTAGATAAAAATATTAAAAATGGTGTATAACAATGTTTGTGTAATTGAATATAAGAATACTGGCAGAAATAGTAAATGCAAATTTAATACATTTTCAACTGCTAACTGGAAATTAGAAAAAGGAAAAAATGGATAAATGCATGCAGACAAAAGGTGTTAAATTCAAATTTCAAGCTTAGCAGAACGACTTTCGGGTTTCGGGCTTAGCCGAACAACTTTCGAATGTGCCGTATACCGTTTCTTCCTGTCTTTTCCTAAAGTTTTTTAATGATTTGCAAGTTTTAAAAAGATATAGGTTCTTTTTAATAGAATAAGTAATCAATGAGTGTCTGCAGAACTGACTTTAGTGTCTGTGTAGTCTTCTGTGATTGTGAATAGAGAAAATGGCTAAGCCTTCAAGTAAGTAAAGTATATATTAGTGTTAAGTATATTAGGAAAGCCCTAGACTCGAAAGTCTGTCAAGTGGGTTTTTACTTATTGAGACTATCGCCAATTTTTGTCGGAGCCCGCTTGAGTTATGACGCCCCACTGACATAACCTCAAAATTGCATAAATATTCCTAAAATTCCGCCGATTTTTGCCTAGGAGATTTGACCAGAAGTTATCTGACCTTTGTATTATTTATTAATACCATTTACAGTGCTGACTACCATTTAGGAAAAATAAATAAATTTTATAAATAATATTACACCTCTTCCACGGCTTTCAAGCATGATTTTACGCTGCCGTCAGATGTCGTTTTCATCGCGCACCGTGCCAATATCAAGAAGTTTAGTGTAATTTGAAGATTCAAGAGTTCCTCAACCTGAGCATTGTGTCTCTTTACTCTTAAACAATTTTATTCACCATATAAGCAAGCTTGTAAATTGTAGATTTCTACGATTGCTGATGACCGAAAATTAGGTGTGATAATTACCGTCTCTTAAAATCCCAAGAAATGTGATACCATGTGTTTTTTCTGTCAATTTTTACAGGACTACCATAAAGATAAGTTGCCATTATTTTGTACCTTCAATTTTATGAACAATCATTATTGACGCATTCGTAGGCAAACCTAATAGATTTTAAAGACAGATGTTCTCTGATTGGCATTTTAATGGTGGGCCATAAAAAACTTTGTACATGTACCCCAAATCTACGACAATAATTTTATATAAATTTTAAAACATAAAGTAATTAAAACCAGATTGTTTGCCAAAAAAATATATATTAATAAAATAAATTACATCCCTTATTGGCATAATGTCATGATTTAATTAGTGGAGTGCTAAAATAGATCTAACACAAAACAACAAAAATATACAACAAATGTCACATTCAGTCAGAGATTAATAGATACCTAAACTAACAAAAACTGTTTTAAATGGAATACAAACATTAACATATAATATTATCGACAACTGTAAGGAAATTGTTTAAAAATAGGTATAATTAGCACAAAGTTTAAAAAACTTAAAGCTTGCTTAAAATAATGTAAAATGTATGGACTGTAATATATGAGAATATAATTTTTCCACCAGTTTTACTATACTTATATTATAAATCTAAAATAAATTTCAGTGAGGCCATCACATTTAAAGTAACAATAATAGCCAAAAGTAATAACTAATCATCACAACAGCAACACTGTTACGTGCAAACTTTCATAAGATAATCTTTCTCACAAAATGGTGACCTTAAATACTTCAATGTAGTTTAATGAACATTGTTGCAATTTACCGAAAATTTTCCCATAACGCTAGTTGAGATGTCTCTACAGGAATAAAAAAGCGATATTGCAATACTGCAAAGTAGTGAATATCATCAAAAACATTAAGATAACTGAACTCTTCCTTAACTTACTAACCCTAGACTTATTACGTCACCGAAATTTATTTTGATAATAAACTTTAAGGCATTTCATTTTTTATATTAGGTTGGACTGGTCACCCTCGTTGGAAAAAGTAATTTTAAAAAGTTTATTAAGAGCTAAAGAAACTACAAATTTATAAAATCATAGTTTTTCTGGTGTTTTTTCTTGTCAAAAAACTAGCTGCCATATTCACTAAAAATGTTTAAGCTATAAACCTGGTCTAGTTGTTAAAATTGTAGTTAACGGTTGTTTTATTCATGACCATTATCATCAAAAATTAATATATTGTTTTATAAGGAGAAAAAGTCAATATTTTTAGGGCGAGGTTGGTTCTGGCTAGTTATGTTAATTATAACAACCCAGCCATAAGAAGTTACTTTTTTTAGAATACAACAACCTCAATTCAAATGTGGAAGTTTAAAAAAAGTTGCAATTTTTTTAATTTGCATTACGCATGTGACGCCAGATTTTTTTTATTGCCGGTCAGGTGATAGTAATTTACGTTAAAAGTTCCACTTTTTCTTTTGTGGACTATCGAAGGAAGAAAAAGTAACTTTACTACTACTACTTACTTTTCTTAGTTTATTTCCAAAAATTAGTTTTTTTTAATATATAATTTTCAATTTTCTTTAAGTAATTTTAATACCAAACCAAAATATAATTTATCTGTCACTTAAAATCGTCAAAGATTGAAATAAGAGGCGGTGTTGACAATTACGTGTTGCTTACATAACAACAAAGTAAGAAAATTAACGGCAAACTTGGTCCTTGTGTAATTCTCTTACTGAGTTTAAGCTTTAGAACCCTCATTACTCTGAAGTAATTATTTTACTAATTGTGCCGATAATACATCTTTATTTTCCTTCTCCATGGGGGAGGTACATACTTTTCCTCGAAAGGGTGAAAAAGTGATACTTTTCTCCCCCAAATGAGAAAGGAAAAATAACATTTTCTGAAAAGGTAGTATGAAAAATAACGTCTTTAAAGGGATCGTTAAATTATTGTTTAGATGTGATATTAAAAATAACAGTTTTCATAACATTTACTTTAAGTCATAAACAAGTGGATGCCATACATTTTTAAGTATTAATAAGGAAATTTGTAACTAGATAGTTACATTTTTCCACAGGCGTACGGAAAATACTACTTTTCCGCGCGCATTTTAGCTCGGAAAATGTAGCATTTTTAGCAAGCTTGTAGAAAAATCTTGATCCTTACTTTTGCTGAAAGTATCTTTCCCGCATTTAACTGCTTACCCGACTTTTTTTCGTGTCGTTCTGGTATCTGCAGTCGCGTGGGAGAAATTATAACTTGCCACACTTGTTAGGATAATACCTATTATCGCGGCTTAAGTAACTGACGTTTGAACAAAAACATTTTCATTACAAAAATAATTAATAAATTTAATTGAATCCTGGAAATTCAACACTTTATATTTTGATTGGTTAAAAATTTAAAAAATATATATTAATTTCTTTCCCCATACTGTATACTATTAAAATTTAGCTTACTTATTCTTATAGTTGTCAATTTAAACTATTTTAGTGAATATAGGTTTAAAATTGAAAGAATATCGCTTGGCATAAACAATTAAATAATACCGGACTTTCAATACATTTTTTAAATTTTTTGTCAATTTATTTTAGTCAGCACTTTTTCTATCGCTGCTTGCCAAGAATTTTTTAAAATTTTAATTTGTCTGTCAAAAACATGTAAAAAGTGTGGAATATATTTCTAGCTTAATTTTATTTTACTTTTGTAGATAATAATAAGTTACATAAAAAATATCAATTATGTCCTATTACAATTCTTAATAACACAACCTTGAAGTATAATCTCTATAACTCCACAGATAAAGGAACAAACTGTAGGAAAATTTATTTAATACCTATAGGATAAAAAAAACTGTGCTTTTAGTGGTATCTTGAGTAATTCTTTTAATTTTTATATTTCTAAATCGCCCAATATATAATTAATTATATGAAAATGTTAATTAATGTATTAAAACTGTATCTTCCAAACAAAAAAAAGTCATGTATAATAAATAAAATAACAACAGCACAAAAAATATGTAAAAAAGAACTAAAGAGATTTAAAAAGTAAGTTTTTTTTAGTATAAGTGTATATGTAGTACTGCAAATGAATAATTAATTTAAATTTGAAAAAACTAAATTATTTTGACAATATATTTTGCAAAGTAGAAACAGGATTTTTTTAATAGAAATGTTGATGATTAAATAGAACTAACACCGCCATTATGTGGAGGAAGAAAAGATATAATGAAAAAGTGCATGTTATATTAGTATATCTTTCCTAATAAGGCCAGGAAAATATAAAAGTGAATTATCTAAAATTTAGGTGTTTTTCTAATTGATAAGCTAACCATAAACGGTTCTCGATAAACATTAAATAATCATACATTATCTAAAATTTACGAGAGCGAGAAAAAATCCTTGTTATATAACAGAAAGTATTATTTGCTTTGCAAATTTTTACAACAAAAATAGTTTTTAATACAAAATATTAACTTAAAAAGAAATAAATTAAATTCATTATGCATCTACATATACCCATCTTTGGTCATTTAATTTTATAGTTAGTCAATATTAATTTAAATTCAAAGATTTTAAAAGTAATACAATAGTATTGGACACATTTAATACAATAAAATGTTTTAAAGCTCTAATATACGATCATCTACGTATTTCTTAACAAAAATAAGAAAATCACAAAACAAATTAAATTATTTACCTACTTAATTTATTATATATTTATCTACTTAATTTATTATAGCCCCTATTTACAAAATTGTATTAATTATCTACACATACATATGATGTAAGGACCAGCATTCCATCGGATAGGTTTTTTTACAAATCTATAATTATTTAATTCAATATTAGTTTTTTTTTGTAAGAAATTAACGGATCAATACCAGCTACATCATAAAAAATAACGACTTACGATGTCAAAGTTTAAAGAGCGTTGCTAAAAAAATAAAATTAGCCATGCTCTGGTTTCCACACCAGTGGTAACAAGATTATTCACCGGATATTTTAAAAAAAGTGACCTTCAATAAACATAACTTCATTTTCTGAGCAAATCCCTTTGTTGTAATAAATTTTAGGATATTAAATAAAAAATATCCTTTGGAAATCATTATCAAAGGCCTATTACTCCTTATAAAGACAGAAAGCTGTGAAAAATTGAATGGTAGAGCAAATTATTTTCTAAGAATTTTACTTTCTTTTACTTTTTTATTTTCTGTAGCAGGCTAAGGCTCCACCAATTCACTTCCTATTAGATTAAGGTCATTAATAAGACAATCACCTTTTAATTGGATCAAGTAAAACTATGGAAGGAGACATTTACTAGATATAGAAGCTGATGGAGTCACTAATCGTATATGTAAAAAAATTTCAGTATTTTAAAATATCAAACACCTTAGTCGGATGGACTGCAGATCCTTAGACTAGTAAATTTATCTAGAAAATCACATCAAACTATCCAAACGTTACATTTAATGTCTTTAACGACATCGGCTCAATATATACATCCCCTAAGTCACCAACTTTCTGAATACGGTCCAAACCCGTTAAAGATTTTAATCTAATCCTGTACTTTTACTAACTCAAAATATTTGTCTTTATCAAACTTAACCACTCCGCAAGTATAGTTCGAGTTAATTGCACAATCGTAGCCCTGTCTATGTAAAATCATAAGAGCACTAGTCGACGGGAATTGAGAATACTCAAAATCCGACTGAGACCTCAAATTTAACAGATGCACATCGCAGGGTAAAGGTTTTTTGATTAATTTAAGTTTATCTGGTACAGTAGCTTGCTGCTCTGGATCTATAATAAATACTTGTGCTGGGTAGTTTAATGCATTTGACAGGTGGTTGGCATATAGGGATGGCCTGGGAAATGATTCTACCTTCGGCGGTTCAACGGCTGCTGTGGGAATGTTAAACGATCGGACTTGTTCACCTAAAAAATACAAGTTATTGCTATATAATTTAAATAAAAGTAAATTTCTTTAAGATAGAGGCTTCTCAATAAAGCGAAAAATCAAAACTGCTTGTTGGGTTATGAATTACTGTCGTTTTTGCTTTAAAATTTCGTTGCCTCCAAATTAAGAGAGCTTCGAGTCCGGCCAAGTTAGCTACTTTTTTTAAATTCAACAAACATTTATAAAGAAAAATTGAAAACCACTATCTCCAACTTGGAAGAAAACAATCAGTTTCAGTATCATACAGGAAAAAGACGTTGAATATGCCTATCTAGGTGTGTAGGCAAAATATTCAAAACCTTCTAGAGATGACACTCGCAAATACAAGGCTAGTTTTATTTTATGAGTGGTGTGGTTTTAAACTAACAAAACTAGTTTGTTTATTATTGTGAATATTCACCATAAATAACCTAACTTTTAGATGTCTAGTCTAAAGTTGCCACAAATGCGACAACTTTAGACTGGGGCTCAATAAACGAATCATTGGATATTTGAGTGTGTGCATTTAAAAGACATGGCCAATTCCAGACTTACAAATTTCTACAAAGAATTAATTTGAAGAGTTTAAATTTTAAATGACTTTTTTTGAATATATTTATACAGTTTTTTTAATTCTGCGTTTTTATGCATATAAACAACTTAATTAAGTAGTAATAACAACAATAAGGTGACTGAATTATTACTACCAAATTCCGAATTTGCGCTTATCGGCATAACTTTATATATTTTCGACAGAGATGGTAATATATTATATTATAAATACTACTTTTACATTTTTTAAAAATTCACAATTACTTTAGTTTAATATAATTAAATTAGTAACATCACAATTTGGAAGTATTAATTAACAAACTCGCAACAATTAAAGTAGTATTAGAAATTCCCACGTCTTAACAGTTTATCATGCTTTTTTAGAATTAGTCCAGTAACTAAAGACCCAAAAGTACCCAAAGCTGAAAATAAATCTGTACCGTTTTCATTTGTGCAATTCCTAGGTCTTTGCGGATGCTTTTGGGAGAGAAAAAGTTTATTACGATTCCGATGTGGAAACCCGCTGAAAATGGCCCCCAAGGTCCCAAAAGAGTATCTCACGAATATCTGCCAAAATATGCGAATAAGAGAACTTTTGTTTAAACAAAAAATCAAGATCACCTCGAAATCTACAAAAATGGTCTTTACCATTTTTTTCGCAACACCAATATTTTTCCCAAAAACCGCCGTCGAAAAACTCATAACATTCCACACTGGATAGATGTGGTTAGTTGTGAGTCCTTGAGTCACTGGTATAATGAATTTCCCTGATTTTTAAAAAAAATTATTGGACTTTATTAAAAAGAAAAAAGTACATTTAGAAACTAGACAAACTAAGCTTTCAAATGATGTGCATTGAAAAGCATTTCAATAGATGATCAGGTTTTTGATTCACGTTTATTCTACAGATTTTCTAGAACTCCGGAAACGGCTAAAAATGCAGATGGGCAAAACAATGTTTTATCAAAACGCAAGAAGGATGGTGAAGGAAATTTTCTGGGATCATTGAACACTTAATAAGGTCTTATTATAAAAAAGAAATGTTAATAACAAACTATTTTTTCAAAAAATATCAATAAATTAATGAGATACTTTCAAAATATTGAGAAAAAAAATTTGACCGCTTTTTTAATTTTCTAGAAAAATCATTTTTCATGCCGATAAACTTTAAATGATTAAAAAATGTACATTGCCCGAGTAATGAAACAATTCGTCCGCCCGCTTATAAGTGAATCCACGAAGATAGCGGCATTCTAGCGGTAGAGCAAGAGCTGAAATGAGGGAACTTTTGGGTCACGTTATCTCAAAAACTATCGTTTTTTTGAAAAAAAGTATAAGAACCATTTTTGTAGATTACAAGGCGATTATTTTTTTGTCTAAACAAAAATTTTCCAATTCGCATATTTTGGCAGATATTAGCGGGAAACCCATTTTTCGGGCCTTGAGGGACCATTTTCAGCCCTTTCCCACCTGTTAATGTTGATAAACTTTTTTTTCGCTTGAAAGCATTCTCAAATACCTAAGAATTGCGCCACAAGGGAAAACTGTACAGATTTATTTACAACTTTGTCCCTTCATTTATTGGACTAAATGATATTTTTTAGCAAAATAGTATCATAACGAAAAAGCTCGGAACTGGCCAACCAAAAATTTGTAAACAAAATACATCCGGTAGTCCGCTTTGCGCACACTCGAACACCCAGCGATTTAAATATAATATATGATGCCAAAACGCATAAATCCACTTTTTGGTCCATGTAACTTAACTTTTGTGCCGTGCAAATGATAGCCTTTGCAGGTCTATATGAGGTTCAGTGATATCCATCAAGGTAGTTCAATCGTAAAACGGCTTTTTTTAAGAATTAAATAAAATTGAAATATAGGTTTAACTAAAGTGTCTTTTATCTAATTGAAAAAGCGAAATTTTTATCGTCTGTGAAACGAGATATTAACAATCAAATTGTGTATAATTAACATTGTCGATATCTGTCATCTCTGAAAGCCATTTATTCCTTTTGGAATATCTCAAAAACGGTTCTTACGATACTTTTTAAAAAGTAATGCAATATAAATTAAAGTACCTATTAGAAAATTTAAAAAAAAAACTAAATTTTTTGACCGTTTTGTTAAATAGATATTGATTTTTGGAAGTTTACTAGGTCTATTTGTTATTAAAAAATAGTGTACACGATTTACTATTATGTTTTTACGTAATCGCTCTTTACTTATGAAAGGTGTATTTTAGGACTAGGTGGATCCAAAAAGTGTAAAATAGCGTAAAATATTACTTAATAACGAACAGACATTGTGTGTTGTGTGTACAGTCCTACAAAAATAATATTTTTAAGCATTGAGAACCTCTAAATTTTGATAAAGCGTATTCGATTTTATTTGGAACATTATGGCCCTTTTAAAATTCTGCATCACAAATTAAACTAAAAAAATATAATGATCCGTACTAGTTCTAGTCCCGGCCCGTTCAAAAATCAATTTTTGTTAAAGAGAGATGGGCGTGTTCAAAGCGGATGGCATGGAGAGACGAAGATTAAAAATGTTCATCCCAATCTAGGTTTCATTTGTGGACGGGCCGGCTTTACTTACTATAAGGCGATAATTTTGTCTACGACTGTCGCGAGTGAACTACCTTAACGTATTAGCCGTAGTAAACACAGGCTTGTGTATTTTCAATAAAATAATTTAATAAAATTACATCTGCATGAAATATGTAAATAGCCAGAGTTAACCAAAAGAAAAACTTTAGCCCCTAATGTTTTAAACTGATTATGCCTTCCAGGTTAAACTGCGTTTAAAGTTTCTAGTAAAACTAAAATAGATTTGACTTTCATTCCTTAATATTTCCACAATACTAGTTATCAACTTAATTTAATTTTTATTCCGGGAATGACATAACATAAAAAATTAAACCTGTTAATGGATAATTTCAGTAAATTACTAGATGTTTGGTAAACGTTAATAACTAGTTATTAAATCGAGCAAGTTTTTCTTAATTTCAAGCATTATTGACAAAGTTATTAACAATTTATGAAGGAAAATGTTATCTTTCTAATGGCCACTCAATTAATTAGGCGTGTTATATATTCGAGTGCATGCTCGGAAATTAACGATAATAATAACACATTTTAAAAGAGCTTTTAAAACTATGCAAATAAATTTAAAATTTTTATTTTTATTTTACCTTATTTTTTAAAAGCAATATTTTAAAGCACTTTTTTACTGCGGGTTTTTCCAACGTTTATTCTAAGATTATTAACATGGTTTTTTAAAGTTAAACACCGTACTTTAAACTTAAACAAAGAGTTTTATCAATCCCCCTAAGAAATAGTAAGTAAAAGAAACAGTTTTTTTTTATTTTTTTAGCACTTAAAAAAAACGATTGTTTTTTCCTTAAAACTTCCGTAATATTATAATGTTTTTACTTTTCTAAAAGGCATACGAGTAGGCACCAAAAAATGCAATTTGGTCTTGATTTAACCCTTTTCCAAGTTATTTTTTTGTAAACAAGATCCTTAAACTAAAGCAGCTTTTATTTTTAGACTCACTTTATAGCTAATCTAACGTCCTATCTGTATAAACTAGACAAAGAAATAAACTTTACTAAAATAAACTGGATCTGCTTACCTTTTTCATATGTATCATCCCCGTCAAACCGCTTTTGAGGCATCAAATTTTCTACAGGCACCTTAGAAACGTCCTCAATCAGCAGCCAGTATTTGCTTGTAGTTCTTCTATTGTCTACCAACCCTTCGCCCATTCCTCTCGAGTCGTCATACAAAGTCCTCCTGTCCAACATAACCTCCAAAAAGCCTGGCTGCCAAGCTGAAGCACCTTGGGCGTGGTTAGTTAGCAAACTCAGCCTTACATTATCATCCTGAATGTAAGCCATTGTTGTTATGGGGAAGTAATTTCCTTCTATGCCTATCCGCTCAATTTTCACTCTTTTTTGCATGTTAAAGCCATTGAGATCTGAGTAAAATTCCGGCGGTTCGCCATTTTGGACGTCTGATATTATACGCATAAACAGTTCCGTTTCTCTATTTTTAGGGGGATTTTCAAAATCTACGGTATTTTCTATGCTTATTGCATTTGAAAGTGCTGTACTTTCGTCTAAATAAATAGTCACCTTATGCGCCAAAAACGGTCCGTAAATTGTGAGCAGTTCTGTAGTTACTGGCCCAGTTGTAATTATCACAGACATTTGTTCTTTATATTGCACTAAAACATCTTTTTCGTAATCTCTTTCATTTGGATCGGGCATGAACAAATAAGCGCCCGAATGGAACTGAGCACTTTTGTAGGCTGCAAACTGAATTTTACATTGCATTATTTTCGGTTTGTGTTTGCGTATTACGGACTTCATAAATCCTGTAGATCCACTAAATAATAGTTTCATTTTATGGTTTTCTAACTGAATATCACTAGACGGAATATCTTTGATTACGAAGGGTGCTTCCAATTTGCTACCATCGGAAGAATTTGGTTTTCTTCTTCATACAGTTCTTACAGTATAAAGTTGCTAGTTTATCTTTGGTGTTTCTGTATATACGAGATAGTAACTTGTTATGCTCAGTTCATCCAGTTTTGCGATAAAGATCAATTCAAATTCAGCGGGTTCAACCCAATATTTACCCAAGCTTGTTTCTAAGATTGGATTTATTTGGTATTCAATGTCATTTCCGTTAGAATCGGTGACTCTAACTTTAGTTGTATTAACAACAAGAGCGATAACATGTTCCTGAGGATATGATAACGAGTTAAACAAAACAATTTTTCTCTTTTGGTTTGGTCCAATTTGTATGTTACTTTTGTTAGGCAATTTTTCATAAGATTCGCGCTCTATATCACTAAGTATCAAGTTTTGACCTTTAGTTACATGTAGTTTTGGAAAGAGAAGACTTTGAAGAGAATTTTGTTGTATATGAACCGTGTCCCTAAGAGATTCAAACAGTTTAATACCATAGTCTTTCATAACGAAAAATTTGCTGGTTCCAGTAATGGCATCGTGATGTTGAAAAAGACCCAAATTTCTTCTAGCTCTTATAAGTTTTTCGAAATTTTTCTCCAAGATCTTTGAATATGCCAATAACCTTTGTTGTTTAGCATTATTTAAAGCTACAGTATACAATATTTCAGCAGATCTCAAACTGTGTTCTAACTCTCTATCTAATATCTTAAGGAAAGGTCGTGTAGTGAAGTATCCAGACCAATATGCAGGTCTACCTTCAGAAAATATGTCTGAATACACAAAAAAGTCGCCTTTTAAGGATGGATACTGATCATATCTTTTTAGGATTGCATCAAAATAGTCAGAAGGTGTTCCAAAAGAAATTTCCGCCTTGTAAAGGTCTTTGTGAGCATTAATATAGTCAATAAGCTTTATATAATTTAAATACTGCTGATCAAATTCTTCTCTAAGATTATATCTAAAGTCATCACCCAAAGGCATAAGCACAACGTGATGGGGGAACAGAGAGCCGGTTCTGGCATACTGTTCTAAAAGTAACTCAGCTTTTTCTTTGACATTTTTGTCTGTAATAGCTTGGGCCTTTAGAGAGGACTCTGTATATTCACCTTGTACTTTTCTAAAATCAAAGTTAAGACATATATAAGGGTGCGGACCACAGCTATGTTTAATGGAATAAATATCGAAGGGCTGGTTATGTGTTAATATGGACCCATATGAATCACTGGGGCTCCAACTTGGTATCCAGCGGAAGTCACCATATTGTTTTAAAGCTAACCATTGTTTCCAGGCATAATGTATCCTTTGGATAACTGTCCCCCGAAGACCGGAAGCCCCGAGGAGATATGGGACTGTACTGCCATGACCAAATGGATCTACTGACCAGCCTGTTTTTGGTTTAATGCCGAGATTTGTCCAAAGCCACTGATGACCTATGAAAAAATAATTAAATGGTTATTTAAACAATAACCTTACTTAAAATATATAAGAAGAGTTTTTAAGTGTTATAAATACAGGTATTATGAGGAAAAAGCTATCTTAAATTAAACCCACTCACTCACAGGAGAAAACTAGCGGGCCTAGGACCCCTAAACCTAAGAGGTGAAACAATCAAGATTGTGGAGAGGTAAAATATTTAGGTGTCATCCTAAACTCTAAACTTACTTGGAACCAACATCCACAGAAAATAAGAAACAAAGCGGAGATTACTCTTATGTTAATCAAACGCGCACATGGAAAAATATGAGGCCTTAAACCAAACATGGGTTATATTACCCTAAGATAACATAGGCATCAATGGTATGGTCGACAAAGATGGCACAAAAAAACTGCTGTTACAGAACTGGCCAAGGTACAGAGACTTGCTTACTTAGCTATAACAGGTCTGATCCTATTGGGAAAAATATAAAAAGGTGTGAGCCACAATAGCGGTCGCAGTGGAGGGCGTAAAAAGTTCATTCACTTTTTAAACCTTAACCTCAACCTTAGCTATAACAGAGGCAATCAAAACAACCCCAACAGAAGCCATGGAGTGTCTCTTAACCTTCCACCACTTAACCTCATAGTAATGGGAGAGGCAAGAATGGCCTACGTCCGGCTGCAACAAAAACCAACTGTTGTCTATGCTAGTTTGGGCCATAACGACATAAAAAGTCAGCTTGGTGACAATATCCTGGACGTGAAAACAGACCAGATGATTCCCCAATACTCATTTAGCAAAAACTTCGAGGTAAAAATTCCAGATCGAAGTGAGTGGCAGCAACCCGATCTCCTCGGCACGGTTGAAGACATCATCTGGTATACAGATGATTCCAAAACCGAGCTGGGAATTGGGGCGAGCGTGTACAGTAAAATGAAGAATTCACAATTCTCCATTTCACTAGGTACACACAGTTCTGTATTTCAAACAGAAATATATGTTTTCCTCTCCGTGCAAAGGAAAATAACAGAAGGGCCTATGAAAACAAGCGGATCTGCATAATAACAGACAGCCAGGCGTCACTAGGGACACTAGTAAACGTCCTAGCTGACATGGGAATGCCAACAGGGTACCAGGACATTTGGGAATTGAAGGCAACGAAACAGCGGATGAGCTAGCGAGACAGGGATCATCCACACCATACATTGGACCAGAACCTGCTCTTGGAGTGACCAAAACCACGGCATGAGGGCAAACCAAGGAATGGATCCAAAACGAACACAATAAATACGGGGGGTGCCTCAGTAAAATAAGACATGGCTTCATAAGGGGCCCATCCAAAAGAACAAAGGAAGAACTACTCAGACAAAGAAGGAAAAGACTTTGCATAACAGTAGGGCTGCTAACAGGGCACAATAACCTAAGAGGACACTTACATAAGATAGGCTTATACAATGGGGACCCAAGTTGCAGAATGTGCGACGAGGGGGAAGAAACAGAGTACCATATTCATTGTGCGAACCCACTCACAACTCCTCTACTTTTTTGTCAGATGCAAAATTTAAGTATAAAGAGTATTTTTCGTCATTTTTTTTAATTGTTCTCATACTTAGTGTAAAGTTATTAAACCAATATCCAAACTTTCTGACAAATCCATTTGACATAAGATATCAACAATCCCCGCAGTGCTTTGTTTTTTATGGTAACTCATTCTAAATACTTAGAAGCACTTAAAAGTGGCCTAACCCAAAAATTATGTGTTTTTAATGAATATGCCCAATTTTACAAACATTATCTTTGATCAAAAAACGCATATTTTTAAATACCTTCAATAAGTTGATCAACCATAGCAAACACATGTACATCAGCTTCATCCGTCATCACCCATCCACCAGTAGTAATCTCCAGTCTTCCCGAATTCACCAGTTCTTTCAGAGCCCTTTGTTTGCTTGGATGTGCTTCTTCCCACCAAGCGTTTAAGAACGCTATTTCTGACCAAATAAAGGTTAGGTTTTTGTACTCTTGAAGTTTGGCAACCATGTTACTCATAATTTGCCTTGAGGAGACGTGAAAGTAGCTTTCAAATGTTTTAAGCCAACCAGGATCGTTGTGCGAATGAGGAACAATATTACCTGAAATTAAAAAAAAAAACTGTAGTGCTTAAAATTAGGCACAGTTACATACATACCAATAATTTTGGTATATTTTTATTAACCGAAAACAGAACAATGCCTCGCTAAAACAAAACTAAGGATTTCCTATATGCATATTTAATATAATTAAATCTAAAAAAAAATTTTTTTATTGTAAAAGGATGATCTACCAAAAAGTATACATAATTACGACCTTTTTATAAGTTAACTAAAGAAAAATTAGGATATATGGTTTTAATTTGTATTATCTCGAATTAAAAAAAATGAAATTAGAAATAAAATTTACTTAAAAGTATAGTTAGGAAATAAATGCCAAAATTTAGATGGCTATCTGAAACGGTTCCAGAAATATAAAATAAAAGCTATATCCTGGTGCGATCTTTGAATTGCCCTAGCAACCTTATGATGCATTTGCGGACCTATGTTCATATAAACTTTTTTTTATAATTTAACATTTGGAATCAACCCTAGAAATATTCGAACGGTATTTCCGGACACCCTGTATAAGTTGTGTCAATTAAATATATTCTAGAAACCATTGCAGTATGTACGTTCCACAATAATTCGTTGATTTCTCGTTTTACCTGCTACTGTTAGTCGTAAAACTCAATATACTTTGGGTACCTGCATGTAGGTCCGGACTTAAAATTTTCTTTACTTATTATTGTACCTACTTTTTGGTATACTACGTAAGTTATAGGCAAATTGCAGGTGTTAAATATAAAGCAAAGTCTTTTCGTCTTAGTTCATCAGTCGTTTGAAATTTGTCAAGCTATTTTCGTGTGTGTTATTGAGCATCCAAAATAGCTAACCTAAACTATTAATATTAGTAGGTAATCAGGACCTGTACCCTTTCAAAAGGTGCGGTGCCTACACAATAGATATTTGTCAGGCAACCTATTTATGGTTGGGTTTTCCACTGAGAGTTGTAATTTAAATTTTATTGCGGTCAAGAAATCAACGAATTATTGTAAAACATACCATAAAAAATATTTAAAAATGGTATGCCTCTAAAAACATATTATTATTTAATTAGAGACAAAAACATACCATTAAGATTTAATAAACTATTATATTTAAATAGAAAATTATATATTGTATTCTTAGGTGATTATCTGCATTTTTTCCATTGCATCACTTTTTTATTTATATTTCAATAATAAAATTATTTAAAATAAACACAATATAGTCCAAGCATGAAATAACTGAAATTGTAACCAACAATTAACCTTTCGGTTTATACTAATAACGTGTTCATACAAATATATTTACTCATTGTTTACGCTGAACACAAGTTATGCATGAAGAGAACAAGCTGAATAAATATTTAAACTTAATTTAGCGTCTCGAGAAAAAGTTTTCTGGGCCTATTTACCTACATTTTACATTTTTAAGGACATGGCATAAATTGACAAAGCAAAAACAAGATCACTGTGTTCCTGGAAATAACGTTATTTTAATTAGCAACAAAACGAATACACACGTGATTTATCTAGGTATTATTACTACCTAAACATTAACTATATTTGTTTACAATAAAAAATAATTTTCTATACTATCTTTTTGTGAATTTCTTGGATTTGGTCGATTGAAGCCTTTGTTGATTGTCCCAACATAATTAAAAAAATCGACAAACTACATTTATGGTGCTTTGCCAAAAATATCAGTCAAAACTTCTGCACAAATTCTTTTTTAGAAGATGAAATTGTTTCTACCTCTAAAGAAAAAGCCGAACTGTTTGCCAAACAATTTGCTGCCAATTCTACCCTTGATCCTTCTATAAATCTTCCTCTTCCAACAGTTGCCCCTGTTTCACATAAAATGTCCAATATCATTTTTAAAATCAAACAGATCAAGCGTATTCTTTCTTCTCTTAATACTAAAAAATCGTCTGAGCTGGATGGCATACCAGCAATCCTCAAAGAAAAATTGCTCCCGAGCTTGCCCCCATCCTAACTCGCCTTTTTGAATCTCTTACGAGACGGGCATTTTCCGGAGAGCTGGCTGGCAAGCTGCACGGCATTTTCATGTTTTCGATTGTTCATTCTGTTCTCTAGTGGATACAATATAAACTTTAAAATACTTTCCAGTATTTATTCTTTTACTTTGTCACAAAAGCTGCTTTAATTAATTAATTGTTAGTATTATTTATCATTTTAAAAGCAGGTAACTTTGAAATGACTCGAAAACGAATGCAGATATCAAAACGTGGTTTTAGTCAGAGTGTAAGTATTTTTTCCCTTCTAAATCTACAATAAAAAAACATATTTTCATATTTGACTTTCTCAAGAAAATCTCGAAAAACCGAGGTCTACTTAAACAACGACCTCTACTTGGTAAATTACAAACTTGCCGACCGAAGAGAACAACATTTAAAACGGCTTTAATTTTCTTTTTAACGAGTATCCACTTAAACCACTTTCGCCAAAAAGTCCTTAACTAAAATGATGCAGAATTGGTTAGAGTTTTTGCTGATGTTATCAAAATTGTACGAGTGTTCAAATAAGAAAGGACGCCGGCTGTATCTCAGAAAATGTTTATCGCACAGCGTTATGGAAAAAATATTTTTAGTAAAAGTGGTCAAGCTGGAAGTTATTTTCAAATTTCTGAAATGGCCGCTAGGGGGCGTAACTGCAATCTTGAATCTAAAAAAGTTATGTTTCTGTGAATTTTGCTATATTAGACTAACAAAAAAATAGCTGATCTTTAAAGTCGATCATAATTTGAACCTTTTTTGTTTGACAATTTTTGCTGTATCTCTAAAAATAAAGTGATGGAGGGTCTTTAAAGATTTTCGTAAAAAACACTCTGTATTTTCAAAACGGTTAAGCCGATTTTAACAAGCTAAGATAGTTAAAAAGAGCTATTCTTGGCCTATAAATTATATAATATTTGAAGTTTTGTTAGATTCACATGTCGCCGCCAGAGGGCTTTTCTCAACATTCCGACAGAAATGGTATTTTTCTCAAAAAAATTAAATGCATGGTATAATTTTTTTTTCATAAAAAAGTAGCTAAATGATGCTTAAACAAGCTCGCAAAAATCATAACTCGATATCTTGTTTCTTACCTAAAATTTAGGCCAAAGAAAATTTTATACGTCAATATCTTAAAGAATATAAAACCTACTAGAAATTTTATATGACATAAATCATGTATTTTTACGAAACCTTTAATTTAGGTTATATAACCTTTTCGCCTAAATGCAATGCTTTACGAGTTATAATCAATAGACCGAATTTTCAGGATTTTTTTAAGGTATACCCCTGAAATTCTATTTTTTAATTATAACTCGTAAACTATTGCATTTAGACAAAAAGATTATATAACCTAAATTAAAAGTTCCGTAAAAATACATAATTATTGTCCTATAAAATTTCTTGTAGATTTTATAGTTTTGGAGATATTGACGTATAAAATTTTCTTTGACCTAAATTTCAAGTAAGGAACAAGATATCGAGATACGGTTTTCGCGAGCTTGTTTAGCCATTATTTACCTACTTTCTTATAAAAAAAATATATACCAATGCATTTAATTTTTTTGAAAAGATTAACCATTTCTGTTGGAATATCGAAAAAGCCCTCTATCGGCGACATGTGAAACTAACAAAACTTTAAATATTATAAAATTTATAGTCCAGGAAAAGCTTTTGTCAACTAGCCTAAGCTTGTTTAAAATCTGCTAAGCCGTTTTGAAGATACGGAGTGTTTTTTTACGGAAACCTTTAATTACGCCCACCATTTTATTTTTAGAGATACAGCAACAGGTAAATATAGCAAAATTCACAGAAACATCACTTTTTTAGATTCAAGATTGCAGTTACGCCTTCTATCGCCCATTTCAGAAACTTAAAAATAATTTTCAGCTATTTCTCTTGACCACTTTTACTGAAAATATTTTTCCCCAACGCAGTGCGATAAACATTTTCGGAGATACATCCGGCGTCTTTCTTATATGGACACCCGGTACATAAATCAGCTAATTTTGGTGAAAAAATAGGTTTTTTAATTTACCGTTGCGGTTGCGCCATCTCGAGGTGGTTTTAGAAACTTGAAAATAATTTCCTTTTCTATTAACCACTTTTACTAAAAATAATCTTTCCCCAACGCTGTGCGATAAATAGTTTCGGAGATACAGCCGGCAGTCCTTTCTTAGTTGGACACCCGGTACACTTAACATTGTAATAATTTGTGGATATCGCTATGGGGACTTGGGTCTGTTGGTATCCTATGTGTACTAAATAAATAAATAATGTATGGTATCTTTTCAGTTAAATAAAAAAAATGATTTATATGCTTTAACTTCACATTAATCCAATTTAACTCATGCGGTTGCACGATGCGTTCTTTTCACCCACATGTTCTTCTTCTTCGTCATCAAATAATTCTTGTTTTAATAAACCCTTAAGTAATATGTGGTACATTTCAAAATTATGTTTTATTTATTTCTGTTTTTAAGAAATAAAGGTCACAATATTCCCTTATGCTGTCACTGTTAATATCAAGGTTATTTAGGCCATTTTTTGGCAATAAAAATGATTTAAAAACTTTTTTATTTTGATTTTAAAACATACTTCCTTATACGTTTATGTTGTACAATTGCCAGAAGCTAAAAAAATGGAAACAATTTTAAAATATCTGTTTGTCAGATGTGAACCAACTGATCGTTTTATAAGCAAACAGCAAATCCTATAAACAAACTCGAAATTAAAATAATCGGATTGTGTTTTGTGTTTTAAATAAATATCTCAATTTAAGTTTTAAATGCAAAGGTTACCACACACTGAAGTTAAAGGGTAAAATATCTTGTAATTGTTTTAAAAAATTGCCAATGATAATAATAATATATAAGGTGGGGCAGAATAAAAAAAGCTTTTTTCTTTTTTAAATTCAAACAGTCAAAAATAGCCAGTAACTTCTTCCATATGTAAACTGCTTGAGATAAAAATGTACCTTTTTGTTGCATTGCATCCAGTGCTATAGAAATTGGTTTTGGCAACATCCTTTTAATACAGATATCTGAAACTTTTTTAAAAATCACTGAATCAATTTGATCTTTATGCTCTTCACATATCAATAACAATTTTCGCCACTCATTTACATAGATCCCAAAACATCCTGAGATAAGACCAATTTTTTGACCTCTTTTTCTTTATACCAAGCATTTAGCAAATTGGTATTTCTAAAGTATTTCACAATATGTTCTTCTATCTGCGATGGTTCTAAATCTTTGCAGAGCAAACTATAAGTAAGTGTGCCGAACAACCAAATGTGATTATAGGGCAATTGGACGACTTGATAATTTTATTCTTTATACTGGCCATGTTGCTCGCATTATCTGTAACAATACTGGTAACTTTACAGTTATATTCATTTTTACACTTATTTATTGAGTTAATAGCCCATTAGGCAAGAGAGTCAGCTGTATGAGGATGACCAGATGTATCTATGCTTTCTAAAAAAACACTCTTTTCATCCTCTACAGTGAAAACGACTCAGATTATTGGCTTATTATGTATATTGGACCATCCATCTAAAGACATTCAAACACATTGTGCAGATAACTTGTTAAAACAATTAGATGTTTCTTTTTCAAATATTTCATTCCAAAAGCGTTGATGATAACTGAAATCTAGATGGTGGAAGATAACTAGGTCTTTCTATGGCCTTTCGAACCTCCTTATGTTCTATAGCTCTAAAACTGCAATTTGTCACTTAAACGGCTTTGGTTATTTGTCTGCCCAATTATTTTTTCTGATCTTGTCCAGTTTGCACAACAAAAGAATCCAAATAACCGCTACTTCCACTATTTTGGGTATGGGTATGTAGGTGGGCGTCTACACTTCCATAAAGAGTTTCAAGACCGCTATAACCAGTTTCACCTTTGCAGGTTTTCCAATGACTTTTTAGTCTGTCCACTAGACCTTTCCATTCTTTACCACATTTTTTACACACTGCCCCTATAACTTAGTTTACCCACCACTTTCTTTTTTATTAAATGCTGCCAAATATTAAATTTCTTTCTGCCCCGGCTTGTCATAAGTCCAAATATTTTGATAGATTAACCCCTAAAGCAAAAATATTACAAGTTATTACAAGTATCGACAAAGCGACAAACTTGCAATACTGCGCGGACGAAATTTTTACGTTAATACAAGTTACGACAAAGGCACAAATTTGCAAAAACTACGCAAACGAAATTTGCATGGTACCTAAAACTTCTCTATTACTGCCTAAAAATGTTTATTTACTTAACAAAACATAAGCAGTTAGAAATATTTAAATATAATAATATTTGTAAAAGCTGGCATTTTTTTAAAATCAAAAACATGATTTTTTTTTAATCATTGATTTTTAATTTTTTTTTTAATACAATCATAATTTTTATCAATCCTATCATACCTGCAAAACTTTGCGCAATGATGTCTATAAAGGACATACCGCAACAAACTTTCACATTAGTGCTAAGGAAATGTCTTTGGTGACTACTAACGACCCTTCTACCTGGTCTAGCACCCTTTTGAGAATTTTTAAAACTAGGGACCTCATTCTATATCACCGTGTTTTCATTACGTGGCATCTATTTAGTGCAGGCGCCAAAGGAAGTTAAGTATGAAAAATGTGAGGACCGGCAACTATGCTCACATTATTTTACCTGAGACACCAAACAAATGAAAAACCCATGTTGCCGGTAGCTGTGCTGGCCCCTCTCCAAATAATAATATTAATAATAATAATAGTAATATATTTTTTTAAACCCTGAAAATAAGTTACAGTTCGTTCGAATGCTCTGTACTGCCGCACAAGTACGAGAAGAATTGCTATATTTGTGGAGGACTTGATGATCCAACGAAATGTTTCAAAATTAAAAGGCCCTTTATTTTTTAAACTACCTGACTTAAATTTGAACCATTAAAAAGCCAATTCAAGGATGTTTTGTCACATTTATTTCTGGAATAAGATAGCTCTTCTACGTTGTTTAGGTCTATGGTTTTACGGTTCTTATAAGAAAAAATATATTTCAGGATGTCATTTGGCTGCTCGATCCCATAGTGAAAATATGTGTTGAATTTTGCCAGCATTATACTTTCTAAGTGGTTGCGCTCGAGAAAAAAAAATTGTTTGCAAGCTGCACCGTTGGGTTTGTACAAAAAGTTCTAAGGCATTTAGGAAATCCATATCTAAGTGTCGATCAGTTAACAAAATTAGAAACCACTTGCACCTAACTATTTTCAAAACAAAAATTTACTGCTGATAAACTTCGGTATAAATTAATTTCGCAAAATATCGGCTTTGGGTTAAACTTATTAAGAATAATTTGACATCAGATGCTTTACATTTACATTTGTAAAGAGCTTCAGCACAAACATATGTATGGATAAATACTGACCAAATACTGAAATACTATTACAGCCTCTTGATTACACCTTATTAGGCTATGAAGAAAAAGATGGTAAATTGTACCCACAGCAGATGACGAAGCGACCATTGCCAGATTTAATTTAACCCTGTAAATGTTCATCAAATTATTAAACAAAGGTTTGTTTTTGGAAAAACTTAGAACTAAATTGTATTTCGTTGTGCAAATGTATTAATAAGGACTGTCAAAATAAAAAATAATATTTTTTGTTTTTTTTATCAACAGCTCTTGTTTTTTGTTACAACTAACTAGCTACAAGTATATTTAATCATAAGAAACAATTGGATATTGTCATTAAAAAAATAATTAAAATAGTTCCAAAGCATTTATTCAGTCTATTTACGTAATATCTAAAGGGGTGTGGTATAAAAAATAAATGGACCAACAAAGCTCCTGCAACACCCAGAATTATATTTTGCAAGCTTTTTTAAGTCCAAAACAATTTACAGAATGCGGTCCTTATATTTTGCATACTCAACTCTATCCAGACCCCGCCCCGGGTTAACTGTAGATTTTAATTTCGTGAATCAGAAAAAAATTAAATCAAGTTTGAGTATTTATCAAAATTTGTATTGAATTTATTCGCATCTTTGTGCTCCAACCGAAAGCAAAAAGTTAAATAAACTATTTTACTGTCAATGTAATATTTTTATATTTATGTATATTATTGTCTAGAAATCTCGAGATCAAACAAATGCACCAGGAAATTTGATCATGCATCTTACATAAAATTCAAATTTTACACGCCATTGTTTCCATTCACGTAAAAATGCAAACTGCATTGTTGGTCGCCCAAAGGTATTTATTATGATTGTAGTTTCCATTTAAAGATAAAGTATTCATAAAATTATACAATAATTTGGATGGATTTAACTAGCAATTATATATCTTTATGAGAGTGGAACTCAGGCAAAAAGGCACGACAACGGCTATAAGTTCTGTATTATCATTTATTCGTTAAATTACCTATATAATTGTGGGGTTTTATTGTAAACAATTAAGATTAAAAGGTTATAAAATAAAAATTGTACATGGAGGGGCGTTGTCTATTTGGCCCAAAGGGTCAGGTATGGCACGTAAATGACACAAAATAAAAATTATAAATTAACCAGAACTGACCAGAACATTTTATAGCATAGGTTTGTGTAAACGTTGTTGATTCGAAAGTTGATACTCTATCAGAAGAATCTCCGAGGGTTTTTAAGTAAGCACTGCACTTATCTTTAATACGCCTTTACTTTGTTTCTTCCGAAGACAATTTTTAATTGTACTCTTTAAATTAAAATTGAATTCATACTACTAGTAGTATTTTACCCTGTTACCTATAAATTAACGTATTTTGATATCCAACTATCAAAATTCCAGGGCCGATACTAGGGTGTCAACCGCCCATGTACAAGAACAAAAGTGCAGCCCCTTTAGAGGATTTTTAAAAATTTACTTATACTAAACATTAACGTTATATACTTAACGGCCTAATTTTGTTTAAGAGTTAAAAGTAAAACAATAAAAATGCAAATAAAATTTGACGTAAAAATTTTATTTTTGGGCATTATATCGGCAAAATATTTTAAGGTAATAAAAAACATAATATGGTACAACGGTGCATCTTATATGAAATACGATTATTAAACCTAAAAATAATTTAAAAACACTAAACATTAGTATTGTCTTATACAGGGTGTTTTTTAATTAAATGTTAATATTTAAGGGGGCCATTTTTAGGTCCATTTTAAGAAGAAAACTTCATATGAACGTATGTCCTAAACGTCTAAACTTTTGAGAGACAGGGTGGTAAAATTTTCAAAAATAAATCATTTAATATTAGTATCTGTAATACCAACATTATTATAGTTAGATTAGATATTTAAATAAATTTGGAATACATGTACTATGTATCAAGAGGTATTTTTTAGTATACCACATTTTTTTGTTTTCTCCAGTGGCGTTCGTACGGAATTTGACCTGCCTATTTTGGAAGACATTGATAGTATGCCACTGATTTCTTTTAAAATATTTTTTTTTTGAAATCGCCAATTATTTGTAAACAAAGTTGATCACTTAATTTTTTTCAATTCGATGCACAATTTATGTTTAAATAAATAAAAAACCGTTTCTCTGCATGATCATAACAATATCGGTAAACAATACATGGTGATGCAGAGAAATATCTAGATTTGATCTCTTAATATTTTTAGACCGACGCACCTAGAAAAATTTAATCCAGATATTTCTCAGCATCACCATGCATTGTTTATCGATATTGTAATGATCATGCAGAGGAACGGTTTTTTATTTTTTTAAGCGAAAATTGTGCATGAGATTGAAAAAACTTAGGTGATCAACTTTGCTTAGAAATGATTGGGAATTTTAAAAATAATTTTTATTGTACGAGAAATCAGTGGCGTACCATCAATGTCTGCCAAAAAAGGCAGGTCAAATTTCGTACGAACGCCACTGGTGGAAATAAAAAAAAATGTTGTACACTAAAAAATGACTCTTGATATATAGTGATTGATTGATTGATTGATTGATTGATAAAGTAAATACACAAGTTGAGGTTTTGTCCGCCTCGACACTGCAGCCTACAGGGCTTGTTGTATCTCTTGTGTATTTTTTTCAGTTAAAAAGGTTTGACACCTTAGACAGGTGTAGTAGCCTTTTACTGTTCTTTTCTGGTCTCCAGCCTCCTGGTGGTTAGTGTCCACCATGAGGTTTTGATTTGTTCTCCAGTATGTAAGTGCAGGGCACTCATATATGATGTGAGAGGCTGTCTCTTCCTCTTCGTCACATAGTCTGCAAATGGGTTCTTCTCTATAGATGCCCATAGTGTGCATATGTTTTCTTAGGGTGCAGTGTCCGGTTATTAATCCTGTCACTATCCTAATCTGATTCCTATTTAGTTTTAGTAGTTCACTTGTCAATGCTTTCGATGGTGAGTCTAGCATTGATTTACTGTGATTTTGCCTTGGAATGTGGTTCCAGTATGACTGATGTTGTGTTTGAATCCACCGAGTCATGTAGCCACGAACCGAGGCTTTTGGTATTCCAAAAACAGGTTCAGGACCCACAAACATTGCTGTGGAGCCTCGCCTGGCCAGGGAGTCTGCATTTTCATTGCCCTGTATTCCCCTGTGTCCTGGCACCCAGGAAAGTGTAACTTTGTTGTGGTTAGCCAGGTTTAGGAGGCATTGCAGACAGTTCCAAACCAACCTTGAGTTGACTTGTTGGGATGCCAAAGCTTTTATGGCCGCTTGACTATCAGAGAAGATAGTAATGTCCCTGCCCTTATATCTCCTCCTCAAGTTCTCTCGCAGACAAAGTTCAATGGCATATATTTCCGCCTGGAAAGCATAAGCATTGAACCTGGGGGTCATACCATGTATTCCTGCGCCGGCTCCATTGTCAGTCTTGGATCCATCGGTATACCAAACCAATTTCCGAGACTGACCAGGAGATCGCTCACTACCGCCCCAGGTAAGCTGGGTTTTGTATGGTCTGTGTGTATTTATCCGTTTTGGCATTGTATCACTGCCCATCTCAAATATTGGGTTTGTGATACTGCTCGTTATTCTGGTGTGTCCTAGGGCAGGCCCAGAGCACCGTTGCCGTTACATTTCAGCCTGTATGCCCCAATCCTCGCCTCCGCCTTAATAATTATACCAAGAGGGGAGGCTTAGTAGGGTTTCCATGGCTGCAGTTGGATGCTTCTAATAGCTCCCGTTATACAGAGACATGCTAGTCGCTGGAGTTTGGATAACTCCAGCTCTGCTTTTCTCTGTTCTATTTTCTAGCCACCAGATAGTTGAACCGTAGGTTATCATGGGTCTTACCACAGCAGTGTACAACCAGTGTACTATGCGTGGCTGAAATCCCAATTCTTCCCCACAGCTCTTTTGGTAGCCATTAGAGCCATTTGCCCTTATTAATCACATTCGCATATGTGGATTCCAGGTTCAGCTAGAATCCAGGAAATCCAAAACTTCTCCTGAACATAGCCAACATTGATATATAGTACATGTGTGCCAAATTTCATTAAAATATCTAAAGTGATATTAGAGATATTAATAATAAAGGATTTATTTTTGAAAATTTTACCACCCTGTATCTCAAAATTTAAGTCTTTTAGGCTATACGTTAATATGAAATTTTTTTCTTAAAATTAAATTAAAAATTGCCCCCTTAAATATTGACATTCAATAAGAAAACACCCCCTATATCTCGTGAAACAAAAAGTCTATAAACCGTCCCGAGTTGGTGACTAGGTATTAATCAACTATAAGCTTTTTTCGGGTTTCGTTTTGCGAACGATTCTTGAACTATCCGAGAACGCCCAGAACTGTATGCGCTGTAGCTCAATACTTTGAATCGTTCTCTGACAGTTCCAGGATTATCAAACATTTGAAAATCTCGAACGCAATCATAATCCACCGATACGGACGGTTCTAGAACTGTCCCAATGTATAGTCCTATAAAAACGCGAACTCAGAATTAAAAAGTCCGAGAACAGTTCTTTAAAACCCGAACAGGCAATTTTAAACTAGAACAGTAATTTACCGAACCCGAACACAGCTAGAAAATAACTTTCTGGCTTTCTGAGAAGCAAATGTCTAAATAATTCCGGTGAAATCAATTTTTTTCAAAGATATCGGATTCAATGGAGATGATGAGTTAAATCCGAAAGCCTTTCTTGTATCATGTTATTTCTTAAGGAATTTTTAAATTACTCAAACTCCCTTCGCCCAAAGCCATAGAAACAGTTAAGGTTAAAAGTATAGGGAATAATATCATTTTTGACTTTATTTCAGCTGGTTGTTTTTCACTTGGAAAAATATCTTTAAATGACTTTATTTCATTAAATAGGATCATGGCCTTGCCGCGGGGAATTGTATTGCACGTTATTCCAGTGCATTTATCGATTTACTTTGAACACACATTAATATATTTTTTAATTGTAGTATTTTAACAAAAAATATAACATACAGGGTGTTAAAAAAATCCTGACTTAAATTTTTTTTGACGAGCAGCTTATAGCAAATAATCAACCAAATTGTAATTTTGAAAACTAAATAAAAATAATGCAATAAGTATAATCATTATTAAATACCTTGTATAAATTCAGCTAATGCTATATTTTTAAAGTCGGTTAGCTAAATCATTTGTTTATAAAGGAAATTATACTGGCTGCTTAGCAAAAAAAAAAATACAAATTTGGAAGTCCGGACTTTTTAAACACACTGTATGGTTTTTTTTTTGTTAAAAATACTACAATCTAAAAAATATTAACGTGTGTTTGAAGTTAATTGATAAATATACTAGAATAACGTTCATTACAAACCACAGGAGCGAGGCAAGTAAAATAGAGTCTTTAGAAAATAATCATATCCACGCATTAATATTTTTTTAATAAACTAAAAAAAAATTACATACAGATTTTAATAGTTAACTTGAGTTGCAAGTTGAAATTTATTTTTTAATTTTTTTTAATAAAGTCCAAAGACATGCAATGACTTGTTTGATTTTTTTTTCTTCTCGAAAACAAAGCTAGGAAAAATATTATAAAACAAAAAAGTTGTATTTTTAGTTCCTTAATCCAAAAATATAATATTAACCAAAAAAAAAGTTAGTGGCGTACATTTTTTTACAATTTTATTATTTTCGATAAAGTGTACCCTGGTACACCACTGTACCTAACAATTTTAATTTAATTAGACATAAATCAGGCCCTTATTAATAAAAATAACTCTGACAAATAATAAGAAAACCGGCTACAGGAAATTTAAATACCTTCAAAAAAACCTTTTTTTTTTATTACCTGTATCTAAGAAAGTATGCATTTTCGGAACCATATTTATGGATTTTTTAAAAATATTTTTCATTGAGAAATCACCACGTGAAATTTTTCGAACACCCTGAATAATAAGATTTGCGATATTAACAATGTTTGCCTAAAAAACTTACTTTTAAAGGGGGTTTTTCTGGATCCATTTTTTGCCGCTCATAACGATCTTCAAATGTTTTGTCCCAATACTCCTTACTTCTCATCCAGGTGGGCTAAAAAAAAATCAACTGTTAAAGTTATAATTAATAAGCCATGATGATGATGTAAAACAAAAAGACAATTTAAAAAAAATAATCCACTTAAAATTATGAAATAGTATTAAGAAGGTTATACTGCTATTCTTCTTTGCCTCACTCACGGTCGAGTGGCAAGGCTGCCTCTAGTAGGTATATGCCTGAAGCCGATAATATAAAAATTAGCGTTATAGGAAATTCTGACACTTTTGACGTCTATTGAATTTATTCATAACCTTACTTAAAAAGAAAAATCCTACTGTAAAACGGGCTCCTACTGATGTTCTTATGTTTTTCTTAATTAAAAATGTCCAGAGTATAGTAAAATATTATACAGGGTGCTTCATTTAAAAATCTTAGGAAAAACCGGTTTAAAAGTTATCTCCTTAGGAATAAAATTTTGGACATGCTGTATTAAATGGACAAATATTTACTGGCAAAGTATCGTTAGACCTCTTGTATTAACGTTCACACTATAAATCGTGGACAAAACAGATCTAAGACTGTTTATTATTATTTTTTAATTTATTGCTCGTAAACTACTAAAAATAATTAGATACAATTCTGGAAATTAAGAAAGGACACCGGCCGAAACTAAATAATGCAAAATAATAAAGGGTGTAACATTTAAACTAAAAACAATTTTATTCATACTTTTTTGGACCACCCTGTATATGCAAAAATATTTTCCCAAATTTTCGAGTTTCCAACTTAAAAAGAGGTTTTCTCTTAGGCGTCTTCACTGAATATTTATACACTCTTAAATCCCCATCTTGATTTTTTTATGATCCCAAGAATATATTTGTTACCGTAGACATCTTAGTTCTACTTTACAGTGTTACGTTATGCGTCTAGAATTTTAAGAACGTCACGTATCCATGCGAATATCTGATATTTTAATCCTGCAAGGCGTGAGAAAGGGAGCGAGCAAATGTAAATGCGTAAGATGTTTACCGAATAACCTTTTACGAAAAATGTACTCATGGGGTTAGAAAAACAAATAATAATTGTATAGGCTGAAAACATATATTTTTATTACATGTGAAAGTAAACGAAAATATGTTTTTCTCGTGTCCTGTGGTTCCTAAATTATAAGTGACGATTTTGGAAAAATACCTAATGATAACGTCTATGTGTGTGTCCGTTTTACAGATGTCCAAAAGGAACTAAAATACTTACTGGGAATAAAAAATGGTACTCTCATGCGAGATCAGCCACAAAGAGATTTTTTTCTTTGCGATTTTGACAATCTTGAAATAGTATATTTCATTACCAGTACGGAAAGGACGATTTTTCCGTGCACGTGTGACAAATTCTCGTGTGAGGCGCAGCCGAACACGGAAAGTCATGCAAGAACGGAAAAATCCATTTCTGGACGTGTAATGAACGATATTTTTCATTATACTTAGGTATCTGAAAACAACATAAACAAAAAACATCGCAAAAAATGATTTAAGAAAATTGTGATTATTTATTTTTAAAACAGTAAAACAAATTAACAAAAAAATTACAAGCTAATTAAATCTAAGATAATTAATTTTGGAAGGAACCGTTATAATTAATGGTTATATTTATTGTACAATTCGTATTATTGTTGAAGCTCAATCCCTTTTGTATTTCTTTTTGTTGAACTAAAGATGTTAAAGCGGAGTGTTCGTGTATGTTTTGGTTCTGTTGATTGACTGTTACAGATTTTGTAGTTTCCAAGTTACAGGGCCTAAACAACTTTTGGGATATTTCAATTTTTCTTTGTATGAACTCCTCTATATATCCTTCTGCTACATTGGAAAAAAGCCATCCTCCGTGTCTTTTCAAAGTGAGCAAATCACCGCCGCTTTCTACCAACATGGTAGCCGAAGAACGCCTTAGCCCATGTCCGGTATATTCTTCGTGATTTTTTAGTTTTAAGTATTTTGCAACAAGTTTTGGAAAACCACTGATAGTATGGCACCCAACATGTTGAGCGTAACATATTTGGTTTCAGTATGCTACAAATAACCACTCTCCATATTTTTAGGGCGGAGATCTGCGTATTTACGGTAAAGCGTACAGGGATTGAATTTGCAATTTTCATTGGTAATGGTAAAACTTCATGACCTGTAAGTTTTTTCATCTCGGAAGAACACGACAAGGAAACGCCCATTATCTTCCACATCGTCTAAACTCAAACCTATTAAATCATCTCTGCGGCATGCGCCGACGATGCCAAACATTTAAATTACTTTTGCTAGTAGATATTGTCCATCTGAAGCCTCACATAAAAATTTGGTTACTTGTTCTGATGTAAGAACCTTGGATTTCTTTGGTACATATCCTACAGCAGCTTGTCGTTTCAAAAAAGCGATAGTTTTTGGATATTGGTTGTGAGTATTTTCTTTTATTGCCAAACAACTCTTTAACATGGAAAATCGACTCCATAAGGTGATGACTTCATAGATTTGGCTTTTTCAGAAAAATAAACTTAGAGAATATCGTCACTCACAATTTTGATTCTTTTCTGAGGCCGATATTCGGTAAAATTGTGATATTCATGTTCATATCTCAACCTGGATAGCACTGGTAATAAATCTGCACTCACTTCTGCCGCTTGTTGTAATATAATATCGGGAATATCCGGATTTTCCTCCAAATCTGAATTCATTTTTTGAAAATGGCATAAATTTCACTGACAGAAAATAAAACATGTAATTAATAAATAAATCGTTATTATGAACAGTTTCCATGGATGGATTTTTGTATAAGCGCACGGGAAGAGGGATCGGGAAAAAATTCCGTGCGCTGTTCTGAAAATGTCATATTTATGTATTTTATACATAGTTGAAAATGTAGTCTTTTCAGGTAAGTATAATAAAAAATCTAAATTGGGTGGACTGCACTGAACTGTACAAATACACAAGACAGTCAAAAACTATTAATTTTGAAAAATTATAAATGGATAATAAACTCAAAACACAATCGATTAAATCAACTCAATGACAGATTACAAATGACACAAAGTTTGTAGTGTTGTCACTATAAGTCCTAGTTATTTCCCGAAATACCTTTGAGACTGAGTGTACCACTTTTATTTTTTTACATATTAGCCCGGCGCTTATGGGAGTCAGTATTCTAGTTGTTTTTAGAGTCTGTTCACATCCTGAAAAAGGTGACCTACTTGCCACCGAAACGTTAAAAAGTTGTTTGATTTTTTAAAAGAATTTTTAAGTTTTCTTTTTAGGTGATCTGCACATTCGTAAAGGTCAATCGACTCTATTTACTTTGTTGTCTGCACAGAGCTGTACCCTAAGACTTGGACCGAAACTGTCCGTTATTGCATGTCTAAAGAGTATCTTAAAGAATATTCTTACAATTTACTAACTTCTCCATACGTGGGTTGAACAATTCAGATACCATAGTTTTTAAATTATCATCAAAAAACAAAATGGCTTTTTTTCGTTTTTTGTTAATAACGATTTTTATTTGCAGACAAAAATTGACATGTCGCATTTTTCAGAATTGCAATTCGCGTCGAATGAACCATCGCTCATATTTTTCGTACCCTTCTAAATATTTTTTGCAGAAAACTCATTTCTTGGCCAGACTATGGCTAAAAATTAATATCGTTGCTTGTGTGTCTATTTCTAAAAATTATGTTTTTCCTAATAAAGGTGGCCTTAAGTATAATTAAAAGCTAAGATTTAACTATTGGTTTTTAATTTTCACAATTCTGTGTTAGTTTTTAATAAGAAAAACATGACCTAAATGAAAGACGAACATTTTGAGAAATTTAATTTTAGAAAATGTATTAAATTCATTCTTTGCGCCATTTCGCGTAAACTTTTGGCTTTTAGATGTATAGAAATTTTTCTCGGAAAACGTGATGCCCTTTCCAATTTACACGCATTTGCGGACACGGAGAAATGGAAACATTTTGTATTCAAATGAAATGTAGGCTTCCATTATTTGTATAGGACAAAGTTTTCTTTAGAGCTAAAAATAAATATAACTATCTTTTAAGAGTATTAAAACGATAGATTTTGCGGGGATTTGGCTCTAAGAGATTTGTGATTCCTATTTTTAGGTATAAACGAGATTTTATAAAAAAAACACATCAATTTAAAATAAATACAATTTCATTTTTTAAATAATTGTAACCCCTTTGAAATAAAGGTGGATTTATATTTGTCTGACGTGACGTGTCGTGTCGTGTTTACATTTACATGTCGTGTTCTGACGCCCTCTATAATTTAGAATCAATAGGTCTACAGCTCTAGGAAAATTCATA
The DNA here is from genome assembly GCA_019359885.1 of Listronotus oregonensis. Lineage (NCBI taxonomy): Eukaryota > Metazoa > Arthropoda > Insecta > Coleoptera > Curculionidae > Listronotus > Listronotus oregonensis. The sequence continues at coordinate 78,318 of JAHBCN010000329.1, forward strand.
CTTATTCAAAGTTCTGATAACTCTGACGCGTTAGAACATAGAACACATTTTCCTGACGTCGCCGTTCTCTTGCTCCTCCATCACCGCCGCTCTGACAAAAACCGTGATCGTTTCTGATGCCGACACGACAGAAGCCATCAAAACAAATCGCGCATTACTAGCTACCATAATAAATACATGAAACCGGTATCGTTCTGACACGTCACGCCAGACAAATATAAATCCACCTTATATAAGGACTGCTTGTTATTCAGTAATTTACACTTTTTCTATCAAGCAGTGGAGGCTCCTCCATTGGGTAATTTGGTCAATGACCTCCCAATATTTTTGACTAATATTTCCGAACAAAAACATAATAATGATAGAAATAAAAAAAATATATTTTTTTCAATCATTTAAATTTTCCTTTATTATTCTAAGCATATAAACTCGTTGATCGATTACTGGATTCCACAAGCTTCGCGCAGCGATCTCCAGATCGTTGGTTTCATTTGTTGGCCAAAAACCGGGCTGCCTGCCCTCATTGACCGCATTGTTTTAAACAGAGCCGAGTCGAGTTTTCCCGACCTAATTTACGATTGGGCGGTTTTGGCTGCTTTCCGAAACAGTGTAATCGCATAATCTGGGTCAACAGCCGCGAAGAGGAAAATTACGCATTTTTAAGGTGTTTGTTTGTTGTACGGTTATTATAGAACGGTTACATACGATTTTAGGAGTTTATTTTTTGTTGGTGTATGTTTTTGTAATCTAAATTCGGAAACCGTGCATTTGTTGACAATTTTGTGTACGTTACCGATGACAACTGTAGAGAGCGAGAGATGCTTCTCTACATTAAATAGAATAAAGACATTTTTACGCAACACAATGAGGGAAGGTAGACTCTCTGTGTTGGCCATGTTAAGTATTGAAAAGGCCTTTATAAATAATATTGTAAATTACAATGAAGAAGTATTCAATCATTTTGCAAGTGCCAAAGACAGAAGGATTGAACTAAAATTTATGACTATTTAGGTAAGTTAAGTAACCCTTTTTATTTTTAGTCATATAAATATGCTTATTTTTAACCTATAAGTTGCCGTCATACCTCTTGGCATAGCGATATTACTTTTTTTAGAATATGTTGTGCAATTTTTCTGTTTAAACAGATGTCGATGCATATTATTTGTTATATGGTTATGTTGCTTAATAAATAGAAATATAATTCTTCAAATAAAATAATCTTGCTAAATCATTTATTTTTGAATTTTCTTTCTTGTTTTTTCTTTGGATAAACGTCTGTATGAAATAAAATGCCTAAAATTGTTTTTTTTAACTAAAAATCAGTTAAGCCATATGCATTTAAAACTTTAACTAATGACCTCCCCGAAAGATTGACCACGAGCCGCCACTGCTACCAAGTAGTCCTAAAATAGAGCGCTTACGTAAAAAAGTGTACAATAGTGTACACTATTTCTGAATAACAAACAGACATAGAGTAGGGGCGTAACTAACGCAGATGCAACCGATGCGGCGCATTGTGGCGCAGTGATGAAACGGATATACTGGGAAAAAAAATTGGTAAAATTAAAAAAAATCTAGTACTGATGGTGAATGAGTAATAAACTCATCAGCTATTAGGTTTTGGAAAAAATACGAATCCGATGTGACTGCTGCTTTGGTCAATGAAGTTAGAAGTTTAGTAACTTTGTTAAAGATGACATCGAAATAATAAAATGCGTAAAATCAGCCAGTTGGCTGAATATCCGTTGATTAAAAATAAGTTTGTTGCATCTAGAGTAAGGACGAAGTTAGTCATTTTTTCTAAGGGAGGGGGAAAGGGAAAGCACATAAAAAACTCGCATTGGGGCGCAGTCATCCTTAGTAACGCTACTGACCTAGAGTCTGTACCGGCGAAAAGTTGGAAGACAACAATATTATCGAAAGTCAAAATATTGCATACAAAAATTTCGACACCATTTGATCGTAAAAGAAAATATCAAGAAACAAAATGTAAGATGCATGTCGAAAAACGGTAATGACAAAATATCAAAAACACAAAATATCGAATGTGCAAAAGATCGAAAATAGAAAATATCGTAATTAGAGCGCACGACCTTTGTCATCATCTTTTTTAAAGGAAGCCGGCATTTTTATATAAAAAGTATTTTAATAATTTTAAAAGAAGTAGTTTTCTTTTGGTAATTTTAAACTTAAAAAAATATATATAAAAGGACAAATTTAGGGTGTAAAAGTTTTCCCTATCCACAGATTTTACTTTTTTTCTAACTTTAATTATTTATTATATAAAATCGTTTTATGAATACTAGTTTAAATAATATCGATTACAACGTTGCGGTACAATTCACTACTAATTATGGGTAGTCACGATCCAGTTGAAATTTATCTCCAGGTAATGTAAAAACAACATAATTATTGTGAACTATTATTACAGTTTACAGATTGCCTAAAAGAAAATATTTGTATTTATGAGCTTAAATAAAAATATGCTTGTAAACGAAGGATTTTTAAGTAAAAAAAGCACACACACACACACACCCATTCACACACACACACACACACTTTATAAGATATTATTTAGGGCCTTCTACCAACAGTACATGTGCCCCATTGTCGATTCACTTTGATCTAAATTAATATATTTACTATCAACAATCGTAAATGTCGTTTTATGCTACATAAAATATGTTTAGAATTGCAAGAGAAATGCAAATCTCAAATAAAAAAGGGTACTCATTTGAAATAAGAAAGTAGGACCACGTCCAAACTTTTTGAAACAGCCTGTATGGATGAAAAAAAGTTTTTTTAAAAATGTATTTGAAACAGTAAAACTTTTATACTGAATTTGTTTTTCCCAAACGTCAAATAAAGAGTTAATGAGGGGTTACATTTATAACCGGACACCCTGTACTTAAATAATAACTTCTTTTTAATACGGAACTAAAACGCAATCAGAGACCAAATTAAAAAAAAAAATATTGCTGACAGTGTCTACTGACAGCTTTATGATTAAGGCCCCCCACAGACCTCGTTCTTTCTAAGCAGTTTTAATCGTGGCGATCAAAAGCGTCTATTAACATTGCCAGTTTGTGGATAAAAACCGAACATAACACCGTAAGTGAAAAATTCTGGCAGCGCTTAAAAACTTAATCGTCGATTCGTTCGTCTTTATTTAAAAACGAAGTATGTGGTGCAGAACGTCTTTAATCGTCTTTCTTGTAACAAATTAATACGCTTCATTTATGTTTTTTGGTGTACGACTGCATCTTTCGGCGATTAAGACGGTTTAAAATTAAATTAAGTCTAGGGAAATAAAAGTTTGAGTCGTCCGACTGAGCAGTAATAATCGGCGATTAAAAAGGATAAAAAGAACGATAGTCTGTGGGGCCCTTTACATGACTATAGCAACTATTCACCGACATCGGTTTAAGCCGCCTTAATAAAAAATAAGTATAAGTGGATACTTATCTTTATTAATTTTATTATTACTAATAAAAAGAGATGTTTTTGCATTAATTTGTCGATGTTTAAAGAAAAAACAGCATATTTTATTTGAAGGAAAAGTTACTTTTTATGGTTTACTATGGTTGTCATGAAAAGTATCACTTTTCCTACATATAAAATAATAAACTATTAAATCCGGGATTACAAAACTCGTTTACCTTTATAAATCGAACTGTTATAAAAATCATACGATGGCACCACCGTCGCGTATCGAGGTCATGTTTAGTTAGTAGCATCTGTTGAATGAATGCACACCAAGTGTCAGCCATCTTGGTCTATTTCTTTGTGTTTGGCATTCGTGTAAATCAAGGAAGTCGAGTGATTTTCAAGAAATGAAAGGTAAAACGCCTCAGGAGACTAAAAAGAAGATTGATAAACATTATGGTGCCTCTGCACCTTCGATTAGAACAGTTTACAAGTGGTTTCAAAATTTTTGGACTGGCCATATGAGCGCAAGTGACGCTGAACGCTCTGGACGGCCTGTGGAGGTCACGACTCTAGAAATCATTGATCAAATCCATGATATGGTGATGGATGACAGAAGAGTTAAGGTACGTGAGATTGCTAGTGCTGTGGGCATCTCGACTGAACGGGTACATAATATTTTACATGAACATTTGGACATGATAAAGCTATCCGCAAGATGGGTGCCACGATTGCTCAGGCTTGACCAAAAACGAAATTGTGTGAAGTGTTGCAAGGATGGTTTGCAGCTGTTCCAGAAGAATCCGGAGGTCTTTATGCGTCGGTTCGTCACTGTGGATGAAACATGGATTCATTACTATACTCCTGAGACCAAACAACAATCTAAGCAATGGGTTACCAGGGGAATCTGCACTAAAAAAGGGGAAGACCAGCCGGAAAGGTTATGACGACTGTTTTTTCAGATTTGCCATAACCTGGAATTCTGGCCAAGGGTAAAACTATTACAGGTGCATATTATTCATCATTATTGGACCGTTTGAAAACCGAGCTGCAAGAAAAACGCCCACGATTGGCCCACAAGAAAGTCCTTTTCCATCACGACAACGCACCAGCACACACCTCAGCAGTTGTGGTCGCAAAATTAATGGAAATAGGATTCCAATTCGTTTCACATCCCCCCTATTCTCTAGACTTGGCTCCCTCGGACTACTATTTGTTCCCCAATTTGAAAAAATGTCTGGCGGGACAAAGATTCTATTCAAACGAGGAAGTGATTGCAGACACTGATTGATATTTTGCAGACTTGGAAAAATCCTATTATTTGTAAGGGATCAACAAACTGGAACATAGTTGGACGAAGTGTATAGGCCTAAAAGGAGACTATGTAGAAAAATAAAAAAGGTTTACCCCAAACAAGTAAGTAGTTTTTATTTTTGCACGGACTTTTCAAACCTACCTCGTATTCGGAAAGAATTATCACTTCTCCTTAATCTTTTTTTTTTCATTCATTGAAAAAAGAAAAAGAGTCCCACCCCCACCAAAAACACTTATGTAAAATAGGGGCCAAGTTCCTATCCAAAAATATCGCCCTCTTAAAGTACTGACATCTAAAATTGGATCAAGTTTTTTTGCGACTTGGCAAGTTTTTTTTACTAAGCTGTACATATAAATGAAAAAAACTGCCTGTATTATTGAAAAAAAGAACATGAATTAATAAAGACAGATCAGTGAAAAAATGGCTTAGTCAAAAAAGAACTTGGTCTAATTTTTGGACTTAATAATTTTAGAGGCCGAGATTTTTGAATAGAAACTGACCCTTATTTACATAAGTGTTTTTTGGTGGGATACAAGCCTTCGTGAGCAGTCATAAAGATATAAAAACTCCCAATTTTTTTTTTTTCTACAGAATACTAAGTTTACAATTTTAATTTGACATTTTATTATTTATAAATAGCTACTACACCTTTATTTCTTTAACAAAAATTAAACTTCCTATTCACCCTACAATAAGGATAGTCGCTTTTTTTTGCCAAAGCTACGCGATCAAATAAAACGAGAATTTATGTGTTGGCAACACTGGCTTGTCCTCTTTTTGGCGGCCATAAAGAAGTGCTAAGTAATGGGAATTGAAATCCATAAAAAAGCTCTGAAAGGAAAAAGAGAAAACGTCTTTTTGCCAGAAACGCCGCCCGTTCGATGGATATTTTAATGGTTTTCGGGGAGAAGTTATAGTTGGAAATGTTCACAGAAAGTGTACAGAAAACGATTATCCAGGTAAGAAATAAGCTTAATTTATCAGAAAGTTTCGAAATTATATTTAAATATTATAAGTACAGAGTGATCAGGTATACGGGGGTAATGTCCTTAAAATTTATTTTTTTGGAAAAATTATATTAAATGTGACAAAAAAATGACCTACAAATAGTTAAAAATTATCATAAATTTAATCAAAACCCATAATACCTATATCTCACACTGTATAGTTAAAAAGATTGATAACAAAGCCACACAAAAAAAGTGGTCTGTACTGGCCAGTATAATTCCTTCTCTGGCAGCTCCCAACAGAGCAACACGTAGTGCAACTTTTATGCATCCTTTTACAGTTCAGTTAGAGAGGGCCCGAACTTCCCGCTTTCTTCGTTACTTCATCTCTAGAGTGTCAAGACTATGGAACCTGCTGACCGCAGAAGTTTTTCCTTCTCCTCCCAATCTCCAATTATTTAAGTCCCGTGTGAACAAACTCCCTCTCACCATACTTAAGACACCCACGGTACGTTAGTACTTAGGCATCAGCCTTCGTGGACTGTCACAAGATTTAAAAAACTTTACATGGGATATATGTATTCCGAAGAGAGCCGGACTGTGGAGGCCCTTGGGCAGATTTCGTGGAGGGGCCCCCTATTGAAAACAAGGTCCCCGAGAGCAAGTAGTTATTTTCTTCGGCTGAATCCAAATCTGAAATTCGCTTTTCCGAAAAAGTGGTCAGAAAACTGTTATAAACTATTTAATGCACTGTAGCTAATAAACTATTAAAAATAGGAAAATGTTCTCAAATACTTTTTTGTTCCTTACGAAAAAAGAAAAAAAATGGCGTTTTCTAAATTAAAATTCGTTAATTAGAACAGAAGATATTGCAAATGTATTGGAAAAATATTGCAAACTAATAATTTTTTCTAACTTTTCCGTCATAACTTGGCTTCTGTATTAAGTCCCACAGTCGCTCGTCTTAAACTTAAGGTCTAAGCTGAGACATGATAGACCCCCCAAATATTATTAGAAAAAATGTTACAGCCTCCTCAACGGATTATTTTTGACAAAAAAGCAGCCTAATTTGTTTATAAGCATTTTTAACTAAGAAATATATAAAATATCACTGACCGAAGTTTGTGAAATCCAAGGTAAAATCATTCTTGTTCTCAAAACGAATATTTTAAAACTATTATGGTGGCTCCTCTCTTCTGGAGGCCCCATGGCCTCCAGAAGCATTTCCAGAACCCCAATCAGTGGCAAAATAGAACAAAAAACACAGAAGCTTCCTAACCTCGAAGGTTTAATATTCAAAAATGAAAATCCACCCTTAGAATTGATGTCTCACGTGACTTTTTTTTTAACCGCAGAGGAATTATTATTTAATCAATAATACCAACAAATTTAAGGACATCAAATTTGGTTTACAGGAGTTTTGGAGGTCGCTGATCACGAATCATGCAAAATTCAAGATGGCCGGTCCAATATGGCGGATGATATTTTGAAAAATTATTATTGCTACATTAATTCTGAATCTAATCTAATTCTAATTATAAATATACATCAGAAAAATAAAAATTAAATTTTCTGTATTTTTGCTCGTATTCTTTCTTGAATTTTTGTTATTTTAGACCTGCTTTTTGAAATTAGAAAGTTTTGGTGACGTGAGCTCAATTTTAACACCGAATTCGCGTTCAGGAGAAAAAATTCTTCGAAATATATATATATATATATATATATATATATATATATATATATATATATATATATATATATATATATATATATATATATATATATATATATATATATAATATATATATATATATATATATATATATATATATATATATATATATATATATATATATATATAATATATAATAAATATATCGCTTGTAAAGTAAAGACAACTTTGCGTAGATGTGTAATTCATAAAAAGTTTTAATAAGAAAATGGGAAGAAATTCTCGTGTCAAAATCTACCGAAAGCTTATTTAAATCCTAGGTAATAGCGTACTGTGTGGTTTTAAGTAAAGTAAAAGACAGATTATTGACAGGAGACTTAATAATTCGGGGTTTGGACGAAAAAAAAGATCTCTGTAGGCAAAATGTTTTACAGCCTGGACGTTCGGAAAAGAGAAATACGAGTACTGTTAAAGCTGCTGTGGCTAAAGATAAAACGAGTTTGTGCGAATTAATATTACTCTCAAAAGTAACGACCATGAGGTTAAATCACTCTTTATTCTATAGAACTTGGTGGTTTACAAGTAAAGAATAATAACTTGCAAACAATGAGAAAAGAGATATTGGTCTCTAGTTAGAAGTGAGATTTTCAGACCATCTTTTGGGGATAGGTTACACCCGTGCAGCTTTCCATCTCTCCGCAAAAATGCCCGTGTCATAAGAAATCCGAAAAACCCGAGTTAACATAGGTGTAAAATCAAGGGACGATTTTTTTTAGTATTAAGAGAAGATATGATGCGCTTGATCTGTTTGACCCTAAATATGATTTCGGAAATTTTAAAAGGAACAGGAGACAACTTAATAAAATGTTTCAAGTGTAGAATTGACTTTCTGTTTGACCTCCGTGGACCAGTGTGGATGTTCGGTTGAAAACTACACAGTTTTTCCGGAAAATGTGGCTGGAGGAACCAAATCGGGTGTCCTTAAGTCTCGGGGATCAAGGAGAAATTCAACTGCTGTTTAGTAGTGCCGTAAATGTGTAGTTTGAAGTCTAAAGTAATTCCTTAACCTTTTTTTAGAATCACACGTGGTGGCGTTGGTCGTGTGGTGGCTAAAAGTACAAACTCATAAGGACAAAAGAGGTTCTGACAGAAACCGGTTATATCTGGATTTTGGGATTGCATTTTGCATCTAAACGTGCATTGCAAGGATATTAATTTTTTTTTGGCCTCTGAGACTGATTGTACTGGTTTCTTGCTTTGATGCTGGCTGTCGATTTGCAGGACAGGAATTTTGCAGAAACTTTCTGTGAGATCGAATTTCCAAAATTTAACTTCATCATAGGATTTAAAAAGTCAAGATTTTGAATATATATATTTTTTTTTTATCTTGGGACAGTCCACGCAGGCTGATGCCTAAGTACTAACGTACCGTGGGTGTATTCAGTGTGGTGAGAGGGAGTTTGTTCGCACGGGACTTAAATCTTTGGAGATTGGGAGGAGAAGGAAAAACTTCTGCGGGCAGCAGGTTCCACAGTCTTGACACTCTAGGGATGAAGGAACGAAGAAAGCGGGAAGTTCGGGGCCTCTCTAACTGAACTGTAAAAGGATGCATAAAAGTTGCACTACGTGTTGCTCTGTTGGGAGCTGCCAGAGAAGGAATTATACTGGCCAACTCCTCTGAGCAGAAGCCGTGAAAATACCTATAGAAGAGCGACAGATCCCCTACAGCTCGACGGTGGGCAAGAAGAGGAAGCCTTTCTGTGAGCGTTGGATCATTAATAAGACGAACGGCTCTTCTTTGAATGGAGTCCAGAATGTTAAGTGTTGTAGGGGACGCCATTCCCCAGACATGAGAACAATATTCTAAAGAGGGTCTGATTTGGGATACATACAGAGTGTACAGATTGGAAGAGGAGAAATATTTTCTGGCTCGGAAGAGAAATCCAATCTTTTTGAAGCTGCCGAAGCTATGGATAAAATGTGTTTGTGCCAGTTGAGGTTATTCTCAAAAGTAACGCCGACAAGATTAAACGACTCTTTGTTCTGCAGAACTTGGCCGCTCATATGTAAGGGATGATCATTTGCAGACTTTTTTCGCGACAGGGAACAAGACTGTGTTTTCGAGGCATTAAACTGAACAAGATTTTTGGCGCCCCAATCCAAGATAAGTTTGAGGTCTTGTGAAAGAGATATCTGCATTGACCTGCGCTTGTTTTCGAAATCAGGATTACACGGTGGCTTAAGAAATTGAATACTAGAGTGGAGGGTGATTTAAGTGGGGAGGGAGATTTAAGCTTATTTTAAGTATTAGTATTTAGGTTTAGTTACTTGTTGACATATTTTGAAGGGATAGTGGGAAAAAACAAGTTGGTTAGGTGACAAAGAAATCTCTTAGACCATTCCAGTTTTCTAAATAGTCGTTCCAAATGGCATAGACGTTCTGTGACCGCAGAATGTGCGGACAAGTAAATAAACCGCAATCTGAGTGACCAATGGGAGCAGTGACTGCTATTTAGTAAAGTTCGGGGTTGAAAACACGAAAAAGAATAGGTGATTGCGAAAGTTTTAGCTGTTCTGTTTTAGTATATCACGACCAATTCTTGTTATGGACATTAAAATCACCAGGAATGTTTACTTCGGCAGAGGGAAAAAACCCAAGTAGCATTTAGGGAAAGTTTTTGGTAAATTTTAACAATTTAATAGTGTAGCCGATGTAATAAATAATTATTACTCTTGGGTATATTTGAAACTTTAAAAGGAAATAATATAATCAATTTTTGTAGAAATAAAGTCAAAGAACTTAATGTAAGAGTTGTAAGATGGGAAGCGGTACACAAATTTGTCGGTCGTGCCTGATTCGAGGCTAGAAACTACAGCAAAAGCCAGATGGTTGAGAATGTAAAAACATGCATCGCCGTGGGTCCAAAGGATGAAAGAAGTTTGTACCCTGGAAAAAGGAGATGGTTGGTTGAAATTTTGGAACTAACCTAAGTTTCGGTTGTAAAAAGTACGTGGGGCGTTGATGCTTGCAATTAATGGTGAACAGACTTTAAATTGGATTTAGGCCCACAATTATTATCGAATGATATATTACTTTTCGATGGTGGACACCCATGTGCATCTCTCAAGCAGAAATGATAAATCACTAATTACCAATTCAGGAACAAATTATAACAAGAACAAGAAAGATATTTTTTTAACAAAATATACCAAAAGTATATAATATATATTTATCGTGTAAAGAAAAAGTTAAGTTTTAAGCACTTGTGTATTACAGTCTAATGATAAAAGGTACAAAATGATCAGGTAAATAGATATGTTGTCTTCAAGCCTCTTTGGGTCAGAACTTAATGTGATAAAAATGATAGAAATGTTTTTGACTAAATATGCTGCATCTTCTATTAATATTTTATTATGTAGTTTTAAAAATATATAATACAAGAAAATTGACTAAATCCCCTAATAAAATACAATTTTAGAAATATAACACCCAGGTTAAATATGATAATTCATCACATTTGTAGATAAGTTGACACGAAATCCATTAAATGTGAAATGAAAATAAAAAGGAAAATTTTTTCTTTTTGCTAAAAGATACCGCATATTCGATGGATATTTTAATGGTTTTTTCAAAAGAAGTTTTTAGTTGAAAGCTCTGTAAGAAAGTAAATAAAAAACACTTATCGAGGTAAGAATAAGATTATGTTTCCCCTAGCTAAGAAATATATTCAGGCAAATATAAGTATAGTGTGACAGGGCCTTGTAAAAGCTGTTCTAGGGAAAAATGTATAATTATAATGGGTGACTAAATAAAACTTATCAAAAATATGTAACAACTGTAATTTAAAATAATAATAATGTATTACTTTGCAAATTAAGAAAGTGGAAACCTATAAAAAAATAGAAATTATAACGTTTGTTTAATAAGACAAAGTTCGAGGGGAAGGAAATACCGCCACACGCAGAAGTCCAAACCAAGTTATTTTATGGATAATAAAGATATGCTTCTTGATCAAGTTGCTCAACTTTTGTCTTGTGGTTGTGTGTAATTGCTCATTTAGAAATTTTACTGTTTTTTTTGTAGTTTTATTATTTAACCTTTTATTTACATAAATTTATTTTTCGTTTTAACTTTTGAATGAAAATTCCACTAATGTACAAGCAAATTCATTTGAAATGTTAAAAAATGAAATTTGCTATCGAATAAAAAGAAGGGAAAAAGTCACTGGCTAAAAAAATCAAAGTTTACGGATCTGTCAATCGGGTTGTCAATCTTTACTTTAGTAGCGACCGTAATTTATATTATTGATTAATTATTCTTTGGCTTTAGGTTTTTTTTATTCGTGAAATTGACCAAATACCAATCGTACTCAGACTTTGAGCCGTTTTTTTGCCTGGTTTTGAATAATTGCTTTCGAAAATTTAACTCTCGTGAATGTCCAACCAAATCTGAAGACTTATGGTATTACCAATGATAATACAGGGTGGCCGGCCATATTTTGACCCATTTTAATCGAGAATAACTTTGGAACAAATAAAGGTATCAAGATGCGGTTTTTGCAGATGCACTTATATTTCTTTAAAGTTTATTCTCGTACCTTCACGATTTTATTGTGACATTCCATTAGCTCAAAAACAAAATGGCCGATTTTCCATTATAGGACAACTATGTTATTTTAAATGGAACACCCTGTATATGTTTCTTATTTTCAAAATTTAATCTTTCCCCTTTAAAAAATGTCAAAGCTATGGTTATCTAAAAAAAACAACGTATTTATTGACCTTCGAAAAATTGACTGCATGTCGACCAACAATATTATTTAACAATTAAAATTTCTTCATATGTTACAAAAAAAAAGGATAGCCAAAGGTTTAGGTTATTCAAAAAATAGTTACAATAAGGTTAATCACTTTTTAAAAACTACTGTAAATGTTGAAAATGCCTTCCGCCGACTTCGACGCACTTATTTAAATTCAAAAAACACTTATTAAAACTATTGACTAAAAATTCTTCGGAATATTTTCTATTATGTTTCGATATTAATTTTTAATTGCTCTAAATTTTGGGGAAGTGGACTATAACACCTCTCTTTCACATATCCCCACAAAAAAAAAAATCTGGAACAGTCAAATCTGGTGAACGATGGCCAGGAAATGGGCCTCCTCTTCCAATCCACCGGTTTCCAAAAACGTTGGTCAGTGAATCCTTGGTAATGTTAGCATAATGTGGTGTAGCCCCATCTTGTTGAAAATAGACGAAATTCAATAGATTTTCTTCTTGCAATTGGGGATAAAAAAATATTTCCAGCATATCAACGTAAGTCCAAGAGGTTACAGTTGGTTCATGAAAAAAAATGGCCCATAAATTTTTTGCTTTGACATACCACACCAGACTGTGACTTTTGGCGAATCTCTAACGTGTTCGTTATATTGTCGAGGATTTTCTGTGCCCAAAACCTGCAGCTATGCTTATTTACTTTTCCATTGAGGTGAAATGTGGCTTCGTCTGACATTATTAGTCTATCCAAAAAAATGTATATTGTTCCTTACTAAATTTTGAATTCTCTGGCAAAATTCCACCCTTTGTGGAAAATCAGTTTCTTTTATTTCTTGTAACATTTGAATTTTGCATGGCTTTAATTTAAGTTCTTTTTTCATGATTTCTTGTACTGTAGTTTTAGGAATATGGACTGAACTTGAGATTTTTCTTGTTGACAATGTTGGATCTTCCTGAGTTATCTCCAGAATTTGTAACGTTTTATTTAGCAAATTCTCATTGTTTACTAACTTCTTTTTACGGGCTAAAGATCCTGTACTCCAGAATTTTCTGTACTAGATTTTAATTGAATTTTTTGTGGGTGGAGCTTTATTAAACATGTTTCTAAATCTTCGCTGGGTTTCTTTTACTGATTTGGTTTCGGCAAACATAATAACACATTTTCCTTTTTCGCTTAGCGAGAACATTTTGCGCTTCCTAATTTAAATAACTTGTCAAAAATGACCAACAATGGCTGACAATGAGGCTTGTTGCTGTTATGGAAACGAGATAACTTTGTTTCCACAGGCGACTTTTCAAAAAATCCTTTTAAAATAATATTCCTATTCGACATACAGTCAATTCTTTGGAGGTCAATAAATGCGTTATTTTTTAAGATAACCATAGCTTGTGTTACATATTTTTAAAGGGGAAAGATTAAATTTTAAAAATATTTAAACATATACAGGGTGTTCCATTTAAAATAACAAAGATGTCCTATATCGGAAAATCGGCCATTTTGTTTTTGAGCTAATGGAATGTCACATAAAAATGGTAAAGATACGAGAATAAACTTTAAAGAAATATAAGTATATTTGCGAAAACCGCATCTTGATATCTTTATTTGTTCAAAAGTTATTCGCGATCAAAATGGGTCAAAATATGGACGGCCACCCTGTATTTCATTAGATGTTTAGTTTTTTACGTTTTGTTGTTTTTTATATTTCCAATATTTCCATAAATTTCCAATGCTTTCTGATATATTTCCGGAAATTTTCCATCAAGTTATACACAACTGCCAAATTCAAATTTTTCTTCCGTATCGTTTTGGAGATATTAAATAACAAAATTTTACTTAAAAGAACTTGGATTTCGATAAAAAAAAAATCAATAACATATCTTAAAGGACCCCGCAATTTTCTTATGAAAAATGGGTTTCGGTCAATTATATTTAAACTTTGCATAGTAATGGTTCTCAACATGCTGATCAAAAGCCTTCACCTTCCTAAAATCACCCTTAAAGATCACTGGGGATGATTTTGACTGATAGTTTGTTCAATTGCTCCGCGGAATTTTTTGACAGTGTTTTCGAATTGTAGCCACCTAAATACTTACAGAGCTACAGCCTGATATCGCCTGTACCTGGATTTATTACGTAGTATGTAATCCCCCCCCCCAGTACCTTATCTCCTGACTCCAGACTCCAATCTTACCCAAAACTTCCACTTAGTCATCAACCGGGGACAAAGCCATTATATCATGATTTCCATTCCAGAGCCAGCTGTATGGCCACGTGTTACCCTCCAACTCCTCAAAATCATCCCACTGACCTTTAGGGTCATTTAGGGGAAGGTTGGGGGGATTTTTGGGTTTTCTGTCTGTGAAGACTTTTAATTAGCGTATTGAGATCCATCACTATGCAAACTTAAAAATAAAAACTGACGGAAACCCATTTTCCCTAAGAAAAATACAAGTGAGTCTGGGGGTGATTTTGGGGAGGGCGGGTTTGGGGATTATGTGCCCGTGGAAACTTTTGATCAGCGTGTTTATAACTATCACTATGCAAAGTTTGAAAAAAACTGGCCGAAACCCATTTTCCATAAGAAAAATACCTAGTTGAGGGTGATTTTGGAGGGGTTGGGGGGATTTTCGGGTCTTGTGTCCGTGAAGACTTTCGATCAGCGTGTTAAGAAATATCACTATGCAAAGTTTAAAAAGAATTTTCGAAACCTATTTACCATAAGAAAAATCCCCAGTGACCTTTAAGGGTGATTTTGGTGGGGTTGGGGGGATTTTCGAGTTTTGTTTCCGTAAAGACTTTTCATCAGGTTGCACTATGCAAAGTTTCAAAACAATTGACCAAAACCATGCTCCTTAAGAAAAATCCCAGTCACCTTTGAGGGTGGTTTTCGGGAGGTTGGGGAGGGTGTCGGGATTTGTGCACTTGGAAACTTTTGATCAGCGTGTTGAGAACTATCAGTAAGCAAAGTTTAAAAACAATTGGCCAAAATCCAATTTCCACAAGGAAGGAACATTCCCAAATAAGGGTGATTTTGGGGGGGGTTAGGGATTTTCGGGTTTGGTGTCCATTATACTTTTGATCAACGTGTTAAGAACTATAAGAATGTAAAGTTTAAAAACAATTGGCCGAAACCCATTTACCATAAGAAAAGTTCCCAGTTGAGGGTGATTTTGGGAGATGGGGTTGGGGGAGCGAGGTTTTGTGTTTGGTGTCCGTGAAGACTTTTGATCAGCGTGTTGAAAACTATCAGTGCAAAGCTTGAAAAAAATAAACCAAAACCCATTTTTCATAAGAAAATTGCGGGGTTCTTTGGAACATACTGTATGAATACTTATTTACATTTATTTAAAAAAAAAAACATTTTTTTTAATTTATTCAACTTATTCCAAGTTAGAAACTCGCACTGTATTAAAGTATTTATGCCCTTTTAGCCTACTCTCCGGTAATCCGGATATTTCACTAATTTGGACACACTTCTTACATTTAATTAGACAGGTTGTACTGTATTACAACTGTTAATTAGGTAAAGATGATTGATGTAAAAAAAATCTACTAAACAAGACATATTCTTGTCAATTCATCCAAAATAAAGCCATGATCCGATAGAGAAATTTTTATTTGGGATTTATAAAACGTTAAGTAGCTAAACCCATTATTATTCAGTTTAAATTATTTTCATCTTCTGAGCCTTACCAACCGAAAATCTTATTAAAATAAAAGGCGCGTTGGAATAAGGCCGCGATAAGGCAGGCCGTTTCGTAGACTAAAATTTATTGCGTTAACCTAATCAGGGTTAAAATTTATCCTCGTTTGGCAAAACCACTAACAAGGCAAGTTTACGAAATAATTAATGGCCCTATAAAGCATACGTTTTACGTAATATTAATAAAACATTATGCTACATGTTGTATCACTGGTTTTATGGATCATAAAACCGCTTTATTCGGAAAGTTTTAACAGACACCAGAAATTGGAAATAAATTATTGTTTTTACACCCGGCGACTAAGGGATAGTAAACTTGTTTAGAAATATATCGTATGGTAGTTTTAGGAAATTAGTGCCTAGAACAATTTGAATAAAAAGAAAACTGGATAATAAAAGCAGGTCAGTATTGAAATTGATTTCATATACCAGTAATTTAAAAAAACTTTGGAACCGTTGCAACAATACAAGGTGTGATCAAAGAAGTTTAAATAAAGGAACGCCAAATATTATAGAACGACCATTTTCACAGGTGCAGGAATAAACTTTTCTAATTTTTTGCACCTTATAAATGAACAGTCCTCGACCTACTACATTTTCTCTTTCTAACAAAATCAATTCGCAAATTTAAAAGCATTTAAAAAAATACAAAATTATACATGACATGTAGTATACGGATTTTATCGCAAAAGATTCACTGCGGATCTTCGTTCTTTTGTCTCACGTAACAGTAACAAGTTCTTTGAGATCCTTGGCAAATTCTAGATTGCTGCTCTTGACATATCCAAGGCTTTTGACCAGGTATGGCATGATGCGCATCCTCACAAACTTTGTTTCTTACATCTCCATCTAAATTTTGTTATTTGTTTCCTTTATAATTGACGTTTATCAGTTATTGTTATTGTAGATGGCCACTCAACTTTCACCAAGTTACCCTAGGGCTCCTCAGTATTCCTGATCCTCTGTTTCTTCTTCACATCAACGAACTTCTCTCTTCGATAATCAATCTAATTTATAGTTTTGCTGTACTTGTATTACTAATTACTTTAATATTCAGTTTTTTAAGCCCGCCTCTAAGCCTTATTTTAAAAAAACGTAGAGTAATCAAGGAAATTTAAATATAAAGGAAAAACAGCAATGGGCTATTCGATCAAAAAATGTCCGTCCCACTATAAAAAGAATTGTCATTAATGTTTCCCTTCGATTCGGCGCAATAACAAAATTCCAGGAAATTTTGTAGAATAATCAGTGTGTGCCATAAATTTAAGTTGGCAACATATTCCTATTTAAAGCAGAGCCGGAGTCTTCTGTTCTCGTGCATTTGGATCTTTATGCTTTTATTTCATAAATATTTGCTATTATAAATTTATAAAATGTTGTATGACCCTAAAATACAAACAACGAACCAAAATTACGCTATTTTTTAAATTTTCTTTTCCCTTGTCGATTTCGACGATTTTTTGCATTACATATCTAAAGTAAGGTTTTTTGATAACGTTTCATTAAACATAATAATTAAGCCAATCTCATTTTTACTATCTTCTTCCTTTTAACACAAAATTTGTGATAATTACAGTAAACTATTACACAATATTAAAAATTCATTTTACAAAGTTTCCTGGTAAAAATACAAAACTCTCAAAAACATCAACCATTTAAACAGAATTCTGTGAACTGGCGTCATCTATTCTTTTCACATTAAAGCAAATTATATAAAATCCAATATTTCCACAACATAACGCAGTAAAGTAAATAACAAATGATTATATTAAATTATTTTAAATATTCTATGATAACTTGGTTCAAAAACCATCAATGTTGTTAAAAAAAAGAAACACATTGAAAGTGCAGTTAGTTTAAATTTAAAATTTGATAATGATGGATACCTTAAAAACGAAACGTTGCCGAAAAAACTGTATTCAGATTCCGGATCAACGCCCCAAATGAAACCCCTATTGCAAGAAAAAAAATCAAAATTGACAAGAGGCAAAAAAAGTAAAAAATTATTTTCGTTATTTACACAATGATCGTCAATTTTTATATATGATAACAAAGAATTACGAAAATCCGAACCTGACCGAAGTATTTACTGCGCAAAATCCAAAAGACCTTTTCACCTATACCCGTTTATTTTTTTGCCCTGTATGCGTGGATACTTGTTCTACATTACTGGGCTTCCATCAACCTTGAAGCTTCCTTGAGAGTTATGCAGATGCCAAAAATCTTTTTCAGTTTTTGGAATATTGTTCCTATGTCTTAGGAATAGGGTCTTTCACAACTCTTGGCATTTTTAGTTCCATCCAAAGAAAAGGCCTTTGCTTTATCCCACTCTTACAGGAAAGCTTCCTTGCCCACCAACAAGCTGTAAGGGATTTGTCTTTTACAGGTATTTTTACAACATCTGCTTCGATGTATTAGTCAAAATAATTTCTTCTCTAGCAATATGAAGTATTGTGCATCGCTTCACCCCTAGGATATTCAGACTGTGGGACCTGCTGCCTGCAGAGGCTTGGTCTTTGAACGTCGAAATTTTTAAGTCCCGTGCTAATAAACTTCCACTTATCTTACTTAGGACACCTACGGTACGTTAGTCCTTAGGCCTTTGGGATTTTGTAAACTGTTAAAATTAACACATTTAAATTATTCAATTGGTTTTTTAAAAAACAAGTTTGCAACAAGTAAAGAGTTCCAAATACTAAAAACGACTATTTGTATGATAAAAATACTTTTTGGGACAGCTAAATAAAAACTTTTTTTTTTTGGTTTATTCTTAGGATTATCAATAAAATTAAAATTAAAATTTGTAATAGAATTTTAACTTTTCATTGAATATAAGAAAGAATTGACAAAAAAAAACACTCTTCAACTTTAAAATTTTCAGCATTCACCAAACTTTAAAATCTAGGTTGTCACTCTGTCCTTTATAAAACTTCTGAAAAGATATTTTACTTAAGTAATTTTGAAAGGACCAATAGCCCGTCGTCAATGTCTAACTAAAACAAATTAAAAAACTTTTAATTACCTTGAAAAATAATTTAACGAACTAATTAAAACGATGCTAAAGTTAGGTAAATAATTTTCTCAGCGTCGTGTCGCGTCATCGGTTTCAAAAAAACAATGTTTTATAAAAAGTTTACTTTTACTAATAATATCACAAGAGGTAAAATTATTTCCGAAAATTCCGGATTTATTTTAACCTCGCGTGGTATTCGGTGGATGTGGATGTAGACACCAAATTGTGTAAAAAATAACTTTACCATTGTTTCCCCCTTATTGTATTTTTTAAAGAAATATCTTTTAAGCCCCATGAATATATTCAAATTTTACTTAAACTTACTACGAGTGATACAACATTGCCTTTTTTTAATTTAATTTAATTTTTTAAAGGCACCGCGCCATATGAAATGTTACGTAACCTTCTTGGGGCCCGCGTATAGTCAGCGCCAGGAACAAAGATATATTTTTTTTTTAAAATATATATATAAAAAATATATATATATATATATATATATAAATAATGAGTTTTTTATTATATATTTCCAAAAATGGGCATGATTTTTTAATAAAAAATCCGAAATTTTAACGCAACTTTTAACAGCGTAATTAGAACACAAAATACAAGACAATTTTACCAAACACTTTTCATTATTAAGGTTCCATACTTCCAAAAGAAAAATTGAACACTTATAAGATTACTTTTCTGTCTGTCTGTCTATCTAAGAGCTTTTGCTGCATAGAAACACCGCTTTCCATATCAGCAAAGTTAAGCCATCGTGTGCCATTGGATGTAATTCGGAATCCACGTTAAGGTTTTGGTTCCTCCTGGAAGACTCAGACGATAATGAGGGGTAGTTTAAATGCGAAGAAAATATTGGCAAGTCTCAATTTGGTTTTAAAAGCTGTTTTGGTACAAGGAAGACGCTGTTTAGCCTCCAGGTTCTAATACAACGATGTCGAGATGTAAACGTCGATGTATATACTTGCTTCGTAGATTACGAGAAGGCATTTGAAACTGTTTAACACCACAAGTTAATAGCTATACTGGACGATATAGGCCTGGACGGACGAGACATTAGGATAATCGTCAACTTGTATTGGAATCAGACAGCTGAAATTAAAATTAATGGTCAGACATCTGAAGAAGTACCTATTATGAGAGGAGTCCGACAAGGCTGTGTACTCTCCCCCCTTCTGTTTAATTATATGCAGAAAAAATTTTTAGAGAAGCCATCGAAAGCAGAACAGAGGGTATAATTGCTAATGGAATAGTCATCAACAATTTAATATATGCGCGGTTTTAGTAGCAACAGATAAAGATGATTTACAGGCACTTTTAGCGGTGGTTACAGACCATAGCAAACAAATGGGTCTACGATTAAATATAAAGAAAAACCCAAAAGGATATTGTCAACAAAAAACCGACAACTTAACAGGGGGCCAGCATAAATGGAGAAATAGTGGGGAGTACAAAATACAAATATCTAGGCTTTGGGGAAGAAAAATGGGACCTAATTAAAAAAAATAGCAGAATAGAACAGGCACAAACATCCAAAAAAAAGCAAAAAAGGTACCAACAGAGCTCCAAGAATTCCCCTTTTTAAAAACGTTTATTAGTTGCTATGTCTTTAGCATCTTTTTCTATGGAATGGAAGCATGGACCCTCACTGAAACAATGTGCAAAAGGATTGAGGATTTCGAAATGTGGACATACCGAAGAATGCTGAGGATATCGTGGATGGAGAGGGTGACAAATAAAGCGGTTCTACAGCGTATGAATAAACAAAAAGAGGAACTTAATACCATAAAAAGAAGAAAGCTAAGTACTTTGCCCACGTAATGAGATATCCGAAATATAAATTGCTCTATATTATTATTCAAAGAAAAATAGAGGGAAAGCGTGGTCCTGGTCGCCGAAGAACATCTTGGCTCAAGAATATTTGCCAATGTTATGGAGTAAACACCACGACACTCTTTAGGTCGGCTGGGGACAAAGCGAAGATCATGCGACTGATCGCCAATGTTCTAGAAGGACACGGCACTTTAAGAAGAGTTCAAAGGTGGTAGCTATTTGTATAACACTTATGGTTGTCTAAAAGATGTAGTGATAATGCAACATCTGCATGTTTCGATATTTGGGCCGTTAACGGAACTGGGGAAAATGGGTTAAGCATGTAAAAACCAGACACCCACGATACCTACTACTTCTGGGGTGTCATAAGTATGAAAAAAATTGATTGAAAAATGTACGAGTTATAAAGCTGTGTCAAGCACATTGATTAACGAACAGATATGACAAAATATAATGGTTTTATTAAAAAAAGTCACACAGATTTGTCTAATTTATTTAATGGAAACAAGAAAACTTTTTTACCGTTAACTTTTACTTATAACTTTTTTCTTAAACCTTTTTAAACTTAATCAAAAGAAAAACTTTTGGTACAGAACTTTCTTTAACTTGTATTTTCATCTCTAACGATAAAAAATTCGAAAGAAAAATACAAATCTTATATTTACATTTTTCAAATAAAGCTGGTTGTTGCTAAAGTGATCCGCTTTGTTTCAGAAACTTGTTAACAATTCTTTGATGTTTTCGCTCCATTATAAATACAACATTTTGTTATTCAAAGGATTTATTTATTTTGAGAAAATAAAGATTCTTATTAAGATGAAATGTTTAGGTCTTTTTCTCTTTGACGTGCTTTTTTTGTTATTTTTTTTAGAACAATTATGTTTAATGATCGCATATAGGAGAAAAAAATAATATGAAGTCAGCTTCTAAAGATACTCCAAAAAGTAACTAGTGCATCAACCTACGGGGTCAGCTAACAAGAATTAAACAGGGTCATATTTGTAGCTCATATAAAAGCTTGACGCGAGATTTTCATGTTTTAGTCTGTTTGGCTGGACCCCTTTAAGCATGCCACCAGAGGTCCATGGATTTTTGCAAAGGTATCCGAAGTCTTTTGGGTCGCTAATCACGAAAAAAATTGATTTAGAGGCCAAAAGTGGTCCAATTTTTTTTATTCGCAGTTTTGGTCATTTTTGGGGTTTTTGGTAATGTTTCCTTACGGATTGTTATTTTATGGAAAATAGTTCAAACAAAAGTTGTAGAGAATTTAATTACAAACATTTTCCATTTTTTTTTCTTCGACTTTTCTGTACGTCGAGTATTCAACTGAAAGATGTTCATGCGCGGCCATTCCCTAACCTCTTTTGCTTTTTTTTATTGATTATATCGCGATCAATGAAAACAGAAAGTCGAAATGTCCAGTCGATTATTTAATGTAGGGGAGAATGGGGTAATGTAGCGCAGGCGAGTTATCTGGCGTCATTCATGCCGTGTCAGGAACTTTTGTCAGGGGAAACAATTAATATGCAAACAAAAAACATAAAATGTGTTCTAGTACTATACAACACGACGTGCGTCGCATTACCCCACGCCTCACATTACCCTCTCCCCAACACTTCAAATAAAAAACAAGAAGCAGGCTAAATGAATCTGGACGATTTTTGTTTTTATTTTATTATTTAACCACATCATCGTGATCGCGATATAATCAATAAAAACAGCAAAACAGGTTAGGAAATGGCCGCGCATAAACATCTTCCAGTCAAAGTCGCAGAAAAAAAATGGAAAATGTTCCCAATTAAATTCTCTACAACTTTTGTTTGAACTATATTTTCATAAAATAACGATGCGTAAGGAAAAATTACAAAAAAACCCAAAAAATGAGCAAAACTGCGAATAAAAAAATTGACCACTTTTGGCCTCTAAAACCATTTTTTTCGAGATCAGCAATCCAAAAGACTTCGGATACCGTTGCAAAAATCCATGGACCTCTGGTGGCATGCTTAAAGGGGTCCAGCCAAAGATAAATAACATATAATTTCTATCTTCGAATGGCAAGATCAAGTTACATGTTGTATTCTTGTTTATCTACAAAGGTAAAACTTACGTCAAGTTTTTATATTATATAAATTGGGTAATGTATAAATCGATTTAGGTAAATCTAGATCAAAGTTTGTTTTTAAAAATGCTTTTTACTATTAATTGATTTTTTAGTTTATAGATGGGAGTCCGCCATATTGGATTTAAAGTGATGTCATTTCATTTTTCGTATTTGTCTCAGCAAACTTTTATTTGACACCCATATCATGACAGTGCAGTGTAAACAACTGTCTGTCATCTTGGGCGGTCCGCCATATTGGTATAGAGTGACGTCAGCCTAAAAACATAAAGCCTAGGTACTAACGCACCGTGGGTGTCTTAATAAGAGTATATGTAATTATTTAAAATAAAACTATCTGTAAATTTGCTTAATAAAAATGGCATATGACATGACATGATTTGACGTAATTGTTTATGTTTATATAGTACTAGCATTTCGCCTGCGGCTTCGCCCGCGTGGTCTACGCGATTTTGGCTGTCCTTTCCGCATTCTCGCGAAAAAATTTCATAGATTTGATACGTGCATCAACGACGTCTGGCCTCAGGTAGCTGATCCCCTTTACACTCCGTTACGTCACATCACATCACGCTCCCGCGCTCCATATTTCGTCACACAATTTGCCGCGTAGCGCGCGTCTTGCGATTGAACATTATTATTTTATCGTATTTTATTTGTTATCATGTTCTATAATATAAATGACATTAGTGAATTAGTACTTATTTCTCATACAACTTTCATCCGTCTTTTTAACCCCTCAGGGGATGCAGTTTTAAAAATACTACCATGTTCTATTTTTATGGCTAAATAAAAACATCCATATTTACAACTTTAAAAATAACATTTTTTATACATTCCAATTTTTATACTTCTAAAGACAGAAATGACAAAGTTCAGAAGCCTAATTACCAACTCCCATATTAACAACTTAAATGGTAACGATTTTTTAATACAAACTCTCATCCCCATTTTAAAATCCCAAGGGATATAATTTCAAAAATGTTAAACAGATAATTTTTAATCGTAATAACCTCATAACCATTTTCATACTTCTGAATCCAGAAATAACAAAGTTCCACACAAACTTTTACCCCCCCCCCTTCTACACGTTTAGGGGGAGGAAAGTTTCCTAAAATCCTTTCTTTGCAAAAGTCTTTGATTTTTCTGAGTAATCAGAAGTCTAATTACCAACTTCCATATTTACAACTTCAAAAATGACAATTTTTCTATACATATAACATTTTAACCTCCCCAACAGATGTAATCTAAAAATATTAAAATCGATCATTTTTAATCATAATCCAAAGCCTAAATACCAATTTTCATACTTCCAAGTCCAGAAATATTGAAGTTAATACAAACTTTCACCCCACCATTTTCCCCCTTGGGGGGGGAGGGGGAGTTGAGTTTCCTAAAATTCCTTTTTAGCCTGTGTTCATCAGGGATAATGTAGGATTTTAATGGTAAAATAATTTTTTAAATCGGTCCAGTAGTTTTGGAACCTATTTAATGCAAACAAACAATTAAATCTTTCCTCTTTATAATATTAGTATAGATTTTCAAACTAGATAATATTTTTTAGATAAGTTTTTCGATTTTTTATTAATATAGGTAGGATTTAGAAGCTCTACAAAATAGCGTAAGTATTCTGGAAATATGAAAAAAAATGTCTAGAGTTCTGACACTATATTGATAAAAAAAATAAAAAAACTAATGAATTTTTTTTAAGAGTTACTTCAGTGATTATGTACGTGCTTCATCAGAAGGGCGAAACATTAAAATCAGGGATCGCTGACCATGGGTAGTTCAAACAACAGGTCAACAGGTCAGAATCACGAGTTGTTTATTAAGAACAATAATAATATTTTTAGCAAACTAAGAGTAGTTTCCAAATAGTAATTTGGAAACCACTCTTAAAGCGCACCAAAGTGAACAACCTTACGCCTGACTGCACCCAACTCCGTCACGAATGAGTGCTCTACCCTAGTATATCAAAGTAGCTTTAGGAATTATATTAACTCTTGGAAACGGACAGAGATAGAACTGCCCGAAAGGTTGTGTAAATCACCAAGATAAAAACAATGAAAGTTCAAAATTCTTTTAGTCTCACCACTGAAGCATTGTCTACCACATTAGACAGATATAGGTTAAAATATATTAAAATCTTTTGGGACATCCCGTATATACAAACAAAATTAGGTTAAGAACACTAAGGAGGGCTGCCAATTTTTTTTTAATTAACTAAAATAAAACATTGTATTTATTTTTTATTGTACTTTGGTAGTTTTTAATTAATTTAAAGGTGGAAAAGTGGAACCCAACAATTTTTCCCAAAAATTTTATTTAATGAGGTTTTTGTAACAGTGTTAAAACATTCAAGCTTTTTCTTAACCTCATCTGGAATAAGCGACTTTACAGCTTTTAAAACTCAAACCAATTAAGTATCCATCAATGTCAACAAAAAACAGATTAAAAAAGTTTTTTTATAAAGACGTAAAACAAACCTTTTTAAAATTAATCAAAACTCAAACCGTCGGTCAAAACTTTTCTTTTAAATTTTATTTGCTGGTTTAGGGAAACCTAACTTTTAAGGATCAATTTTGTAACTTTTCGTAAGCTTTATCCCTTTAACAAAGCATTTGGGTATTTCTGTTCTTTTTCGTCCTCTTTCAATTACACCGAAATTAATTAATTTTGTAGTCTAACTTAATTAACTACAAACTTAAGTTTATTTACCTATCTACAAGATTAAATAAACTAGAAATAGAAGTAGTAAGTAACATAAAAATTATTGAAAAGTTTTTATACAATGGTACCATATCTCTCCGGTTATTATTATATAGAAATTCTAAGAGCTTTTAATGATACTTTATGACATTTTGTAATAAATAACATATTAGTTTGTTTTCTTTTTACCACACTTTTATTAGCTTAACCTGTATGTATGTAACGAAATCTTTCATCGTAGTTTTCACCCATTTCAAAAAGTCTTAGAGTAGAAACTGGTTATCGATGAGCTTTAGCTCGATAAGTAGTTGCAGGCAAACTCTGCTGTCTGCTAAAAATATACTGAATGCATAGGTGCAAATTAAGGACGCCCTGTAAAAAGACTATTACTATTTGACACAAAAAAGAGACTAAAATCAAAGAAATGTGAAAGATCGAAATTAATTTTAAATAGGCACTGATAGAATCAATTTGTCAAGTTCTTAGAAATCTGAAACATAAACTTACAAACTACTGATAATATTAGATGGTTACATTCTTATGAATAAGGCTTAAACTCACAAATTATGTGGAAGGAAAAGTTAAAAAATTTGTCCTTGGTTTTGGCGCAAAATTTAACTTTAATTAAGTAAAATTTCGGATCGCCTTCCCGACTGCGATTCTACGACGTTACGGCACAAATAGAAATTGCTTTATAATACAAGAAATTTTTTTAAATCAAAATTAAAAAGTATTTTATTTTTGAGACACTCCGTATCGCTTGTCACTTCTGTGACACTTGGTATAATTTATTGACAAATTATATGAT
Organism: Listronotus oregonensis; assembly: GCA_019359885.1. Taxonomy (NCBI): domain Eukaryota; kingdom Metazoa; phylum Arthropoda; class Insecta; order Coleoptera; family Curculionidae; genus Listronotus; species Listronotus oregonensis. The sequence goes on from JAHBCN010000329.1 coordinate 104,641, forward strand.
TAAAAAGTTTAAATGTCACCTTGACTGTTTATCTATATTACTAATATACCATTCACCAATCACTGATGTAATCCCCACTCCAGACTGCAGCTTCCATTTCTATAGTTTTTAAGTCACTTTTCTCAAACCCTTTTTTCCTGGTTACCTCTGTACTTTACTTAGAATATGACATGTTACAATTGACACAGAGAAATTTTTAGAATAGCCTTACTAGCTTAGAAAAATGTACACAAATGTACGCATTCACCATACAAGGCCAGAACAGCACAAAACGCTTCCTAAAAGATTCAGGCTTCTGGCAACAAAAGAATTATTTTTGGAGAAAGGGTTTTCTACTGACCTTCATGTTGGGATACCTATGGGATTTACCTTTTCCATATAGAATTTTCTTATGATCCCGCCATAATAGATTTATTGACATATGTAGGATGTACTTAAAATTGAGGCTTGTAAATAAGATTACTTTTGATGTTGTTTTAAGACCAGAAAATAAGAACATAAATTATAGTTAAAAAACTTTTATAGCAAACTCAACTAAAAAGTAAAAAATAATTTTTAAGCATAAAGAGTTTGTGTTGCAGTGATAGAAAGTCCAATAATCAATTATGACTAACAGCGATGAGCAAAGCAAGACCAAGACCAAGACCGGGCTAGTCTTGGTCTTGGTCTTGCAAGCCTGGTCTTGGTCTTGCACCACCCGGTCTTCGTCTTGGTCTTGCTGCAAGAGTCTTGCTGGTCTTGCTTTTTTTTGGTAGTAATAATTTAAACTAAGTAATATTGAATAAAACATAATTTTTAAATACTTAAAAAAAAAATAAAGATAAAAACTTTATTTTCTGCATTAAAATTATAAAATATGCCAATTTTAACCTTACACATACGTTTGAATTATTTGATTAAAAAGCATATTTTAAATGTAGGGGTTTATTTATTTATGCTCCATTTTTAGTTAAATTAAGACACAACCTGTTTTTATACATACATTTAAGTGGTAAAAATTATTTACATTTTCTTTAAAAAGGCATATAAAATTGAAAGAAATACAATGTACTGTGTGAAATTTTCGTAAAAATGATTCTAATAAATGTAAACATTGGTTTTTGATTAAAAAAAAAGTTATTCAGAAATCTTTTTAGTTCATATGAACTTTTGATCTTTAAATTAGTCAAACATTTACCGTACAAAGTTTGTACAAATACTTTATTAACATTCTGCATATACAAGGTGGCTCAATACTGTGACAAAGCTCGATATCTCCAAAACCCGTTCATTATGGTGAAAAACTGAATATGAAAAAGTTATAAAAAAAGGGCGTAAAATGTGATTTTTTTTAAATTCCAGGATTTTCCGAAAAATTCACTGCCACTCAAGGTAGCTTCTTTATTTTTAGCTTTTAACCTTAAATATAAAATTTATGACAAAAAATCCATTTAAAAAATAACCACCCTGTATATTATGCTATAAAATTGTTAAACTGTCATATAGAAACAATGTCAACGTAGATAGTTTTTAAATATAATTTTTGGTTTTGATAAAAATGACGTCATTATTATTCTTTTAGCATTGTTTTACCTGTTACGTCAAAACCGGAAGTGATATTTTTAAAATCCATTTGTATAAAAATTATTTCTATATGAGATAAAAAATATATTTTTTATTAATTCCTCTCTTTTGCATGTATATCTTAGTTTTAAGAAGCAATCTAATGGTGCCACTTCTTACAGTGTGGAAAAAAATGTTTTTCTGGATTTTGAAAATTTTTGATCCTGTAAGTGGCATCTCTAGATAGCTAATTAAAAAAAAAACATAAAAAATATAAAAGTTATTTTCAGCTTCTATAACTTTTGTACCCCTAGCTTTTCTCTGTCGTGAACGGTTTCGGAGATATCGTGCTTTGTCGGACCATTAAGTCACACAGTTACTCATAATCGTTGTTAAAGAACTGTATAAAATAACAAAGTGATTCATTTAATTATTATTTTATTAAAAAAACCCGTTACTCATTAAATAATCGCCTTTTTTGGCAGTTCTCGCCACTGTATATTGAATATAAAAATTGAATATTATAATATTTTAAAAAAAGTTGCAAAGTGCAAGAGTCTTGCAGGTCGGTCTTGGTCTTGCGTAGTCTTGCACTCCTCGGTCTTGGTCTTGGTCTTGCATACCCCGCAAGACCGCAAGACCAAGATCGGTCTCGCTCATCACTAATGACTAATTAATTTAAAATAAGATTTAAAAGAAAAAAAAGTTATTAACAAAATAATTCAATTATAGTAAAAAGCGTGGGGTGCAATTTACTATATTTTTAAACTTCTACTCTAATATTTTTTTTAATTAAACCTTTATTCTACTCAGGCTGAAACATTTTGGGTAAATACTCTTGTACACATGCAATATTTAATATTCACCTCAATAAGGTGCTGTGACTTTTAAATCAATTATGACAATAAGAGTAGTAGAAATATATTTCATTCAACACACAACATTGTCAAAGGCTTTCAATCAAAACAAAAAATAGCTGGTTATTTAGCTACTTTTTTTGTAGTTAGATAGGGGATGGCACTTTAGGTTTATTGTTTCATGTTTCTAAAAATGGTAGTACTTTTTTATGAACACATGTGATATTTTATGTAGATCGACCAACACATTTATATATTTACAGCTTTTCCAAATTAATGTGTCACAGTATTTTTACAATAAAAAAATATAGCTTAGTAATACAATTTTTATCTTTGACAGATTTAGCACCAAAACAAATTCACCCTTAAAAACAGTAGAAAGAGGGATTGAGTTAAAACGTGATCGTACAAACGTATTAAAGAGGATCCACGTCCAAAAAGCGCATCAACACCAGAAATCGTAGCAAAATGCAGGACATGGTTTTGGGAGATCGTTGATTATTCCAGAGAGGTTTAGTAGAAACCCTGGACAGTTTATTAAGCAGTGTTTTCAAAGTTCTTGGATTTAGAAAGCAGTGTGCACAATTCGTGTCGCATTACGAAACAAAGACACATATGAATGCGATTTTGGAGCATTATAGAAAAGGTTAAAAGAATTTTGTGCTTTTTTGTTTATAATGAGATTTGAGTCTACCACCATAAGCCTGAATCTAAACAAAAACCTAGGGGTGGTCTGAACTCAGTAGTTAACCTCGAAACGTATTAGCGTCCAGAAATCGGTAAGAAAGGTTTTTTCACTAGTATTTTGGGATGCAAAAGACATGTTTCTTGGATTGCCTTCAAACTGGTAAAAAAAGTAAACTCATTACATTATTGTTGTAATCTTCTGGACCAGAAAGTTGTAAAAATTCGTAAAAAAATATTTTTCTCCAAGACAAGGACAAATTAGTGAAGTATACTACAAATTGTTGCTACATCCACATTATTCGCCACATTTAGCTCCCTCTGACATGTGGCTGTTCTTACATCTCAAAAAAATTCTTGCATGGAAAAGATTTTTATCAAACAAAGAGGTAATAGTAGTCATGGAAGCGTATTTTGACAGTCCAGATTTTCACTTTAGAGACAGGATTTTTGGAACCCTGGAATTAAAAACCAAATCCCGAGATTGGCTCTAATAATATTTCTATTTAAAAAATCTAACATTAGCAACAGCAAATAAAAACCACAAAGATAAAAAAACATTTTTATACAGTTGCGTATTATAGGATAGGTAAAACAAAATTCTTTAAACGTTTTGCTTCGCAAAAATAAATGGTTCCTTTAAAACACCAATATTTTTTTATTTTGGAACAGTCCACACAAGACCTAAGTACAGAGCCTCTTAAGTTGAACTGTAAAAGGATGCATGCAAATGGGACTACGTGTTGCTCTGTTGGGTGCTCCGAGAGGAGGAATTATACTGGCCAACTCCTCAGAGCAGAAGCCGTGAAAATACGGATAAGTAAGCGACATTACAGCCCGTCGGTGGGTAAGAGAAGAAAGCCTTCCTGTAAGCGTGGGATCATTGACAAGACGAACTGCTTATCTTTGAATGGAATCAAGAATGCTAAGACTTGTAAAAGACGTCATTCCCCAAACATGAGAACAATATTCTAAAAAGGGCCTGATCTGGGATACATATAGAGTATACAGATTAGAAGGAGAGCGATGTATTTAAAGATAAGTCACTTAAGCGCATTCTAAGTTTGGTCGAAAATATGACTGCGGTATTGGTAGAAGAGGCTCTTTTTTAGCTTTCACAGTTGTAGGTGGTACTGTCAGTGGATATTTGTAACACTGATGTAAATATAAAACTCTTAAAATATTACTTAACTATACTCGTTAAGTGATATTTCTTTTTTAAATTACGTTAAGAGTATTAAGACGTAACATAAGCAAAAAAAAAAAAATTAAATAAAAGTTTTTGTAAGTATTTAAAATTTTTATCAGCATCAAACTGTGCAACTTTGCCTCTATTTAACCGACCTCGTATATCTTTAGATTTTTGCGATCCGGGACACCCTCTACAGGGTGGGACAAATTCGACGCTTCGACCTTCATTTGCGAGGCTCAAATTTTAAGCCAAACTTACTAGTGAAAACCGCAATTTGCTATCTTGCGTCGTTTACTCCTATAGCGTGTTTAAAAGTTTCTTGCGTTTTCTTAAATTCTTTATAACTTTTTTGTTTATAGAGATTTTTTGATTTTGCAAAAACATTTTTACAGCATCTTTTCGTGCAGGTTGCAGATATGTTTGAATTTTTTTTTCTAAGCTGACGCATTTTTGATTTATAAAATTTTTTTAATTCTAAATAAGACACCCTTTTAAGCCGCTTCTAAGACAAATATTATATTCTGTTACTTGTTATTGTTATAGCGTAGAAAGTAGGCCATGAAAAAAGTAAACATGTTTTACTTTAAATAATCTAAACTAAGTTTTGTATTTTATTAACTGCATCAAATGCAGTAGAGCAAAATGACTATTATAAAAATAAATTTAGTAACGTGAATAAACGTTATGAATACAGGGTGCCCTTTTTATAATTTGAAAAAAATAATAAATAAATCAAAAATGCGTCAATTTAGACAAAAACTAACAGCATATCCGCAATCTGCATTAAAAGTTTCTACAAAAATGTTTCTATAGAATTTAAAAAAATGTTATAAACAAAAAAGTAATGAAGGATTAAAGAAAACGCAAGAAATTGAAAAACACGCTGGTAGCGACTAATCGACACAAAATGGCAAATTGCGGTTTTCACTAGTAAGTTTGGCTTGAAATTTGAACCTCGCAAATGCAGGTTAGTTTTTGTGTGAAACATACAGAAACATAAGTTTCCATCAAAAGCGTCGAATTTGACCCGACCTGTACACACTAACAAAAAACTTTATTATCTAGTTTATACGTAATTAAAGCTTTATAATATCGATGTATGTATGTCAATGCCTGGCTATTGTCGGATCTTCCATTCCTCTTTCGCAAATGAATTCAAAAGGCCATACCGGTATGCCAAATACACGATCCAGTCGGTTGGCCTGGCAATATTTATGAGGATCAATAATATTATAGTCGTGTCATGTCTACGTGGTCTCTCGCCGATGCCGCCAGCGGATATTTCGTGTTCTCAGACCGTATAATCGGGATGGATAATAGTCCATTGGTGGAGGGCAAAAAAGATCCACTCCAAGATGGAAAAGGCTCCCCTTAGGGCTTGAGACTGAATTGTCAGTCATTTTGTTTTATAGTCTTGTTAATACCCTTAGGCACGAACTAATAAATTTTTTTAGTATCGTTTTAATATTTCTTTCTTATCAATAAAACTAAATGACTAAATGAACATCGACATCACAAAATGGCTGCAAATATGAAATAGAGTTTACTCATACCAATAATATACGACGTGGTTTATGGCTTTTTGCCGTTTTGAACAGAAGAAATGTGAAATTTTTTTCTGTCTTCATATTAACAGACCGTTAGCATTATGGTATTGCTTAAAAAGCAGACGCTAATGTTAGCACTAAAGATATTTTGAAACGGCCTTTTTTTTTCGTTAAAACACCGTGTTTAACATAATTTTCGAATAAAGTGGTTATAATTTATGTTAAAGGCTAAAACCGATTATCTGGATCAATTCTGATTTGATAGGAACCATAAAATGATTTTAAGACAAAAGCCATTTAGTCCTTAGGTACTTCTGATGTACCGTTCTGTATTAAAATCATCTTTGCCAAATTAATATGTTATTTCGATACCTTTAACTACTACGTTAAAAAGCAAGAAAAATTTTTTTAGTATCTTTTTTTATTGTTCAACCCAAACAATTAAATGAACATCAACTTAATAAAATGGTAGCAAAAATAAAATTGCGTACCGTGTACCTGCTACCTAACCTTTTTAACATGAATTACGCACTTTACGGAAAATCATCCAAACCTACAGTACATGAATTGCACACCTAAAGGTTCTTATACTAACTACGTATATTAAAAATCGTCAGTATTTTAGAACGTAAAAAAACAAATGTAGCTCCAACATATTTTTATTATAAACATAAAATATAATTCTATAAGTTTCTCCAGTACTTTGTGATTTAATTTTGAATTTCATTGAAAACATGTACGGGTTTCCAAATAAGAAAGGACGCCGGCTGCATCTCGGAAACTATGATTGCACATCGTTTGGAAAAAAATATTTTTAGTACAAAGGGCCAAGAGAAATAGCTGGAAATTATTTTCAACCACAACGGTAAATTGAAAAACCTATTTTTTCTTCAGAATTAGCTAGTATTAAGTACAATTTTGATAACATTAGCAAAAATTCTGACCAATTTGCATCAGTTTGGTTAAGGACTTTTTTTCAATTAATCAAAATCAAAACCGCCTTGTGACAAAGTAAAAGAATAATTACTGTAAAGTAAAAACATACTAAAATATATATTTGAAATATTGTATTGTATCCACTAGAGAACAGAATGAACACTCAAAAACAAAAAAATGTCGTGATCGGTGCATTTATTAATTCTAATTTAAAAATTAGTCAAGCAGGCTGGAAATAAAAACAAGAACAAAAGATTGGAAAACGACATGACTTATTTAAGTGGACAGTTGTCAGTTTTTATGCAGATAAGATTCGAATAAGGCATTCGCATTCGCATCCGCATACGCGCAGATGCGAAAGATGTCAAGATTTGCGCCCCCGTATAAAGAATTTATAAACTTTATAATAAAGCCTAATTTAATTTATAATACAATACCTATGTAGCGTCCTATTTACCTTTTTAACCTGGGGAATGAAAATTCCATTCAGAATTAGTGAAGCGATAATAAACTTATTCCAAAATCGTTTTATGTAGGGTATCCTCTATAAACTCTTTGTAAAACACTAAAAAAAAGGTTTATGGTTAAGGGTTATTTAGTCTTTGATTTACATATACAGGGTGTTTTCTAATTGCGGTAAAAAAATCTAAGGGAGTGTTCTTAAAAAAAAGTTTATATAAATGTAGGTTGGGAAACGCATTGTTTCCAAGATGTGCTAAAAGTTTTTCTGAAAATTTGTTTTTTTAGTTAATGCCTTAAATATCCTTAATCCGATTTTGGTAAAATTGGGTAGTGTTATTTGTAGTGCAAGATGTTAATTTAGCTTTAACTATAGATACAAACTATTAAGTCTGCCCTGGTTGCATTTTTGCCAACATTATTGACAAAAAAAATGTACCCTACTGATTTTACTCGTCAAATTGTATTTTTGGTCGGGCTATTTTTATTAAAAGAAATATTTATACAGCATGTTTCAAATTTGAGATATGCGTTATTGATGATTTTTTAAAACCAAAATTAAAGGTTTTTTACAAGTAGTTTTAAAGCGCATATTAGCTTATACATATTATATAAAATTTATGATGATTTTTTTGCGACTATTTTTTTTCTTCGGTCTCATCGTGAAATTTTGTTGGAAATACCCCCAAAAAAATTCCCTGAAAGTTTCAGCCCTTATTATTAATATTAAGTACTCGCCCAAATTATAATTTGTGAAAATTTCATAATAAAATTAATTATAGGCCAAATATCTCGAGAACTGTTGGTATAAGCGATTTGATTATTGGGACCTTTTTTGTAGGAAATTAAATTTCCAACAACTTTGTCATTCATCTGGCGAATCGAGCCCATTTGTCCAATTTCGGGATTCCAAAAACTTCTTTATAACACACCCTGTATATTTAAATAGAAAAAAAAACACTATACAGGCCTTTATAAACGTTGCGGAAAAAATATTTTTTCAGATTCGTAATCAGCGCCCTAAAAAACCCCGCATACTAAATTTGGTCAAAATCGGAGAGGAGACAATTTTCGAGACAATTACCAATTAGAGCAAACCAAAAAAATATAATATATTAAATTTTAAAATATTAAAAAATGGGAAAAACATAGGTACGGGGTCAATAAACGTAAAGTGAATAGAGCCATATTTGTGGTTTTCCCCACATAAAAAAAAATGTGAAATAGCCATCTTCTGTATCTTTTCAAATAGAATTTCGAAAAACACTTAAAACATGATTTAAATTGAAATAAAAGAAATACGTCGTATAGTTAATATCCTCTAAATGGGAAATCTTTTTTTTTGTTCGTTTTTAAAATCGTCCCATTTTTTTGATGCGTCATTTTGTATTCATTTTTAGTAAAAAAAATATTTAATTCGAATGAGAAATTTGCAATTTAATTTAGACCACAAAAAAAGGTAACAATAGATACGTAAAGACCCAAAAACAAAAAGTCAATATTCTGTCAAAGTCCAGCGTTATAATATAATAATTAATAATAATATCATCGACGATTCTCCCTTGCATTTTTACCACTTAAGTAAAACAGTTCCATGATCTAAAATCATTTATTCCAAGAATATTTTATTTTCATTATCACTAAACGTTACACTTTGAGCGAATATTATCTTTTATGATTTGTTATTTCAGGTATTTATTGTTACCTTCTTCTGTTTTCCAATGTAGATCGTAAATTTCTTATATAAATTAAATTATTTTGTTGTTACTAAAAATGATTACGACATTTTCTAAAAATGAATACGAAATTCTTTATATTAAAGAATGTAAGAAAAAATGAGACGCTTTCAAAAACGAAATAATAAAAAAAGTTCTCTATTAAGAATATGTTAATCCTTAAACGGCCAGATTTTAAGATGACAAATCCTTTAATTTCGCAGATAAAAAATTTAAATGATCCTATTAACCTAAGATGTCAGCATCAATATTATAATTATGACAAGTTTTTAAATAATCTATTTCTAATAAATTAACCTATTAAAGCATGGGTTAATTTTTCTACCAGAGTCACTTTTGTAAGTCACCGACAACTAAATAATGAAATAATCGATTGCGATAATAATGGGTTATAATTAGAAAAATAGTGGGTTAAATAATTTGAACATAGTTGATTATTGAATTAAACAAGTAGCGGCTTATTCACGAAAAGGGAGCTCGTAGAAAGTCGTGTTAATCTGTAGTTTAAACCAAGTTTAAACTACTGCTCCAGAAAACATAGCTGCTATACTTTTATCATTGATAACTTAAAAGAATATAACTATAATTATTTTTATTATACAGTGTTTACTCGAGAGTACACGAGCAATGCAAATATTTTAACTGGTAATTCAAAAACTTTTATTCTCTAGAAAATTGGAACATTAAGAAAAACAGCTTGATAAAGCTACGTTAAGTTTAAAATATAACCCATAAGGAGCATAAAAAAATACATAAGCCCTCCTAATTGCGTATTTTTTTATATTTTATTATATTTTACTTTATACCTGAAGATGTTATTTTTTTTCTTAAACATTTGTCAGAAATTAAATTTTCCTCATAGTTCAAAAGTTTCTAACATATATTAAAATTAACTTTTCTTTTAACATATATTTGCCCTCTTCAATGTATTTATTAAACAATAATGAAGTTATTTTCGTCATGGTAAATATTTTCCTTAAATACTGTATCTAATTATAAAAAAATATATCTAAAATAAAGAAGTAAAGATGCGGGATTTGATCCTGGGACTTTCAGTATAAAACAATATTGTCTGGGTAACAGGTAGCAAAGGTGTATAAAATCGCTACCCAAAATCATTACAGTATAAAGCTGAATTTTTTAAATACATATATTCTTCCGGATAGTATAGGAAATCACATCATCGACTGCCACACACCTAATATCGGGGAAGCCCTTTCAACTTAAATAAATTGTAATTATAATAAAGTTGTAATTAAAATCTAAGTTTTATATGGAGTGCTACTTTCCAACTTGGAATAAATTCAATTATTTAAAAACAAGTTATTTTATGGAAAAATGCTCTGAACAGTCGATTAATATTATTATCGCGCTCTTCTTGATAATATAAGTATTTGTACAGTAAGTCCCAAATTTGAGGTATGACGTTATTGATGTTTTTTTTTAAATCGACTCCCAATTTTTTTAAGCGCACATCAAGTTATACATAACTGCCCAATTTCAATTTTTTCTTCTGTGTCATTTGCGAGATACTACCTTATTTAATAAATGTTTTTGGTCCAAAAGTGTTTTACTACAGTTTTTTATTCATTTTTTTTAATCAAATATAACAATTTTAAACGATATCATTGAACGATGTTTGGCAGATTTATTCTTGTTTCGAGAACCTCAAAAATTTCCACAAATATTCTTATTTCGTACATCATAATTTACTGATGGTTAATTGGTAAATTCTACAGTTTATAACTAAGAATTTTTCTTTTCTACTAATCGGAAAAAAGTTTACTATTCCTACTTTGTAGTGATTTAATTTATTCACGTTTCTAGAAAGTTACTATCTATTGGATTTGTCTGAAAATAATAAATGAAAAGCCGCTTTAACTAGCCAGAACTAACCATAACCGACCAGAACTAACCATGACCGACCAGAACTAACCATGACTGACCAGAACTAAGGGCTTTTAAATGTGTTTCAATTATCCCTATATTTGATTAAGACATAGCAGAATTGCGGCCTAAACAGAAAAGTTTACTGTTCCTACTATTAGTGATTTATCACGTCTGAAATATAATTGGGGAAAATGAAAAGCCGCTTTAACTAGCCAGAACTAACCATAACCGACCAGAACTAACCATGACCGACCAGAACTAACCATGACTGACCAGAACTAAGGGCTTTTAAATGTGTTTAAATTATCCCTATATTTGATTAAGCCATAGCAGAATTGCGGCCTAAACAGAAAAGTTTACTGTTCCTACTTTTAGTGATTTATCACGTCTGGAATATAATTGAGGAAAATGAAAAGCTGCTTTAACTAACCAAAACTAACCATGACCCACTAGAACTAAGGCTTTTAATTATTCTACGTAGAAATTATCGACAAGATTTTAATAATTTTCAATATGGTATTCATCTGGTTGGTCATTTGGGTCGTCACAATGATCGGTGAATGAAAAATTGATTAAATAATTCAGTGTACAAAACAAAAATATTTCAGGTAAATTTCTGAAGTGTAAGAAACGCTAGTGTACGAAACTAGAAAACACCTTTTGAAAAATCATTATCACTGTAAATAAAATGGGGTTTATTTTTTAATGGAATTTTGTTATTTATTATCTCGCAACCGACAGGCAGAAAAAATTGAAATTGGGCAGTTATGTATAACTTAATATGCACTTTAAAAATACTGTTAAAAAAAACTTGGAGCCGATTCAAAAAAATCATCGATAACGTCTTATCTCAAATTTGTGACATACCGTCTTCACACTACTAACCATAAATTAATACTAAAATAAATATCCAGACAGACAAGCCTAAATAGGATACCCCGGTGAGGACTGCGGCAGCACGAAGTCCTTTTTAGATACTCCCTCAGGATGGGACCATTATAAATTAAATATAATACATGAGCCCCCACAACAATATAAAACATATCTACAATGGGGCAGTTGTTTAGATTTTTGTGATTTTTATTAGATCAACTTTTTCCTAATGCCAGCCACACACACTCCGAAAATCCTCAGAGGAAAAACTGCACAGGCCGGATCGGCAGTCTGTACGGTCCGGGTAACAAAGGCGTTCTTACAAACACACACACACTCCGGAAATCCCTATGGCCAGATCCGGGCAGTTTCTTCTCTAAGGTTTTCCTCTGTGTGTCTGGCTGGCATAAGTAATTTTAAAATGCCGTAAACGTTTTGTTTTGTTTCTGTAACTTGTATTTGCTTGTGGTAACAGTTGTTATGGTTTTGGTGATTTAGCTTCACTGGAAAAGTATCATCACAAAAACAAGTATTCTTTCCGAAGAAGCGGTGCTTCAACGCGGCTAAGGTAGTATTTTTTTAATTATTAATAGAACTCTGTTACTTAATCCCGCGAGATTCGAACTCACATCGTGCCAAGTGAAATATGTGATCAATTGCGTATTTCTACATATTTACGCGACCACCTGGCCCGGCTTTGCAAGGAAATCAATACAGAAGCAACACGGACAAACGAATGAATAATAAGGGAATAAATTATAAAATTATGAATGAGTACGCCTTGGTTGACGCATAAAAGTTAATACTTTTCGTGGAAAGTAAATCGCCCATAACATTTAAAACTCTAAGAAAAACGAGTCATAAAATAAGTTAATTTGACAGACAATAAAGACGATGGCATTAAAGTTTCTTGGGCCTGGCAACGGAGGCAGATCGTGGGTTTGACTTTAAGAAGGGGAGGCAACGCTTTATGAAATTGTATATTTGATACTGAGTGACCAAAAAAGTGTACAACCAACATATATATTTGAAAAGTAGTTTTTTTTCTGTCCCAAAAAATATTATACTTTTAGCCTTAACTGAGGCGTATCAGACCAATTTTTTTAAACTGTGTTTGGATCTGTCCATATATGTTTTTTTAAATTTAGCTGACATTTGTAGTTCATTATCCACAAAGAGAGCTTGCTTTAGATTGCTTTATTTTAACAGACAATATGAGTCGAGTTTGAACACGAAGACGGTCATATTTGTCAACTTAGTGAATTTGAGAGGACGCAAATTGTGGGTTCACTAAATCTATTAGAGAAGTCGAGAAAAAAACAGCAATCTTTACGTATCATTTTGAGATGTTATCACATATGGAGAAAAGCCAAGGACCCAAAGAGTGCACGGATTTCCCAAGGGGAAAAACAGGGGTCGTGCTCAACGACTAAGACTTTTAGGGCCGCTTGCACCAAAATCGAAATTTAACATTTTTTGAGTTAAACTGGGCTTTTTAAAAAATCAACTAAGCGGGCTTATTAAAAGCTGCCAAAATTATAGGCTGGGTGGAAAAGCCGATTCAACTTAAATTTATTTAATATTTCTTTTTGCTTTTTTGGGTCAATTTGATTATTTGCGTGTGTTTGTTTCCCAAAACATAAAAAAAAAAAACGGCATGAAAAATTTGATGATGATATGGACATTTTGAAAATGGAGTTTGGTTTTTAGACATTTTTATGTGGGAAAAATTTCCCACTCGGGGAATTGCTGGATTTAACCTTCTGAAGATTTGGGCTATAAAAAATACGGTCCAGTATGTCCTGGATCTGTTTACAACCTGACTTGGGATATCTGTCTACATATTATACCCAATTGAAATGAATAAACTAGAGCCACCACCACCAGAACATATTGAAATAAACAATTAATTATTTGATTGACTTAAGTCATCTTGATGCAAAGGGGAAAATCAAATCCAAAGCAACCCAAAAAAAATAGGGATAAACTTTTTTTAAAATTTTTTATAATATTATCGAAATAATATTATTTACTTTTTTTTATTGTTTAAATTTTCATCTTTTCTTTGTTTTTTAATATTTGGAAACGCTACAAAAATAGGAAAATTATTTATTCCCCATTAAGTATTTATTCTGTAACACCAATCAGTGAAATGCGTTAAATTCACCTTAACTTTTACCCAAGCACGTTTTTTCATAAATTGTGGTCTGGTCGTCTTTTTTTTTCTAATAATATTTTGGTGTTTGGGCAATTTATATTCAAAAGTGTCACCTTCTTGTTTTAAAAAAATTGGGGTACCGTTGTCTTTACTGTCATTTTGTAGCTCAAACATCTACAATCACCACAAACCAAAAAATTATAAAAAAAACATAACCATGGGTGTCTGACTGTACCGGAAAAACTTTAAACTCTAAACTAAATCTTGCCCGTGTGCAGTTAGTTAAAGGTGAAAAAATGCTAACTTTTTTTAGAGAATAGTTTTTTTGCTGGCTTAGTAAAACCCGTAAAATTATGAAAGGTTCAAAAACTAAATAGGCCACGCTTAATTTTAATTTGATTTTAAGAAAGCCGAGCTAATATGGTCCAAGTCGCCCTTAGAGATTATTTTAGTTAACTCGGGCATTTCGTTTTTTAAGAATATAGAGATGTGTGCTTACAGCAAATGAAAACTTTCCCACAACCTATTCCCCAGTAAAAACTAAAAAGACTATTTACAGTATACAAAATGATAATATCAAAGTTTTTACAATTTTCAAATAAAAATATTTAAAGGTGTTTTCAAAATATCATCTTCCCACTCACATAGTTGAAATTTAACAATTCTAGGGGTAGTGCAGTACGATCCCAGTTAGTACAATAAAAAACACTTAAAAACCAATGCGATGGTAGGGTTCTTTAAGGATCATTTAAAATATATTACATTTAAAAAAACATTATAGAATCTGCAATTATAGTTTTTAAAAAGTCCCGTTTGAAATTGCTTTTAGTTTTTTTTTAGGTAATGTCTTACTAACTTTTTTTAAAAGTGAACTACAGGATATTGGCTGTTTTACGTTTTCAAGGTTCCATACATTTCATAGGTGCGACACCGACATGACAACACGCTCTCTGCTCTCCGCCTTTCGTCACACACTTTCCGGCGAAGCGCGCGTCGTCCGATTGAGCATTCTTTTTAATTTTATTATTATTTTTTTTATTCTATATGATATTATTATTTAATATAAATGGAGTTTGTGAATAAGTTAGTACCAATTTCTCATACAACTTTCATCCGCCTTTTTGACCCCTCAAGAGATGAAGGATGAAGGTCCAAAAATATTACCACTCTCTATTTTTCTAGGTCTTATTACCAATTTTCATATTTACAACTTTAAAAATGACGATTTTTCCATAAAAATTTCCATTGTAACCTCACAGCCTCAGGTTTTTAATTCCAAAAATTTTAAAACCGATCATTTTTAATCGTAACCAATAGACCACACAAATTTTTATACTTCTAAGTCCAGAAAAAATTTCATTCCCATCTACCCTTTTTTAACCTCCAAGGAATGTATATTAAAATGTAATTTTTCTTACTTTTAAGTCCAGAAATGACAAAGTTTGACATTAACTTTCACCACTCATTCTACCCCTTTAGAGAGGGAGTTTCCTAAAATCCTTTCTTAGCAAACGTCTCCCACTCATAATCTACCTTTGTGCCAAAAATGAATGAGTGACCTTTCACTTTTTATTTTGTTTAGGTTACACTCTTAGGAAGCGATATATCCTAAACTTCCTCCTTTTGCTTCATAGCTTTAAAATTTTCAATATTTAAAAGCGAAGCTTCACCAATGTATCACTAATTGCCGATCAGAAATAGTTTTTTAAGGCTTTTTAATTATTCGAAAAATAATACCGTTAATGGCCTTCTAGATACTGTAAATCCTAATGACTCAAGCGTTATTTTCTCCTTCAGATCTTAAGAAGCAAGTGATTTACTAAAACCAGTTATCAATTAAAAAAAGTTCATAATTTTTCTGCAAAATAATTCTAGTGGGCTATTGCTATTAATAATGTTCGTTAATTTTATATAGCTTTATTTTATTCTCTTTTTTTCATTTTAATTATTACCGTAAATTTAACATAACCAAATTATATATTTCGAAATATTTTTATAATATAAACATTTTAAATAATTGGGGCCATAAACTTTTTTTTTTCAAAATTAAACAATCTGGACTATTAAAAGGAAATATAACTAAAAAAAATAGGACAAATTAGAGTCAAGGATGCATAAACAAGAAATTAGGTTGCGAATTTAAAAATTACGTGTAACCCCCGGGGCCAACCCAAAATTTTGTAATGATGTTTTATATATTCAATGTTTAACCCACAAAAATATTTAATAATAGAATATTTATTAATGTGTAGTTAATATACCCTTAATTTAATATACAAACATACTTCCTTTAATATGGTAAACACACCGGACATGCATGTTTTAAAATAGATTTGACATAAAAATAGTACAAAATTTTAAAAACAAAATTAACATTAGTAAAATTACATGTTGATCACCTAATAGTTACCAACAATTTCATAGCTCTGTAATATCTATAATTAATGTGACAATCCAAGTTCAAATTCTTATGAAAAATACTTTAAAGTTCTATATATCAACTTCAGCTCTTCTCACAAAAACTTTACCTATTTTGTAATTATAATTTCTATAAAATTACTTAAATTAACACATTTATTCAATTAAAACAATGATTTTTAAAGTGGTTTATATAAAATCCTTCTACGTCTACGACCTGCAAGGGGTACATTTTAGGTATCAAAAACACATTGAAAGTTTTTCGGAATTAACAAAAATTTAATACTAGATAAGGGACTCGTCCCAAAACCGAAAAACATGGCAAATGGTCTAAGAGACAACATTTTTGGGAACCTACAGTTAAAATATTTTTTTTGTTTCGCGTCAACTTGCCATATATTTCGGTTTTAAGTAGAGCCCCTGCTTACCCAATTTTAAATTTTTATACATCCACTAAATTTAAATGTGTCTGACAGGCACCTCTGTCAAGTTGTAATCGACCCCTGGGAGCCACTATAGATCATGTATCATCAAGTTGCATTCAATGCAGCCGTTCTGCATACATTTTCAGATCATCTGCATATACCAAAAAAACTCAACACTTAATAATAGAAACATCTATAAACAGTAGAGGATTCATGCGGTACCCCAGATGTAACTAAAATTTCTTTGCAACTAAAATTTTGATTTGTTTTAATTTATGACTACTGCTAAGATAATTTTTTAACCGTCTTGCCAAAAATATTAAAGTTCATGTTTTACTTTATCAAAAACTTTGGAAAAAGCTGTATAAACTGAATTTTGATTTTTATTTTCCATAGCTACCTTAAAATCTTTTTATAAACTAACAAAATGAAGATTGTAGATTTTTTCCACCAAAAACCAAAGATAATTTAACCCTCGGCCAAAAAAAATTAAAAGTTTACTTTACCTTTTTGAAAAAGCTGTAAAAACTAATTTTGATTTTTTTTTTTCCCAAAGGGGTTTAAAATTTTTCATAAACTAACAAAATGAAGATTGTAGATTTTTTCCACCAAAAACCATATTAAATATTAAGAAGTATGTTTACGTAACTTTTACGACTGAATTGCCTCTAAGAGAAAAAATCCAGAAACAAAATGTTTTTTTAAGAATTAGGCTCATACCGTATGTTAAAAGTTTTTTAAGAAATACATGATTTGATTTGGCCCTGTATAACATCTGGTGGTAAATTGTAGTTTAATCTATCAATTGCTAATTAAAAACAAATACATTTCTAAAATCGAAAAATATATTTGTAAAAGTTGCTAAGTTGAAAAGTCGATAAATATTTTTATTTTACACTGTCCAGTAAAGTAACTTACCCAGTACTAGTTTGCGGCCGGTAAATGGAACATTACAGTACCTGATACCATACCGTATTATGATGAAAAAATATTAAATATTCCTTTTTCTATTTGACAGTGACAAGTAAAAAAAATCATTATTAAATATGGAAACCTCATTATATGCCTTTGGATGACCAACAAAAATTCCATATTTTTTTATTTTAAAAGGGCCTATAAAGGTAGTATGAAATAATAGTTATTTACATAACAAAGGAGGAAAATGCCTCTTTTCTTCCCAGGGATAATTTGATGCACTAATTTGAGGGCATTAAAATCCAAAAGAGGAAATGCACTTTACGCTAGAGGAACGTATTTAATTTTTTCTTCTACTTTTTATTCAAAATATTATCTTTAAATTTTGTAAATTTTTTTTAAATTTGGGGTTTTTTTTTGGTTTGGGATTAACCCCTGTAATTAAAACTTGTTGAAAGTAAAAATTTATTGGCATGCTCGGCTGGAACAGGGGGTAAAAATTTTACCCCTTTTAGGGAGTAAAGGGGTTTCTACCCCTTTTTCGGGGTTAAAAAAAGTATTTTTAAAGAAGGTATTAGGGCCAAAAAAAATTTTACGATACACGTCCGGTAGGTGCCCCGATTACAGTACGAGTGTTTTTTAAACGAGGCGACGAAAGGGGGCCCAGTTTGGAATATAAACGAGTACTACAATAACGTAAAACACTATTGTTGTGAGACAGTGTAGGTAAATTAAAAAAATTTAAACCTTTTAAATTCAAAAGTTTTATATGGGTTAAATGTTCAATTAAATTAAAGTGAACGCAGTTTATGTTAACCTTAATTTACGTGTCTAGCGTGTCGTCTTATACGACAGAATACTGTAAAAAAAAAAAAAAAAACTATCGTGCTTATAAATGGTTTTATGTTTTGCAATTTAGTTATTAGGTTATAATAAAGTAATTATTTATAGAATATGATACTTCTTTTCGTGATTAAACGCGATTGAAATGGATAGTCGATTTGGAAAGTAACCTAGAGAGATTGTTTGCAATCGTTTCCGAAGTAGCAATAAAACGCCGATATGTTATTACTTAGGTATATGATTACATGCTTACTTAACTTCCATATTTTTTTTTGTAAATGAAGACATTCACCTAGTTACGAAGCGGAAAACCATTCAGTAATTTAACATTCAAGAAAAACACACCATCCTTTAAATTGTTAGATATGTATATTAATATTTATACAAATTTTTGTATTAAATTGGTAACTTATTATTTGATTATTGTAAATGAAGTATGGCTTAGTTATTGTACACCAAAAAAAGTCACACATATTTAAATCTGGAGGACGTGGTGGTAATTTTACTGATGTATGACTTCTTTTTTTATTTATCAGTTGGAATACTGACCACGTAAATATTACCGAACAACAAAAGCAAAATGTGGTGGGGCATCTTCATACATCTACCATAGTTCCTACTAAAGTAAAAGTGGCAAATTTGGTATGTATGATTATATAGATTTCCATTTAAGCTAATAATCAATTGATAAGTACTTAAATGCCATATGGATTTTTAATGATGTTCGTAAAGAATTGGCAATAATTGTCTTTCTGGCAAGACGGCTTCTCCAACAAAAAATGTTTACGTGGTAAAAAAGTTATCGGATCAAAACATCTGGATTGTCATCAAGGCAATGAAAAAAAAAAAAGAAAAATGTTTTTTTCCGTCTTATTGTTGTTTCTTTTTAACTAGCGCATCAACTGGATACTTTACTGTGAACTATCAACTAAAGGGTCAACTTTTATCAAACAAAGTTTTAAATCCAGAGACGCTAGATCTATCCTGTCAAGAAATGTCAATTTTATAACAACGCTCAAGAACTTGCATATCTAAACCTTAATAAGGGTAAGCCAGAGAGAGAATTGCGACTAACAACTTTTATTATCTGTAAAAAAGAGTATTTTTGGTGTATTTGTTATATAACCAATAAAGAAGAGAAATATACTACCCTTGCCAATGAATAACGCCATATTAGTAAACTTTCGAGGTAGCTCAAGCAACATTTAGGGAAAGGCTTCGGTAAATTTGTAACAATGCAATTTATTAAACTAAATTGAGGTATTTAGGGTCACCATTTTGTTAAGAAGATTACTTACTTAAAGTTTGTTTTATTACTCTTGCTATATCTGGACAATCTAAAGTTTTAGTCATGGCCGACAAGACATGTCATTTTCTTAGTTATTTTTATTATAGCCAACTCAAGATTGGGCCAGGGACGTACTTTGGTGAATATTTTTTCATAACGATTTTAAAATTTAAGAACAAAATTACAAAGTTATATTACTGTTACATTATAAATACAAAAAAACGGGTTTTTGATTTTATTAAAATTTTAAAACTAAAGAGTTTAAAATCACGAGATTGATACTCAACACATGATAACGTGACAAATATATTATTATATTGCATTTAGTAAAAAATACAATATACCTAAACGTGTTGAAAAAGGATATATAAACATTTTATTTATGATTCAACTATTTATTATGAAGCGTTAAACTATATAAATATATAAGCAGGTAAATACATACCTAGCCTTTAGATCCTAGTATGTTCGTAAAAATGTTTCTTAATTAATTAAGATTTCAAGCGAATTTTAGGTTATTATATTTTACAAGTTACCAGTACTTCATTATTAATTTACTAAGATAGCACGACCTTGGTTTAGCTTTATTTGATGCGAAATCCTTTTGCCATATAAACTTTAAGAAGTTACCTAATGTAAATTTAGTAAGAGTATTTCTGGAAATTAAAGGTTATCTTTTAGTACTTTTTGCGTTCTATAATTAAAATATAAATAAGAAGAAATTAGTAGTTATTTTTTATTAATAAAATATATTGTTACTGTTTTAAAAAGTACCAATTACAAAATTTTATACCTTCACCATATTGGCAAGAACGTCTACTAGTTTAAAAAAATATACCCCCTTTTAAATAATAGTACTCTTTTAAAAAATTCGGGGTCGTGACAAGATGTAAATACGTTTTTTTTTATTTAAAAGTAGTAGTGAGTGAAATACACTTGTTTGTAGTTACTTTTTTTGGCATGTATTTTTTCTGCAAAACAATAAGTGAATAAACAACTATCGCTGTAGTCACTTTTTTTGTATGCATTTTCCTGCAAAGCGTATGAGTAAAGAACGCTTTATTGCATGGTTAATTTTATAAATTATCTTCGTCAGATGACATGCTGTGATCGCTGTCAGAAACATGAATGATGATGGGTTTTGAACTGACATTATATATTTTTCTTTTTTTCCTACGCCTCTTTATAATTTTATCTGTATGTCGAACATAGTTGACCAGTGCTCTGAGGAAACATGTTCCAAAGATATTTTCCAATAATTCAAAATATTCTTTGATTTCATTAATAGGAGAATCATAAAAACGCTTAGCCTTCGCCCATACCGGTCAAATAGCATTGAACTGACATTGTAAAGGGAGTGTGTGTGTGACTTGAATTAACTTCTGCCAGGTCCAGCTTCTTCTTATTAAAATTATCAACCATGTAACATCACTTTCAGGTTTCGGGTATTCATTATTATCTCTTACAGTCTATCCAAAGTATCCAAGGGTAAAAGAATGTTCTTTGCTTCCAGTCACACTTGAATTTCTCTTTTTCTCCAACTTTATAAATAGCTTCACTTTGATGACTATGGTAAAATTAGCGTTATCAAGGAGAATAATTGACGGTCATCCAAGCTGAAGAAGAAGTTTTTCAAATCCATTTTTTCAGTTTTTGCATTCATATTTCCATGGTAATCTCCTGTGTTTTGCTTCGATTTGAATATGACGGATGCATTTTCTACAAAACCATTTCTGCAGTGCCAGCATGTAAAACAATAAACCTGTAAAAATAATGTTTAGGTATATTTAATGTAGGTCTCAAGGGGCGATTCTTCTTTAAAAGTCACGTAAAGGATGTCTAGATAAATTCAAACCCAGTACAGGACTACATTTTGTTAAAGATGCTGCTTTTAGAACAGCAAAAGCAAATTTTGGTTAATTTTGTTTTAATATCAACCAATCAACCAAAACCTTGGTCGACCTTGGTTTTAAACCTGCTAAAGTAGTTTGGTTAAATATTTAAAATACATATATAATTTATTTATGCTCAAATCTCTTTCCTCTTCTTGTTTTCATGGACGTACTGGGAATATAGTACCTGATCCATAATCATTAATTAATCTAAAAATTTGAAAATAAAAGCAAATAAAATTATAAGTATTTATACCTACACTATTACTTACTTTTTAATAAATAAACACTTTACAAAACTAGAAAGTCCAAAAATAATATAAAACAAAGTCCAATACACACACTACTTTTACAATACCTCAAAAAACTATCCCTAAAAGCATTAAAAATAATATATTTTAGAATTCAATGTCGACACGTGAACGACCCGAACACTTAAAATACGTGGACATAAAAATACGGGCCTTGTTTGCCAATGAACAGCTGGTTAATCGACGTAACTATTCACCTAGTGAAGGAAAATGATATATGAAACGGCCGTATGATTAGGAGGAAGACGCGAGCATTGAGTGTTAAATAATGTGAATATCGATGTGCAGTTTCATAGTTTTTAATTTAGGGGCCTTGAGCATTTCAGGGAGTTGGCTAAATCGTTTGTTTACAGACATGCCTAAACAACAAACTTTACAGTGAACTGGTATTTACTTGTGAAAAGGAGTAAAGCGCTGACCAAGCATCAAAGAATCTGGTCTTGCGGCCTGGTCTTGGTCTTGCAAGCCAAAATGTTATCTTTGTCTTGGTCTTGCACCACCCGGTCTTTGGTCTTGCTGGTCTTGTTTTTTTATTAGTAATAATTTAAACTAAGTAATCTTAAATAAAATATATTTTTCAATACTTAAAATTAATAAAGACGGAGACTATATTTCTTGCCCTAAAGTTTTAGAAATTATAATTTCGATTTTAAGCTTACACGTACATTTGAATTATTTTATTTAAGTTAATTTTAAATGTAGGGGTTATTTAAGGCTCCGTTTTGTTGAATTAAGCACAACCTGAATTATCGGGGGGAAATCGCGTTTTTTCAATGTAGACTTATTTTTAAAAAGTTAAAAAGGGAAAATGTTTAACAAAACGTCATTGTCAGTGTTATTCAAATTTTAGTAGGCAACCGTCAAATCTGACATTTTGTTAAAATTCAAACGTGTTAACTTTAAAAATTTGCAAGTCCTTTGGGCAAATTTTAAAACGGACATCATGGCCCGTAAGTGACAAAGAAAAAAAATTTTGTGATAAACTTTTTAAATTTTCTTAAAGAAGTATAAAATAAAAAAAATACAAAACTGTGTTCGTGTGAGCATTAAAAAAACTTTTAATAGGTCTGTTTGTTATCCAAAATAAAATACTTTTTTACATTTTTTGTCAATAAACCGTTTGTTATCGTCAGTGTAATTACACTATATGTGTTAATGAATTTTTGAGAAAAAAGGTTTCCACTTAATAAGCTAACTCTCAAAATAGTAAAGTTGAGCATTTTACTACAAGACTTTAAGTTGTTTTTTTTTATAATCTTTAAAAAAAACCATTTTTAATTTCTGATAAAAGAGTAAAACGCTTTTAGTATAAAAATCAAAATTTAATATTTACTCTTATTTTCCACTTTTATCCTACACTAACTACTCCTGTGAAATTTCCTGAAAATGATTCTAATATGAAAACATTGGTTAAAAAATATTCAGGAATCTTTTCAGTTCGTATAAACTTTTTATCTTTAAATTAGTCAAACATTTGCCATTTAAAATTGGTACAAATACTTTATAAACTTTCCCGACCACAAGGTGGCTCAATAGTGTGAAAAGCTGATATCTCTGAAACCGTTTATGATTGTGAAAAACGATTACACAAAAATAATAGGGAAAAAGTGCGTAATAAGAAATTATTTTCATTTCATACCTTCGAGGAATCCATTATTACTTAGAAAACTCTTATTTTTCGCTTAACTTCAACTTCAAATAAAAATTTATGGCGAAAAATCAATTTAAAAAATCACGACCCTTTATATTATGCTGGAAACTGTTAAACTGTCACATAGGAACAATGGCAACGTAGATGGTTTTTAAATATCATTTTCGGTTTTGACAAAAATGACATCATTATTCTTTTGCCATTGTTTTGAATTTTCCATCTAAACCGGAAGTGATATTTAAAATCCATTTAAATAAAAAGTATTCCTATACAAAAAATATAGTTTTTTTATTCCATCTCTTTTACATTTATATCTTAGTTTTAAGAAGCAATTTAATAGTGCCACTTTTTACATTGTAAAACAAAAATAATGTTTTTCGTATTTTGGAAAGTTTTGATCCACCCTATAAGTGGCATCTAGTGATGTCAAATAACCGCCTTTTCTGACAGTTATTGACACATTTCTTGTCATGTCTGCATGAAATACCTCTGTGTATTAAATATAAAAATTTAATATTAAAAAAAGTCGCAAAAGTGCAAGAGTCTTGCAGGTCCGTCTTGGTCTTCCGTAGTCTGGGACTTCGGGCCTTGGTCTTTTACCCCGGTCTTTTGGGCTTGTCTTGGGAAGTAAGCGGTTTTGGTTTTGGGCTCGGTCTTGCTGCAAGACCAGACCAAGACCGAAGACCAAAACCCGGGGTTTGTCATCACTATAATTGGGCGTACTTAAAATTAAAAGTTTCCAAGTTACAGGTTGAATCTCAGCAAACAAAGCCGTATTAAAATAATTTTAACTTTTTTAAGCACAATTCTGCGCATTAGGTTCAAAAGTGTTTAAAGCTATTGAAACACTGCAAGTTAAATGACGTTATGCCAAAGTTTGACAGCAAAGAGTATTATTGGACATGTTAAAGCCAAAAACCTCATAAGATTAACCGTTTTCTATGGAAAAGTAGTTCGCAAAAAAAACAACGCTTAAGGTGGTCGTCATAAAGTTGATGACGTGGCGGATTTAAACGTGGGTGAACTTAACTATTAAAAGAGTGACATCTATCATAACCTAGCAATCAAAGATGCACGCATAATACCCTGCATGTAAAAAAAAGTTATTTACATAACAAAGCAGGAAAGTGCCTCTTTTCTTGCACGACGCGAAGCGGAGGGCATTAAAATCCAAGAGAGGAAATGCATTTTACTTTAGAGGAATGTATATAATTTTTTCTACTACTTTTCTTTCAAATTTTCATAAATTATCTGTGACTTTTGTGTTCTATTACTAAATTGTGGTTTTAATTGGTTGGATAAACCACTGTATTAAAAACTTGTCAAAGTATAACGTTGAAATCACTTAAGACATGGACATTGACAAGACAAAAATTAATTGGCATGCTCGGCTGGAACAGGAAGGTAAAAATTTTACCTCCCTAGAGAGGTAAAATGCTATTTTCTGTCCTGGGGCTGAAAACGGTATTTTTTAAAAAGGTAGTAGAAAAAAATATTTTTTAATTCTTCAATAAGGTATAACTTTTTAATTAAATTAAATTTTTTTGTATTCACATAACAAAATACATTTTAAAGTCTGTATTTGTCCTATTGATTATGTAATTAACTAAAAAATTTTTATTTAAAAAATACCTTTAAGGTTTTAATTTCATATTGTAATATCAATCGATACATCCGCTCCCAAATGACACTTTAATTATGTCAAGTTAGGCAGAAAGTGCGCTGTTGCCAGTGTTGAACCAGTATTGGCAAATATCCATAACGGAAAAACAATTGTACTACTAACTGGTTTATATCGTTGTTTTATTGTAAGTAATTGAATCTGTATTTTGATACGTGTTTTATTCTTAAAAATTTCAAAAATGCCGAAATTAAAAATGACCAAACAAACTTTAGTATTATTGCATTCATTTTTTTACAAATAATCCGACAAAAACAGGATTTTAAAAAACTTGAAAAAGGGTTTATCATTTTAGATTATTAACACTTTGTTTCGGCTAATATCATTATTCGCACTGCTAACAGGAAAAAATTAACTTAAAATAAAAGTGCAACATAGCTTGCCATGACAGATTGCTCAAAACCCATCATAAAGCTTCTAATGGTTCTAGTTACATTACCTATTATTTTCTTTACATTCAACACTGTTTACCAGTCAAATATTTGTAAAATAAGACCTATTAATATTTAACTAGTAGACACTTTCAAGCTCCATTTGACTTTGACTAAATAATTACCGGTTTTTGAAGCGGCAAGAGCTAAAAGCGTTGGAATTATGCGTGTGTAAACAACGTTTACAAAAAGAAAACACCGGGCATAATGTACACAACCGCGTCGTAAGGAAAAAGCCCATTTTCGTGTCATTCACTTGGGAAAAAGTATGATTTAAAAAGAATGTTTAGAATGTTATATTAAGAGCGCAATTTGTTTTCCCACGATTTAAAAACATTTTTTTTATTTTGGGATAGTCCATGAAAGTCTTAAGCCCAAGATCATGGTTGCAAATGTCTTATTCGAAATCTCACACATAGAGGATATTATTGATTCACCGTCTCTTTGCATTGCAAAAAAGAATATTTTTCGGGTTCGATATAAATTAAAAAAGGAATTTATTTTTACGTTTTTTAGTAAATATTTTTAACAAAAAACACCTCCAAAATTTTTTGTTTTTACTTTTAAAGAGTTAAGTGAATTGTCTAGGGACTTTTTAGAGATTGGTACGCGCAAAACAAATGAAAGTTCCTTTTTTAAATTTGAATTGTGTTACGAGAAAGTTTACATTAACTGCGTTTATTTTGTCAGGATCCAAAAAGAAACACAATTTTTCGTTTTATTCCTACCAATATGTTCTAAAGGGCCATTCATTAATTACGTAAGGGTCCCGAGGGGAAGGGGGGTTAAGAAAATCTATACATGCCTTTATCTGGGGGTTGGGGAGAGGGGTAAAACCCATTCTTACATAATATTTTAAAAGTTAATATTAAAATGGTAAAATCTCAAATGTGTTCAATTTCATCCCTTTTAAATGTTCTAAATAATAATTTTATTATAGTACATTCTTTTAAATCGACAAAGTAGTCGATCATTATTTCAAAAGTGTTATTTGGTAATAAATTGTTTAACTGATTTATGGTTGCCCACTTTAAGATTCTTTAAAAACTTACTTTTAATTATAATAATAATATCCCAAAGAATAGAGAGTTGTCTAATAATTATATGAATATAATCTATTATCTGATGGTAATGAAAGGGTATAACCTTAAGTATCTGCTAAAAAATAAAAATCCTTGATTTACGTCTAACTGTGAGTTTAACGGCCGAGTGGTGATCGCGTTGTTAAATTTAGCAATGGACTTAGCAATTGTTAAGTTAACAACGGTTTAGAATGTTTAACAAAAAGTCATTGTCAGTGTTATTCAATGATTTTAGTAGGCAACCTGTCAAGAACTGACATTTTGTTAAACATTCTAAACCGTTGTTAACTTTTAACAATTGCTAAGTCCATTACTAAATTTAACAATGCGATCATCACTCGGCCGTTAGTGTAACTGATCTTTTTTTAAAGGCTGGTTTATGCAGACAACTTTAAATTTAATTTTCTTTAATTTAACTTTAGTGTAAGATCATTGCACACCAATATATAAGCGGGTTTATACACACTTTAAGAAGACGTTAACTTTTATTTAAGAAGTTGGCCAAAGTTAAATCAAATAATAAAAATGAGCATGCGCGAGAAGTGTAACCAAACTTAAAATTCGACTTTAACCTTCAACCCGATTTACGTAACGAACAATACGGATATCTTTATTAATTATTTTATTAATTAAATTATAACAAACCAAGCACAAAAAACAGTCAAAACCTTGTCAAAACATAAAAAATGGTTTAATAATTAATACCAACCCAACGAAATTTTCGTGTTTCTACACTTGCGTAAGGTAAATGTAAATATTCTCTATAAATGGTCTAGAAAATTTTAAAGTTAAAATAAATTTAAATAAAAGTTAAATCAGATTTAAAGTTGTCTGCATAAACCAGCCTTAACAACGTTTTATTATTTAGAAAAACGAAATTGAATCTTACGTAAGAAGAGGGAGGGGGGTTAGAGACATCTTACGTACCCTTACATGGAGGTAGGAGGGTCAAAATCATCCTTACGTAATTAATGAATGGCCCCTAAGCGCACATTCCCTTATAGATAATATCTAAAAATAAGAGTGTCAGTATTCCTACTATCTTTTATGGTAACTAAAGGTGTTTTTTTTTT
The DNA here is from genome assembly GCA_019359885.1 of Listronotus oregonensis. NCBI lineage: Eukaryota > Metazoa > Arthropoda > Insecta > Coleoptera > Curculionidae > Listronotus > Listronotus oregonensis. The sequence goes on from JAHBCN010000329.1 coordinate 132,525, forward strand.
TATCTTGGGACAGTCCACGAAGGCTGATGCCTAAGTACTAACGTACCGTGGGTGTCTTCAGTGTGGTGAGAGGGAGTTTGTTCACAAGGGACTTAAATTTTTGGAGATTGGGAGGAGAAGGAAAAACTTCTGCGGGCAGCAGGTTCCATAGTCTTGACATTCTAGGGATGAAGGAACGAAGAAAGCGGAAAGTTCGGGGCCTCTCAAACTGAACTGTAAAAGGATGCACAAAAGCTGCACCACGTGTTGCTCTGTTGGGAGCTGCCAGAGAAGGAATTATACTGGCCAACTCCTCTGAGCAGAAGCCGTGAAAATACCTATAGAAGAGCGACAGATCCCCAACAGCTCGACGGTGGGCAAGAAGAGGAAGCCTTTCTGTGAGCGTTGGATCATTAATAAGACGAACGGCTCTTCTTAAATTACAGTTGTTGTTGCTTATTAAACAATATTTATAATATAAGGGGGCCATGAACTGTTTTTACCTATAATAAAGTGCGGTGTCATAAGTCAAAAACTAGGAGATGTCGACAAAAAATGACTTCAGATTTGTGATCAGCGCTCCAAAAAACCACTCAATATAAAATTTGAATAAAATCGGCGATTGCCTCGATAAGTAAAAAATTACCAGCTTGACGAAAGCCGTTTAATAAATTCAACACAACCATTTGGTGAATTTAACACGGCAGTTTGGTAAATTTTATCTTATAATTTGATTTCTCCAAGTGTATCGGTTAATTTAACCTAATAATACTGTAAACTTAAACTGTAGAAAAGGTAATTTAAACTGTTTTACTTGTTTTATTTAAGATTTGGAATATTTCGAGTTTCAAATTAGTATTTCAGTATTCAGTATTCAAATATATGATTACTTTAACCACCTTCAGTAATACAAATTTTAACATTTAAAAAGGTCGATTTAATCGGATACTGTGGTGGTTCATATTGAATTGCATAATTCGGTTGAATTTTTGTTATTTTAAACATTCCTTTTTTTCTGAGCACTAGAGTTACTAAAAAAGAAATTAAATTGTTAATTTTTAAAGCCGATTTAGTAAAAATATTTAAACCCTACAGATCGTCGGTGGGGAAAAAAGAAGTACCATTATTTTTGGGAAGAAGGTTATTCCAATTCTTTGGATGGAAACCAAGAGTTGTGTGAGACGCCATTCCCCAGACATAATATGCTCAGACATAATAGTAGTATTCCAAGCAGGATCTGATTTGGAATATATACAAAGGGTATAAATTAAAAGGGCAGAAATAATTTCTGGCTTGAATAAGTAATCCCAGCTTTTTAAAAGCTTTTGTGGATGATATGCTTATGCCAATTAAGGTTATGTAACGACTACAAAGTTAAATGGTAGTGGATAAGAACTGACAGACTTTTAAAAGGCAAACCTAAAAGACAAAATGGTACAAATTTATTATATTTGTTCTTTAATGCAAAGTATTTTTTAAATATGAAATTGTTAACAAAATATTATCCATTGTAATTTTATACATTTGCATTTTCTATAATTTTATCGCAAATAAAATATTAATATTGAGTAAGGTACGTAGCTGGCTATCGCCTAATGATGATGCTTTCACTCAAGACTAACTCAAATTTGCTAAAATATCAAAACATAAATTATATTAATCTTTGTAATTAAAATTGTTTGTTTTGCCGGATGTAAAACTGTCATATTAAATTTATTCATTTTTATTAATTTGATTACCTACTCGGAGGCTAATTATTGGTGATGATATTAAAACCCTGCCGCTAATAATTTTTTCTCCATATTGTGAACTATAAATAAAAACACCCAGTATGGTAATATTAAATATGGATTTCTGTGTCAATGTTAAGGTAGTTATCAAACTAAGATTTCAAAACAGTCAGCAAATATGTAGTAAAGAAAAACGTATCAAGATAAGGAAAAATAGGTTTGGACTCCCAACAGGGGGTGAAGGTACACCCGTATTGAGTTAAGGGCGAGTTGGGAATCTATGCCAAATTAACCATCAGGGGGTTTGATTATTAATTATAGTGTTGCTTTTTCCACGCCGCCCAAATTTCAAGTTCTTAGGGTCGCAGAACTGAAGTGCACCCTTCTTGCTTTTTCTAAAAAATTGTATTTTCTCGAAATGTGTTTTACGGCTCAATCCATTGTGCAATGAATGTTTACGAATTTAATATTCTAATCACAAGACAAACAATTACATAATAAACAGGAATATTTGCCAAGGTTAAAATAATATTTTTTTTATTTATTTAAAACAATTTCAATCACAGAAATCACGTTTTGTTTTATGTTTTCATATATTTTCGTGTTATTAAAGCGCTCAAATTTAATAGGCCGGCGAATAATCACCTTCGAAAAGATTATATTTGGCAACATTGGTATTTATGAGGGGTATGAAGCTGCAATTTAGTCCGCTCAAGAAGATATGTCGTCGTCATGCGCCCGCTGTTGCCAATGTTAAACCAATGTTGGCAAATATAAATATCGGGAAAATAATTGTACTTGAACATTATCAAACAACTTTAATGTAAATAAGGCAGGCGCACAGTAGATGGAGCCAAGCTAACAGATGGACATAAGCCTTTTTTACAAAAGTTAAAAGGCTTTAAAGTGTGGTAAAATTTTTTGTTTCGGAAATACCCTGGACCATTGGAAAAATACCATAAAAACTTTTGGGCCACTTTGCGTATTGTATAATAAAATGATATTCTTGCTCAGACAGGACTGTCCTCATTTCAGGATAATTAGGACATGCACCGCTTGTTTTTTTTTGTTTCTCATAGTTTACATGTTGTTTTTTTACATAGCAAAAATATTGTTATTCAAAGGTTTCTGCAACTGAAAAAACAAAGCTAAAAACAAGGAGAAAAAGTAAAAGAAACTCCATAGTTTTCATTTTCAAAACAACTTAGAAACAGCTGTAATCAACCGGACATTCCGTTAAAAAATAAAAAAATTATTGGTCTTTAAATAGAATGTCCCTATATTCATATGCCTCGATTCATTTTAAGCCACCTGTATTTATTCGTTCTTAGTTAACACATTAAAAAAAATCGGATGCACTTGACCTACTAAAAATAAAGGTTCAACGTCCAGATAATCAAAATAGAGTTTAATTTATTAGTAATTATTTATTTTTTCTAAAATAAAGGAAACTTAAATAGTAAAGCCGACCTACCAATAGGCAAAACATACTTTTGCTCATAATATATGTAGGTCATACTTGCTGGCCTTTTTATCTTTCATAAATGAAATAATCACATGTAACCTAAATTTAATAGAAATTGGCCAAATATATTATTTTTAAAATTTAAAATAAATATTATTAAACTCAGTTAAAGAAAAATAATCGGTCATTAAAAATAGTCGGTACTGATAGCCTAAACAGTTATCCGAAATTTTTGCTTACTGATTTGCAATCCTATTTAAACAATAAGGCTCTAAATAAGACGTTACCCACTGTTTAATATGCATGAAAATTAAGTTACGAAAATATATCAAATATTTAGTAATACAATTTGTAGTCAACCTTGATCGATAAATTAATTTTAATGGATTTGGCAAAAAAGGGTTTATTATAATTTCTGTAAATATCCAACTGGCATCAGACTAAGCAGAGGGACCACTTGCTGTCTTATTTATCCATACATGCCAAACAATTTTAGTGAATTTGGCAAAACGAAGTTTTATAATAATTTTATTAAATTCAAGTAAAACATTTATCAGATTTATCTGACATCAGACCTTGCCGTGGACCACTTGCTATCTTAAATAAATCATATTAAGGATTTCTTTTGCAAAATTACATCAGTTTTGAATATTATTTATCCATACATGTGAAACAGGGATCGGTAAATCAATTTAAGTGGATTTGGCAAAACGAAGTTTTATTATAATTTCTGTACATTCAAGTACAACATTTATCGGATTCATCTGACATCAGATTTTGCAGTGGACCACTTGCTTTTTTAAATGAATCATATTGAGGATTTCTTCTGCACAATTCACGTCAGTTTTGAATATTATTTATCCATACATGTGAAACAGGGATCAGTAAATCAATTTTAGTGGCTTTAGCAAAACGAAGTTTTATTATAATTTCTGTAAATTCAAAAATAAAATTTATCAGATTCGTCTGACATCAGATCTTGCAGGCGAATCACTTGCTATCTTTAATGAATCATATTGAGGATTTCTTCTGTAGTATTACGTCAGTGTTGAATATTCTTTATCCATACATGTAAAACAGTAATCAAAAAAAAAATTTAATGGATTTTGCAAAAAGAGGTTTATTATAATTTTTGAAAATTTAAGGATAATATTCATTTGTTATAGGGTCTTACAGCGGGATCACTTGCTGTGTTTATTAAATCATAATGAGGCTTTCCTTTGCAATATCACATCAGTTTTGAATATACTTTATTTACATATTATATGTGAAACATGGATAAATAGATCGATTTTAAGGGATTTGGCAAAGGAGCTTTTATTATAATTTTTTTTTAATTCCAGAATAATATCCAACTGGAATAAGACCTTGCAAAGGTGCCATTTGCTTTTTTATTAACCCTATAGAGGATTTTTTCTATAAAATAACGCCAATTTAAAACTCCTTATCCACTTTTGTTTTTTTTTGGTTTTTCATACTTTTTCTGTAATATCTATCAGTAGGTATAAGCTTCTGTAGATAATATGTGGATTTCTTAAAAAATGAACGATATATGACTTATTTCTTTGTTTTAACTTTATTTAACTGTAACAATTTTAAAAAATAATATTTAAATGTACAGGGTATTTCAAAAGTAAATGTAAATATTTCGGCAGCGTTCTTCTTTCATTAAAATAAGAAAAAAGTTCATGGGTCTGGAAATACTGTTGTCAAGTTACGGCCCGTTAAAGGCTAGGTAATACAAACGGTCATTAATTAATTGAAACTGTAGGAAAAAAAAATTTAAATGAAATTTTGCAGATTTAAATTAAATTATTTTAAAGACTGGATAAAATAAATTAAAATAAAATAAAATAAATTAATACACAGCTAGTAAAGGGTAGGTCCTTAGGAGTACTAAGTTTTGTCATAAAAAAATTTGGACTAACTTTTTGCGTAAATTTAAGTTAAAAGTCGATAATTCTAAGTAAAAAGGGACCTCTTTTTTTAAAACAATAGATCCAACCGTTTGCAAAAAAATATATTTTTATAATTTTAGTGCACGTCTTTTTACGCAAATAGAAACTTTATTTTACTCCCTGATTTTAATTTAATAAAAAAACATTTTAATAGGATTTATTAATGAAAGTCCTGCCTTTTTTAAGATTGGCATATGGCAATTTTACAGTCATTGTTACTATGTTTCTTAATTTGAGAAGTTCATTTGGTGAGTTTAAAATGTTACATAAACCCAACCAATTTTGGTAATTAAATATACCCCTACCTGCATGTCCTAAGCTGTTGGCTATACCACAGTTTTTTTTTGCACCTCTAATGCTTTCTTTACCACACTTACCGACATGGTGTGGTAAAATTAAGCTTAAATCACCCACTATATGGTGATAGGCAACCATAAGTAAATAATAAAATAAACCGATGCAAAATAAATTTACAATCGGTGACTCAGAATCCTATACCATATACAATGTGTTAATCTTATGATAATCACTTACCTGAAATTCAAATTCCTTAAAAACATCTAAAGTTGAAATATCTGCGTCGGCCGATACCAGTCTGGGACAACTGTCAAATTCCTTCTTCGCATATTGTTGTCGTATCCCACCAGTAGGCAAATATTGTCTATTTCTAAGCTGATTACCTGATAATTCTTTTGATGTTTCTGAGTGGTTCGATCGTTGAACATCAGATGTGAAGCTGTAAGCAAGTACAACATATAAAATTACCAACTCTAAGATGTAATAAAACATCTTTTAAAACATATTTTTGTAAAAGAACAGAACTACTGAATAAAAACTGTGCAATGAAATTGGAAAATATCAATAAAATGCATAACCTAATTTTATTTATTTTATTTTTATCGGTGTAAAAGATAAAAAATAATTGAATTATTAACTTGACTTTGGATTTGGCCGCTGCGATTATGACCTTATTTTTATATTTTTCTGACATAATTAAAAGACAGTGTTAATTTCTAGGTTATTAAATTAATAATTTTCTGTTATATATAGTGTAAAACGGTAATATGTTCAGACGAGATGTACTCCAGGTTAATTTTTGCAGGCAAGTTTTTTTTTTAATTAAGTCCTAGCCATAATATTCGAACAACCAACGTCATCGTACTATGTAAATAAATTAATGGTAAAAAAACATTTTTAAGAACGCTTTTATTTACATGCACTAAAAAGAAGAAAATAAAATTAAATTAAGTTAAACCCACCAATTTATAACATTACCCCTTTATATGATATATAAGTTTGTCGCGAGACATGGAAAAGGCTCTGTGAGGAAATCGAAGGAACTCATGAGGCAGCTAGACTCCATAAGATTCTTTTAAAAGAATCTCAATCACAAATATTTACTTTAAAGCAACCCACAGGGGATCACACAAGAACGGCAAATGAGACCATGAGAGAACTACTCAGGGTGCACTTTCCGGGATGCAAAATATCCAACATGTCACTGGAAAACTGCAAAAGTTCAGACCTGGAAAACTCAGGATACTGCTCCAGGGAGGACTGGCAGGTAGCAAAATCAGTGATAAACGTAGACAAAATTAAATGGGCGATAAACTTATTTGAACCATATAAATCGCCAGGAACGGACGGCATTTATCCAGCAATGCTCCAGAAAGGATCCGAGCTTTTACCACATAGACTGTGTCTACTTTTAAGAGGCAGCCTATCTCGGGGCTATATACCAACAACCTGGAGACTAATCAGAGTAGCATTTATCCCCAAACCTGGGAAGACCGCACAGGGTGAAGCAAAATCTTTCAGACCGATAAGTCTGATGTCGTTCGTGCTAAAGACCTAGAGAAGTTGCTGGATAGGCACATCAGGCACTTATGAACAGACCTCTACACAAGGACATACATGCATACACATCAGGTAAGTCCACAGAAACAGCATTACATGAGCTTGTAGAGGGGGGCGAATATGTTCTTAAATACAAGGCGGTGTGTGCCTTCCTGGATATAGAAGGAGCGTTTGACAACACGTCCCTTACATCTATTTCAAGCGCGTCGAAGCGCAGAGGATCGACAACAAGCTGCAGGTGGATAGACTGTACGCTTAAGAGCAGATCAGTGTATAATTCTTGAAGAAACTCTTGTAGCTCGGGTTGAGCGAGGATGTCCGCAGGGAACCTTGTCAGGGGCAACCTACTAAATGTAAAGGAAAATAAAACAGCACTGTTTGAGATCAAATGCAACAGGTCCTAAACGTAGTTACCAGATGGACGTGAAAGGAGGGACTAAACATAAGCCCTTCCAAATCAGCCTTAGTCGCCTTCACCAAAAAGAGAAAACTAGAGGGCCTAGGACCCCTAAACCTAAGAGGTAAAATATTTGGGTGTCATCCTAGACTCTAAACTTACCTGGAACCAACATTTACAGAAAATAAGAAAGAAAGCGGAGATGAGTCTTATGTTAATCAGACGCGCACATGGAAAAACATGGGGCCTTAATCCAAACATGGTTTATAGGTTTTACACCATGGAACCACAAAGAACTGCTGTTACAGGCCAAGGTACCGAGACTTGCTTGCTTAGCTATAATAGGGCAATTAAAACAACCCCAACAGCAGCCATGGAGTGTCTCTTGGACCTTCCACCACTTAAGCTCATAGTGATGGGGGAGGCAAGAATGGGCTACTTCCGGCTGCAACAAAAAACAACTGGTATCTACGCTAGTTTAGGACATAACGACATAAAAAGTCATTTAAACAACATTTACATTAAATTATTTTTTCTTTTTGTTAAACGATGCTATTGCAGCAAATAACTGGCGGAAGCATAATATCGCACATGTCCAAAAGCAGGAACAAAAAATTCGGGACTCTTAATACTTGCGCCGAAGGTATAGTAGTTAAATCTTTTATTATTGCTCTTAGTTCCGAAAATAGTAATATTTCTGGGCCAAATATTAAGCAAACCTCAAATAACTTTTTTCAGAAGTTAAATGATTACCTAGACTATTCCTTTAGAGTGTAGTCTTGTTCCCAATTACTATTTATTTTAAAATTTAAAAAGGAATTATTGTATACGCTACTAGATTTTTTTTTCTTGTACTGCCCTTAGTGCACCCTAAAACTAAAGATTTATATACTCATAATAACAACGCCTGCTACGCTTTCAGGTTCTATCCAATATGGTAACCTCACAGACAACTTAGAATACTTAATAGGACTTACTTTCAAATACCCATTAACTGTTTAATGCTTACCTGGTATAATAAATGCATAGTAATACAGTTGCTGCTATCGCTGATATGGCAAAGCCTTTGGGGCTCGGCCTTCGGCATATCCGGTTACGGTTTAACACAGTCATGGTGACGTCACTGAATGACTATTTGATTCGCATGGTTGTCGTTAACTGTGGCAGTTAGCAAGAAATGTTTCTAGCTATAAATATGCCTGAAAGAAGGTCTGGGATCCATCACCTGAAACAAGTAAAACTTGCTTATCCGTTAAGTATTACACGGTTTGATAATATGTGTTTTAAATCACTAGATTTTAACTAGTTACTTTCCTCAGTTGAATGTAAAAACCATCCTTAATTTAAAACTGAATTATACCGAAAACGATATTTGTTTGGTATGGAAAGCAAATACACATAGTTTAGAATAAAACGAACTTAGGCTTTTTACGGTAGGATATGCTGTCCAAACTGGGAGATATGTTTGTCTCTTTTTATTGACCAAGGCTGGTTTAAATGGTTATTAAGAACCACTGTTAGTTACTACATTTTAAGTAATATTACTATCGGCACTTAGTATTATCATAAACTACATAATAATTATTTTTATTATATAATGTTTCCTTTTTAATTTAGTTCTAAGATAATATTAAAACTTTAAAAAAATTTTTTCCATTTAAATATAAATAACAAAATGATAACATAACCATAATTAGACAACAAAACATATCCACGGGTAATACACAAAACAAAAATACCGGTATTGATTAAAAAGAAAAAAGAATTTACCAAATTCCAAATTCCAACATAACAATTTTATTGTTTCCATGGCTTTTTGATGTTAATATGAATCTTCTTTGCAAATTATTTATACTTATAATAAAAACTATTACAATAAGACTTAAAGATGGTTTGCCCAAAAAAATTTTTTAAATCTTTATAACTTCTCAAAAAAAACAACCTGGCCGACCAAGAGGGTTTGTTTTTATCTCGTCTTTTTTATGTAAAAACCAAAATTAAAGTTTTTAAATCAATCCCCCAAAAGGGTTCATAACTGTCATACATTTTTAATCAGAAGAAGTCTACTTTACCACATAACTTATGTTTTCAATACGAGAAAACACTTGGCAAAACGTCAAAAAAAACCCCCGCATCCCCTTGCCCCCCGTGCCATCTATTTGGTGGATGGTGGCTGGTTGGGGGGGGGGACTACTGGCTTTTTTTTTTTTTTTAAAGATTTTTTTTCCTTTTTCCAAATTTTTTTTTCTATTTGCTTTTTTTTTTGGGAAAAATTTTAAATTTTTTAGGAATAAAATTATAAATCTGGACAATCTGTCTAAAACGTATAATTAAAAGAAATTATAAAAAAAACAAGTTTTTATTTTATTAAAACAAAAAAATTTTGCCCCCCACCCTATTAAAAGACGGAATAATTTTTAAATTTGGAGCTATTAAATCTGCAAAAAATTTTAAAAATTTAAACACAAAAGTAGTACAATTTATCTTTTTGGGGTTTTGGGGGAAATTTTCCCCGGGAATTAAAAAAAGGGGGGGCCCAAGGGACCCGGGGAAACAAATTTTTTTTAAAAAGCTTGGGCCCTTTGCCCCCCCTTGGAAAAAGAACCCTTTTTTCCCAGATGGGGTTTTAAAATTTTTTGGGGGGGTAAATTTTTTTTTTTGGGTACCCGGTTTGGGGCAAAAAAAGCGGGGCTACTGCGTTCTAAAAGGTGCCGTGAAATGCAATATCTGCATGTTTCGGTACTTGGACATCATTGGCGGAATTAGGAAAATTGGATAACATCTAAAAACCCTGTAACCAAGGTAGATTGTACTTAGGCTTTATAAAACCCCTTTGGGGGTTTCCTATAAATAAAAAAAAAATAAATAGATTACGAAAAAAACAGGGAAAGGGTTTAACTTTGTCATGTTTTATTTGCTCAGTCCCCTTATGTTAAAAACATATTGTTACTCTTTGATTTTAGCTTTTAACAAGCACCACCCTGTACACATAAAATAACCATTACCAAATCTCGTTACAAAATCCTTGTTAGCCGTTGCGGTGAAATGATTGTAATATAATAAACAACTGAAACTGTAGCAAACATATAATTTCACTATAGGGCACAAACAACTCCCGTTAATTACCAGCAGATTCATTAGCAAACTCTAGTTTTAGTTATATTAAAACAACCTGCAAAACAAACATCGGCGCGACAAACACGAAAACAACTCTTAATTTCCGGCTACATGTTATAAATTGTGGCACGAATCTTCATTAGTAACAGTGGCGTAACTAATTAATAAAAGACCTTGTGAATTTAATAAATCTTAATCGATGTTTAGTAAATTTAAAGGTAAAACAATATTATTATTTAAGCAATTAAATATTATAGTATACACAGATTCCAAGACCAGCAGTACAATATAGAACTTCAAATCTAAATTTTTTCGAGCCGTAAAAACGAGCGAGATTTTGTCCAAAATGCGTATTTTAAGTGCAACTACGTTAATCTGTGCTTGGTTGCGTTGGATTAAAAAAACATATTTTGCTTAATCGCAGTAAGAAAATATCATTAAAACGAAGTAATGCATTAATAGGAAATGAAAAACTGCATTTGTGCATTAGAAAAATACATTTTCGAAATGCAATTTGGAGTTTGCAATTATAAAAAATTTATAACTAAGTAAATAATGATGGAAATGAGACCGAATTTGTAACTCGATAGTTTTCGAGGTCGCTGAACACGACTATGACATTAACAAGGGCCTGCTGAGTACCTGGTGCGCGCTAAGGATGTGTAAACGTCATCTTCTGGAGTTTTACGACAAATCCTCCTAATATCAGCCCAATATCTTTACTCTGGGGGGTTTTTGTGGTCGCTGAACATAAATATGACATTGCCAAGGGCCTCCGAAGTACCCAGTGCGCGCTAAGGATGGTGTAAACGTCGTATTTTAGTACCCATTACCAGATCATGGATCATGGCACCGAGTACTCCGCAGACCCTTACCATGTCATATTCGTGTTTAGCTACCACAAAAACCCCATGAGTAAAGAAATTGGGCTGCTATCAGAAGGATATTCGTGTTCTCGAAAACCTCCGAGTAACAAATTCGGGCCTATTTTTATTATTATTTACCTACATATAAATTTTTTATAATTGTAAACTTTAAAATGCATTTTGGAAAAGCATTTATCCAATGCACAAATGAATTTTTAATTTCCGATGAATTAGATTTGTTCACAAAGTTAGTAGATGTTCATACGAATTAAATGCAAAAACCGAATTTCAAATCCATCTTACTGCACAAAAAAACTCCAATTTTTGTGCCATGTTTTCTCGACCATTGTGTAAGATAAGCTTATTGTATTAGCTTGTGTAGATTAGCTATATTTCAGTGGAGAAACAGGTCTGACTTATTTTAACCCAGTTTTTTCGCAATTTTACACTGTTTCTTGGCAAAAAATATGTGATTTTTTGCTGAGCCTCTTGTCTCCCCCATGTGGGATTAGGTGCTTCCCCTCTAAATCGCTCACGTAATTAATGGAGGCCCTCTATTATAATACTTCTATAAATTTACATACTAAATTTTATACCCTTATGTGCAACGATAACGAAGGTATGATGGGGGAAAATACGCTAAAACGTATCGTGTAATATACACACCGCGTGCGTCAGGCAGAAACATGGTCTGGCGCACTACTGTGCGCCTAGATTATTAATACCACTACATTTAGTTAGGATAATCAGATATAGGTTGATAATAATGAGCAATATGTTTTTAAAAATATATTTAATTAGTCGCCTAATAATGGATAAATTGGGTTATTAGGTAGTTAGAGCCAATAACGAACTACAGTTCTAACATGTTTTTAAATCGTTTAGTTTTTAATGAAAATCGTTTCATTTCTAAATGTGATATTTTTTACTTAAACGAACCTTGTTAAAAATAATTATAAACAAGTTTTAGCCCCATCTAATAAATTTTGTTATGAATTTTATTGCTTCTCATTGTTATTTTAAGTTAGCTTTAAGTGTTATGTGTCCATTTAAAAAAAAATGGACGTTTATACTAAAAAATTGTAACCGCGCTACAACGCTAGGTTTAGGTGTTGTACGTACAAAAAGTGCCCATACTCTGAAAATTTTACAGTTCGGTATACTCGTTAAAATAAAGTCGCTAAGGGAGCGTTCAAGTATTACGTAACGAATCTGGGGGGGTCTTGTAAAACGTTACGCTGCTTTAAAGGGGCGGGAGGGGAGGTTAAAACTACGCGTTACGTAACGCCACTTTCCGGTACTTTACTCCACATAATTGTGACTTTTTGGTAAAAACGGTCACTTGGTGGTTACGTAACGTTTTACTAGGGGGGGGGTACAGAAAAACGTTACGGCGCGTTACATGGGGGGAGGGGGAGGTCAAAAATCTCCAAAAATTGCATTACGTAATACTTGAACGCTCTCTAAGACCATTTTTACTCTCGTCATAATTATCAAAAACGGACGCTGTACTGGGGTTTAATAATATGTAGGTATGTATGTAACTGTTTTTTTTTATTTATCGTAATAGTTGTAGTAGATACCGGAAATGAAACCCGGAAGGGTGAAAAAATATGCTATATAGAACTAACAAGAACAATTGCTCGCGCCTCGCCATTTGTCGAATTACAGACTTAGTTTTGAGTTGCACGCAAGAATTATTTTATTAGGTGCTTGTCATAGCATGCTAAATCCCCTATAGTTTTAGGGGATAAGTTTTAAATGACCCTGTATCTGGCCACAATTTATTTTATATGGATTAACGAAGAAATTTTACTGCGAAAACGTCCGCCGATGTTAATAGGCTTAATCGTCTATTTTTGTCCAACAGCGGTTTATTGGGCTTCCCTTGAGCTTAACTGTTTAAACTATTTTTACTTTCTGGTCCTAAAGTGAATGTAATACAGAACTGTTAAAAATAGAATATCTAAAAGGTTATCAGTTCACGCCAGGTTCACACGCGTGATGGAAATTTTACAAATAGAAACCATTTCGCTTTATCCAAAGGCCTAAGGCTACGAAGCCTATATTAGCCAAATATTTAGTATTTCGGAAATACAGGGTATTGCCTAATTACATGCCAAGATTTTTCAATGCATTATGGGAAAAAATAACAAAAAAAAATTGACTAAATAGGTTTATTACCACGGTATTTGTATAAATGGTTGCATTATAATAAAAAAATGTTGTTGCTGTTAGCTTAAAGGGATTTCTTCTCTCCAAACTTTTCTAACCACTAACTCTTGTTATTGTGCTATCTATGACGAAAAAAAAATTGAAGTGGTGAAGACAGCCCTGTAAGTCTACAACCGTTCTCTCTCGCTTTGCATGCTAATTGCACGCAGAGTGAGAGAAAAAAGCAGCAGACTCTATGCTAGTAGGTATCTAGTAGGTATTTGCTCGAAGGATAAAGCTTTTAAAGAACGTTCTGGTTTTGTGGTTGTTTATTTTGATATTGTGTGTGGATACTGTTTAAATTAGTATTACTATTTTTCGCATTAGCTTTTTATCATAAGTAAACAAAAGACAAAAATAAAATTAATCAGCACGCAAAGCGCGGGACATACCCCTTCCCGCCGACCAATCAGAACCAGCGAGCGAAAGAGAAAGGTTATACACCTATTTTTCTTTCTCGCTCGCACGCTTATTAGCACTGCCGAGCGACAAGGCTGCCTCTAATGTTCAAAGGTTGACCTAATGAAAAAAAAAATAAAAATGTGTAAAAAAGATAAAACATTAACCACAATTTTAAACCCTAAATTAGAAAAAGTTCATTGGTTTGTAAAACTCCTCTAACTTATAATATCATTGGTTAGTGTTGTTTAATAACGCGAATAATCTTTACTTTTTTTATGGAATTAAAAGGAATAATAACTTTAATTAACCTTTATGATAGAGATTCTTTCTTTTAGATATTTTAAATTTATAAATGTTAATCATTATAACACTGCTTGATAAAATTTACATTTTTGGTTGTTAGCGTTTTAATAATAAAAAAGGACTAACCACGTCTAACTTTAACAAGGTCGTATTGGGATCTTTAAATTTTTCATCAAAAATGAGACATGGGACCCGTACCAAATGCTATTGGCCTCAAAGGGAACACTTAGTAAAAGAAATTTTCATTTTGGAATTTGTGAAAAAAAACTTAATTTTTTTGGAAACCACCCCTCCCCCAAGGGAAAATGTTTCAAAAGCGAATTCTCTCTATATGTATTTTTTGTGAATTTGATCAAACTTTATCGTCAAATCCTAAATTTCGCAAACATTATCTTATTTTACGTAAAATTTTAGGCATCTAAAATATTTTAACTTGCTTTTAGAAAAACATAGATAATTTTGCAAAATTTCAGATTTGACCATAAAATCTGATCAAATTCAGGAAAAAAATACAAGTAAAGAATTCGCTTTTAAAACTTAGATTATGCTTGGAAGGTTCCAAAAAAATCAACTTTTTTACAAAATGATTTTTTTACCAAAGTGTTCCCTTTGAAGCCAATAGAACCTGGTATATATTTAGTGTGGGTCCCATCTCTCACTTTTAAGATAAAAAAAATGAAAATCCTAGACACAGCCTTGAAGTCAAGCTATAGTTAGTGTTTTATGCAGAAAAAAAACGCTGTAAGATTATGAACTAAAAACCACAATAAAATATTTTTCCGTAGAGTTTTTATATTACTGTAGAAAATTTCTTAATTCGTCTTACTATTTCCTATTATCTTGAGAATCACCACAACCAATGAAAAATACTATTTATTTTTATCTCTGCAAATGTTGTTTAATAACGCAAATAATCTTTACTTTTTCGTTTTTTATGGAACTAAATGAAAGAATAATTTTGATTAAATTTTATGTTTAAGATTCTTTCTTTTAGATAATTTAAATTTATCTATATATGTTAATTTACATATATTAATAACACTGCTTGACAAAATTTACATTGTGGGCTGTTAGCTATTTAATAAAAAAATATTTTAAAAAATTTAAAAATATTATTTTTTACGTAAAAATATTAAGAACCTGCTACCAAAATTAAACAAAATAACAAATAATAAAAATGATGCCTAAGGTGTATAACTAATTTTTAAAATTATTGGCTTTTAGAAGCAACTTCCCAAGACACTTGGGTTGCTTTTCAGTAAAGTATGTCAAAATTTATGGGTAGTTCTTGATTTTTGATAGTGTTTAACACGCTGCTTCAAGGCAATTTGTCAGCTAGAAACAGATGGTCGAGTATGTTACTTATGGGGGCCCCAAAGACTTAAAATAATTATTTTCATCTAAATTTTTATCTGTGTTCAGTCTAGGCGAGTGTAAACGACGAAACGAGTGTAACGTACATTCATATTCTGTTACAAAACTAACACTATCTTCTCAATTACTATAGTATAGACTAACGCTACCTGTGCTGTTACAACAGCTTTACTAGACGGGCAAAGGTCTGCTTTCACTGGACGGAGACGGAACCACGAAGAATGCCCTTAAAAATTCCGAGAATAATGTTATTCTGCAGGGTTGTCAAAGGGCTTTATTTTAAAATAAAATTTTATTTTTAGCATACTGACCAAAAAAAAACTACTTTAATCTTTTTACTTACTTTAAAAAGAGAATATTTATGTTATATTACTCATTTTCAGTGGTTTGGCAGCACTATCTTTTACAATTTTTAGGTTCCCAACATCGTTCGAATATGACTTGCGCTACCACTCACATGGCGCAATTGTCCATTTCATTAACTGAATGTCTACTTTCTGAAGTGGAACCAGATAGTGTAATAATATTTTACTAAACCATCTGAACAATATTTTTGTCCAGTTCATGAAATGGATATACCATTTTTCCACTTGGTGAAACGAGACGGTATTACAGCATCTGGACACAAAAATCATCAAGTTCCTGTACTGTATATTTGGCATTTATCTATTTACTGTAATACAATGCAATGACCCAACATTTTTGTTAGTTGTGGTTGGTAATGTTGATCAATAAGCGTATAAAAATTATCTTTGATATTAAACATTTTTGCTTTAGTCGTTCAATATAATGTTCATGCCATTAAAACACCGACGTGTTGTTTACTAAGTGGAGAATAAAATAAGTCAGAACTTACTTTTTTAGAAGAAAAGTCTCGCTTTTAAGTGGAAAAAATTCAACCATTTAGAACTGAACTAAAACAAAGTAAAATAAAATATTATTAACATGTGGCCAAAAACTGCCCCAACAACTCGTCAAGTGGATGGGAATTTCAAAACATAAAAATGGGGAATATTGAAAACCGTTAAACAAATACTCAATAACGTATATTACAAGTTCCGTAATGCATCAATATTTAAGAATAATGCTTTTTTAAGTTTAATGTTCCGCTATTAAGTTTTAACGACACAAATTACCATATAAGTAAACATGAGATTGCGAACTTTGGCGGAAAAACGACAAAAACTGATTAATAATACATAAAAAGTTTTTGATAATTCAAAATACTTAATATTAATGTACTTAATAGTCCAAACCTTTATATGAAACATGAAGAAATTTGGTAAATTTTTTTAATGGGAGGCAAGATATTTTGTGGTAATGTCAATGAGAACTACAAATACTGAATAAAAATATTTCCCTTAATATGCTCGCAAATGTAAGTACAATACATAAATATATACATGCAAAATTCTCGTTTAGGGAAAATTGTATAGATAAAATCCGATAAAGAAATAAAATGTGAAAAAGAGGCCAACTTATGCTCCTTAGATCTTAATTTTTGATAAAAGTAAAAAGATGTAATAAATAGGCAAGTCCACCAATTTTAATCCGAAAAAATAAAAAAAAATCTATTAAAAGTTATGAATTTCCTTCTCATTTTGTATAAAACTATATATTAAGCAAAAACCTAAAAAGCACATACAACTTAATGTACATAGTACGTTTCACAATAATTTGTTGATTTCTTGACCGCAATAAAATTTAAATTACAACCCTCAGTGGAAAACCCAGACATAAATAGGTTGCCTGACAAATATCTTGTGTAGGCACCGCACCTTTTGAAAGAGTACAGGTCCTGATTACCTACTAATATTAATAGTTTAGTTACTATTTTGGATCTCAAAACACACGAAAATTTCTTGAAAAGTCCAAACGACTGATGAACTAAGACGAAAAGACTTTTGCTTTATATTAAACACCTGCAATTTCCCTTTATAACCTACATAATACCAAAAAATAGGACAAAAATAAATAAAAAAATTTAGTCCGGACCTACATGCGGTTACCCAAAGTATATTAAGTTTTACGACTAACAGTAGCAGGTAAAACGAGAAATCAACGAATTATTGTAAAACGTACCATACAAATTTTTCCCCTAACCCTCCTTTAGTCCCCTTTTTACACCCCTTCTAGGTCCGAACACCCATTCATAAAGTAAGCGGGATTTCATGCTAAGGAGAAGAAAAATTAATAAAACATAACACTCTTTAGAGATAATTTAAACCTAACCACTACCCCTTTAAGAATTATACAATAAATTATATAAATTATAAGTCAAGTCAATAAACCAAAAATGCTAATTATTTTTTAAAATCATTGCGGTTTTTTGCTTATCAGTTTTAAAATTGTTATTAACAATTTTTGTTAGATATCGATATAAGTATGTTAAGTTAAAATAAAGGCCTTTTTTGGGATAAACAAAATATACCCGTGATATTTCCCAAAAATCTTGTAAAGGTAATTGAACAACAATCTTAAACATATATCTTTTAAAATAACAGGTTTGTAGTAAAAGGGAATAGATGAGGTATAAATTAATTTAATACAAATGTATAACAGACTCCTAAAAGGTATACGCAATCTCACACAGGAATCATCTTTCATCTAGTACACTATAATATCAACAGACAATTTACTACTCTAAAAATAACATTATTCTTCTGTAAGCTCCATTGGATTTTATTAGCACTAAAAGAGATATTCGCGGAGGGTCGGAAAATATTGGATATATTATATTCTAAAATATATTATGTCTAATTTTAAAAATGGGATATATGTATTATATTTTATTTTATGCCAAAATTAAAAAGATCATGTAGAGGTCGCAACACAAAGAACCTAATACCCCTAATATTGTGCCGGTAAAGTAAATGCCACCGGTTTTTTGAACAGCTAGAGCGTTCTCTTGACTGATTTCATAGAGCACGACGTAATGCCTCTCATTATTTTAACAATTTCTTTTAATTTAACTCAAATCATTTTCATAATTTTTTTAATATTACAAAAACCACAAATATGTCCTCAGTTGATGACTGTGAACCTCTTTTATAGCGATTTATTTTTCTTAAACCTAAAACTACACTTTGTGCAGAATGGCAGTAGTTCTTGCTTGCAGTGTCCCACTTACCATTGCTTTTTATTATACAGGATGTCCTAAAAGTAATGGGACACAGAGCAACAGCAGATTCCTTAGGTCGAAATAATGCAATTTACGTAACTTTATTATCCAAAGGGTATCCAAGATACAGGGTGTCAAACTTTGAATTTTGTTTTTGATTTTTGTTATAATTTTTTAACTAAATGACATGAGGCGCGAAATTTAAATTCGTCCATGTTTTTGATGTTGCTAATAGAGGGCGCTAGCTTTGACCTACCGCACTACTTTTTTTAGGCTTAGGCTTTGACCTGTTTATCAAAAAATTAATTACTATAATTCCTTTTCTGCATTAGAAAATGTATACCTTCTTTAGTGTAGGTGCAATGTATCGAGATAAAGATTCAAGGACCCCCAATTTTTGAAAATGGGTTCGATCAATTGTTTCAAACTTTGCATGTGATATTTCTTTACAGCTGATTAAAAGTCTCGTAACTCATATTGCATATTATTTTTTTAATTTTTCTAATGGACGTATCTTATTTTGTTGTAAACTTAAAGGCATAGATAAAACAAATGTAAAACTTACAAGTTATATTTAAATAGACTCCACTTACGTGCAGTTATTCCAAAAACTGAAAACCCTGACTTTAATACTTTTTTTTTCTAGAATAAGTCAAACATCTTGAAAATCTTTAAAACGCTCTCCTGTAAAATTGAAAAAAATGAGTTACGTCAGTTTGTGATTTTGACGACGATATATACAATGTCTCCACGGACACAAAACCCAAAAACTCCTCCAACCCCCCCATAATCCGCCTCCAAGATCACTGGGGACTTGGAGACTTCTAAGGTGATTTTGGAGGGGTTAGAGGGGTTTTCGGGTTTTGTACCCGTGGAGACTTTTGATCAGCGTGTTGAAAACTATTACTTTGCAAAGTTTGAAATCAATTGGCCGAAACCCATTTTCCATGTGAAAATTGCGGGGTCCTTTAAAGTGCGTTTATCTCGAAAACAATTGCTCCTAGAGACCTAAATGAGGTATGCATTTTTGATGAAGAGGGAATTATAGTAATTTATTTTTTAATAAACAAGTCAAAATACTAAGCCTTAAAAAAATTATGCCATCTAAAACAAGTACGGTAGGCTGTAGCTAGCGCCCTCTTCTAGCAACATCAAAAACATGGACGAATTTGAATTTCAAATCCCCAATTTTGTATCGGTATGTCATTTAGTTAAGAAATTATGACAAAAAAACGAAAACAAAGTTAAAAGTTAAACACCCTGTATCTTGGTTATTATCAACTTTGGGATAAGGCAAGTTTACGTATATTGCAATATTTTGACCTAAGGAATCTGCTGTTGCTTTGTCTCCCGTTACTTTTGGGACACCCTGTATATATTTTGAAAAATATCATAAACTGGCATGACTTTATAAGGCTGGCTTTACTCTGGATTTATAAACTTTTAGTTGGTGCTGGTGCCCACGTCGCCGTTAAAGTCAAAGGTGGCCTTTATGGTTTGTTCCAACTGGTCACCTGACATATTAGTAAAATCTGATTGACGCTGACTAATTTGTGAATTCTCTGCGAACAGGCTTTATAGTGATTAATTTACCGAAGTTGGCGTCGGAAAGTTTATTTTATCATAACCTTAAATTTTACGTGGTCCAATTTTAATTAAAAACGAATTTCGAAAAAAAAATAAAAATTACCCTGGCCTGTTGCGAATAATATTAGGCTTGTATTAGCAAATAAATATTACAAAAGCAAGATTGGATTACGGTTACGTAGGTGCCGAATTATCTTCAATCCCAGATTCAGCGCTAACGCAGCACAGGTTAACGCCGTTTTATAAATGAGTGACCGTAAAACAAATACCTTAATATCAAAGGCCAGCGCCGACGCCGTCGTCAATGCCAGCTACAGGTTTATAAATTTAACTTAGATTTGAACTACGTAATGCTTTAAAATACATTCTAAAGAAGCATTATAAAGAATATTTTAGGCAGGAATATTTTGAAGAAATAGACAATTGACTTCAGGTACCACTAGAGGAGGTACCGGTACCAACTCTTTTATTTTAAATGAAAAACCCTGTATATTTTAAGATATTTGGATTCTACATAAAATTCTAAACAACTTGTATGTTACCTGTTCTATATTAAATGTTAACGGTTTTTGAGATATTTAATCTTTAAAATTGCCTATTTTCCAAACTAATCTTGATGTTGAAGAAAAACCACTAACCTTTTAATAAAAAATGTCTTTGGTAATATAAATTTTTCTGTAGTACTACTTTATTAAAAGTAAAAAAAATTAAGATTTACCTATTTTTTAAATTTGTTAATTTTAAAAATGCAGAATTTTTTTTGATTAACTGCTACGACAAAACGGTTGAACTAAAAAGCTCAAAAATGACACTTGTTTATATTACTTTTAAGTATTCTATTCATTTACCATAAAAGCAACCTTCTCTGACGTCAAAAATTGGTTATAAATCATTGCCCAAAGGTGCTCCAAACTGAATGATTCTGATCCATTATAATAAAAATAATATCAAGTTAGCTATGGCCAAAATACTTGCCCTTTTAAAATGTTTTGGCAAAGTAGGCTTTGATAAACAAATTTAATGAGAATGACAATATGCCTTCATTTAAATTGTTTTATGACAATGTTGGAATTTTATTTTGAAAAATTACTATTGTAGTTTGTTTACTTACTACTTACTTACTATTGTATTGTTATTTGCAATTTTAAGAACTAAGCCAAAACTAAAACATTATGCAGAGTATTTACTAAGGCCGAAACATTTGATACGCTCCTCATTTATAAAAAATGTATTGTTACGATATGACAAATATAAACAGTTATGTAGTAGCATCTTGAAAGAATTTTCTAGGATTATTCCTTCATTTTATAAGACGTATTGAAGAACAATCTGGTGAATGTTTCTAGAACAATATGGAACCGGTGGGTTAGTATATATAAAGACCGTGCGGTCAGCCGTAGTTCCTAAATATAATGTGTAATAAAGATCGGAAGAAATGTGACCTTTCAAAAATTACTTTCCGTGGCTTGTAGATTTGTAGATTATTTTAAAAAGCTTCCAGATAATGATAATAAAGGACATAGGTTTCTAGTAAGCGAGGAATGTGAAATAAACGTATTGGCCTGTGATAAATATAACACAAATTTCAAAAAAAAAAAATGGCTTTAAGTTTTTGGGCTTAATGACTTTAACAGACGACTGATATACTGTAGGTGTAGATTGTTTATGAATAACTATGCAGATAATAACAACTTTTATCGTTGCTTTGGTGGTAGATGGAAAGAATAGTCAAAAGTATTATCGACTAGTGACGGTTAAGTTTATGAGTTCAACGTTTTAGTTTATTCAAAAGGCGGGACCTGGAGGCCCAATTTCGCTGCAAGTGGAGTCTACCTTTAGGGTACGTGTTTTGGGTCGCACATTCCGAATTTTTTGACCTCGCAGCTCGGAAATTCTGACATCACCTTTAAAAATTGGGTTTTAGGGTTTTTTAAAAAATAAAAATCTTATAAAAATGCTTTTTAGTCTCCTAGAAAACAATCCCAGGGTACGTTTTTTGGGTCGCTAATTCCGAATTTAAAAGTACCGATACCCTTGAAGCTCGGAAACACTTCTAAAAGGGCAAAACACCCTTTTTAAGGTTTTTTTAAAAATAATCTTATGAAAAATTTATTATTATATTATTTAATATTGATAAAAATTTGTACAACCCCCAATCATCCCTAAAATATTGTACAATAAAAAAAATGCAAAAAAAATCTGTGCCTTTTGACTAAAATTAAAAAAAAAACTACTACCAAAAAAATTCCCTTCCCTAAGAAATTACATGTACCCCTTGAACCCCTTTTTGAGGTCTAAGAAAATATTCAATTCAAATTAAAAGTAAAACAGTGAGTTTAAAATAATTTCTAAGTTTAATATTTCCGTTAACATTTAATTAAAAATTTAAAAATAAAAAAAGTTTAGAATTTTTGAGAATCCAAAATCAAAAAATATACAGGTTTTATTTAAAATGAAAATCTTGATCCCGATACCCAGCTACTGGTTTCTCAAAAATTTCTTCCCCCCAGAATTTCCTTATATTCAACCCCAACGATCCCCAAAAATTTCCCATTCTTTATCTGAAACCATTTGGCAACAACCCGGGCCAGTAGTTTCTTTTCACCCGATTTTGTAAAAAACATGTTGGTTTTAAATTAATTAAAAAATATTAAGTTTGACCAATCTTCCATTTTTTTATCTAAAACTTTTTTTTCCATATTCTGGGAATTATCCATTAAACATTTTCCATTTTATACAAGCGGAAAAAACTTATCACGTTTTCGGCTCAAAAAGTGTTTAAAATAAAAAACCTATTTTACGTTTTAAAAACCCAAGTATATAACTAAATTCCCGGCCGTCGCTCTAATCTTGTTGGAATTTTTCAATATGTGCCCAATTTTAAAGGGGAAAAAATAGAACAAAATACATTTTATTTCGTTAAATGTTTTTATAATTTTTTTTTTTATTCGCCATAATCAAATGACACTGACATTTATTAACAAAACGCGATAGACATATTAACAAAAAAGTGTTTTAAATAGTTATTTACATAAAAAGGGGGGGGAAGTCCCCTTTTTTCCCCGGGTAATTTGATGTGCAAAGGGAGGGATTAAAATAAAGGGGAAAAGGAAAATTTATTTTTTCTAGTTTTTTTCATTCATATTTTAAAAATTTATTTGATTTTGTTCTATTTTTAAATTATGTTTTTAATTTTTGGGAAAAAAAAACCCCTGTATTAAAAACTTGTCAAAGAATAACGTAAGAGTTGAAATCACTTAAGACATCAAAGAGGCTGGCGTTGCCAAGGAGCTCGTTTACAACATAATGATTGACGTTTTTAGACAAATTGTCAAAATTATTTTTTTATTTGAAAAACTTTTAAAAATTTTTTTTTTTAAGTAAATATTATCAGATCTTTTGCCAATTAAATCTCGTAAAAGATACGAGAAAGAGTACGACCTAAAAGTACGAAAAGGGGAAAACCCCCGGGAAAAAAAAAAGTGCTGTTTTTTTCCCTTTTTCGGGTAAAAAAATCTTTAACCTTAACTGATCGGTTCCATATTACAAGGGTAAATTTTTGGTGTAGTCTGTGAGACGAAATGTCTTAAAAGGTCAAAATGTAATCTAAACGTGTAAAACTTGGCTTTTTATTTAATAATAATATCATAGACCTAGCTAAGCTAGATTCTGTAAAAATTAAACAATTTTACGTAACCGCTCTTATTGAAGGTATATTTTTGACTAGGTGTTTGCAAAAAGTGTAAATATAGTGTATAATATTTATAAATAACAAACGACCTTTAGTATAATAAACCCAATTTTTTAACAAATCATAAAAAACAATGCCTGGAACAATGTTTTAGGTCTGTTTTTACCCCGAAATGGATACACTATTTTACCTTTTTTGGCAATAAACCGTTGTTATCGTCAGTGGTGTTTGTATGAATTCGGGGTTTAAAATAGTTGTCACTTAATTACTCCTCCAAGTAGTGAAGTTATATGCATTTTTCTAAAAACTTAAAGTTGTTTGTTTATAAACATAACATAAAGCCTTTTTTTTAAATTTTTGAAATTAGTCTAAAACACGTTTGATATAAAAATCAAATACGGAACTTATTTACACTTAATTCCACTTTTTAGTACTACACTTTCCTACTCTGTCCTACTCTAAACTTGATAACAAACAGACCTTTTATGTCGTTATTCTAAAACATCGCTGCGTTTTAAATAAAATCACAAATAAAAAGCAAGTCTATGATATCAGATTTTGTTTTGAAAATATCTTTCAAAGTAGAGAAATTTTTAAAATTCCTATAATTAGGAACAAAATTATGCAACTTTTTCTTACGCTCATCGTTTGCGAGAAAAACTAAATCTGGAGTACCCTGTAGTACCTAAGCAATTAAATATAATAACAATTTTTAGAAGCACTGAAAAAGTCGATAATATATTATCTATCAAAACAACCCAAGGTATGTCCAAACTTTTTGAAACATTTAATAAATTTTTTGAAGTAAAAAACGTTTAATTTTATTATCTATTCATACATTTCAAAAATCTAAATTAAATAAACCTCCGTGGACTATAAAAAAATTATAAAAATTATTCTTGCTAATTTAAAATTAAATTAAAATTACGTAAACCTTGCCCACTAAATCTGTGAGATGATTTATAACCGATTTTGCACTCTTAACTAAGCCTCATAATTTTGTAAGGTACAATTTAACGAAAACTTTTATTTCCAAATTATTGGTTACCGAAAAAAAACTTTTGTACTCAAATTAATTTGTAATATGTCAATATCAAAATAAAGAGAACTATAAAATTTGTTTTTAACTTTTTCATTTTTGTTGTTTTGGCCCAAAAAAGCAAAGAAAAGAATTACAGATAACCTTTTAAAAACGCCCCGGGATTGGCGTTCACCCAGTTAATGGAAAATTAACGGATTTTCTTTTTTTGTATTTTGGGAGGTGTGTTATTTTGTTTTAAAGAGTTAAATTAATTTTTTTGAAAATTTTTCCTGCAAAAAGGGTTTTTTTTTGGTCGTGCCATACATTTTCTTTCGTCATTAATACGTTTGTCTTTTTCTGTGGCATGCATGTTCGCACTGCGAAAAGGCAAGGCTGTGTCATCAAAGATAATAAAGAAAGTTAGAGTAAAATCAATTTCATTTGTACACAATTTCATCCATGAAAACATAATGGTCATATTTTGTTTGAGACTGACGGACGCTTGACAGTTGTTAATGCGTTATTCGATGAACGGATTTAAAATACGTACATATTTTTATATTTATTTAATTCAAATACAAAACTTTGGCGCAAAAACAAGATTTACGTCACAGCCGCTAACCACATATTCACAATGCCTAGTCGACACAAGCCACTGCGGCTAAGTTCCAATATTACATCTCAGATGAGAGCGGAGTTAATAAAATACCAATCGGCGCTAATCGGGATATTAAAACACTGGGGATTATCAATCATTGGATAAGTGCAATTTTCATTTGTTTATTTAAAAAGTAAAATACTATAATCTCTTTCTTTTCGTCTGACAAAAACACCTAAACAAAAGATGTATATTGGTTCAAAAAGTCAGCAACCATGGTTAAAACAACAAAAAATGTCTTGCATTGGTTCAAAAAGTCGGTAATAATGATTAATTACCAGAAGTCTTTTTTACGAACAATGAACAGATTTTAGAGCTTCAACTTGTTTTCTGTGAAATGTATTTTTTTTGTGTTGTTTGCGATAAATTTTGACGGTGTACTTACCCATTACATTTATTATGTTGCATATTTAATTGACTTTAAACCAATTTATTTTAAATCGGAGTAAATTTTCGCGATGAATTTTCTCTTTTTGCTCTAAATGAAACAAATTAACGGAGCAAAAAAATAATATTGGAACTCGGCAGTACTGGTCACAAGCCGTTTTGGTCTGGCGAAAAATTTAAAGGGCCAGACGTAAACTTTAAATTGTAATTCTGAGAATAGTATATGTATCTATTATTTTATATGTGGAAAAAGTGATAATTTTTATGGCGCGCTCGTGTTTAACAGCCAAACGGAGTGAGGCTGGTAATAGAGGAAGCCATGAAAAGTAAGTTTTTCTCTAAATAAAATATGCTGTTTTTTTCTCAAAAGTCGACAAATTAATGCAAAAATATATCTTATTAATAGTAATAATCAATAAAGATAAGTGGGTTCACAAGGCGGCTTAGACCGATCTCGGTGAATAGTTTTTATAGTAATGTAACATAAAGCTGTCAGTGGACACTGTCAATAATTATTTTTTTTTTAAATTGCCTTTCCGATTGCGTTTTAATTCCGTATTGATAAGTAGTTATTGAGTAAGTGCATTTAATATTCAATTGAGTAATAAATAAAAAATTTAGTTTTGTTTTTAGTTTAATAAGTATTGAGTTGTTGACGCTTATTTTGTTGTTTGTTTGTACCTATGTTGCTATGATAACACTTTTTCCTCCGCCGGCGGGAAAGTAAAAAGTAAAGCTCCGGCGAAGAAAAAATGAAACTTCTCGGTCGCCTACACAGTCGAGTAATGACAAATTTGCTGATGTTTGAAGAAAAAAGATATTTAGGAGAGAATTTTTTAATAGGCAAAGAACGAGATCGGACGTGTTTTTATTAGAATAAATTTTATGCAAATTTTATCAGACGGCTCAAATGTTTAAACCGAAAAATAGAAAAATGGGCAATGCTTCTTGACGCCTCGTCTCCAGGCTATTCACTCCACACATTAGCAGTCTGGTGTAATAGGATATAACTGCATAAGGAAAATCGTCTTTACACTATATATACTTAATAATTTGTTTTGAACTCTTTATAGCCTATTCTTATGCACGATATAACTGGAAAACCCAATAACGAAGCAATATTCTAGGATATACTGCGAAATTAACAGTATAAATAAGTCTTTGCTTTGTCACAGCTTTATATTTTTTTAAAAGTTTTTTTACGAACATATTTTTCAGACCGATCTATAAGTCCGGAAAGGTTTATAGACCTTGGGTGTGCACACGTCTATACCCTGGGACGTGTACCGGAGTGGTCCCACCTAGCAAGAAACTCGAAATATATGTTTTGATGAGTAAAAGTTATTATTAAACCTAAAACAGAGCCTAAAACTTTAACATGTCGAGAAAATTTTATTTTATACCTGTAACAAATTTGAGTAAAAATATTATTATGGTTATCCCGGACCCCGGATATTCCTAGTTCTGCCGTAATATTATATGCTGAAACCGTCCCTCAATTGCGCAAGCATCAGAATTCTGCTCAAGTACTTTGAAAAACCTCGAAAAAGACTGCATATATAGAAAAGGTGGTTTTGCCAGAGTGTAGGTGTTTTTTTATTTTTTAAATCTGCAATAAAAAATTATATCGTCGTGTTTAACCTTCTCGGGAAAATTTCGAAAAACCGAGTTTTCCTTAAATAATGCCTTCTAGTTGGTGAACTACAAATAATAGCAGAAATCGAAAATGATGAACATTTAAAAGAGCTTTCAATTTTTTTCAAACGTTATTTACTTAAACTACTTTTAATAAAAATGTAGGAAATAAGCTATTTGTAAATTGTATTATTTATCTCTTCCCCACCCTTATTTTTGAGAATACGATAAAAGTCCTAACCAACCTGATGCGAATGATTAGAGTTTTTGCTGACGTTATCAAAATTGTACCTAATACAGCTAATTTTGAAGAAAATAAGTTTTTAATTTACCGTTGCGGTTGCGCCATCTTGGGTAATTTAGAAACTAAAAAATAATTTCCAGCTATTTCTCTTGGCCATTTTTACTAAAAATAATTTTTCCCCAACGATGTGCAGTACATATTTTCGAGATACAGCTGGCGTCCTTTCTTATTTGACACCCGGTAACTATTCCATCCATGAAAACTAAATGGTCATATTTTGTTGAGACATACGAACGCTGGAATTGTTGATGCCTTATTCGCTAAACAGGAATTTAAAAAAGGGTTTAATTCCAACAATTTGCCACAATAATCTCCTTGCCCATATTTTTATTGTCTAAAAATAACTCTTTATAACTAAATAACACAACTTATAAAAAATTTAACACAGAACGAGAAAGAGAGACAGGTTAAGTTTCATTAGCCAATTTACCTCATATGTCAATGAGAATTATTTAAAAAAAATCACACGGCGATGGTTAGCACATATCAGATCAAAATTTTTATTCTAATTTTCTAGATGCAAAAGAAAAAAAATATTTATACCAAATTTTCTCGTATTACTGTACCTATTCAGTTTTAAAATATTCTAAAGCAATTTTAAAAATGAATTATCCAAAATTATTTTTCGTCAATGTTTACGCATTTTCTAAATTATTTTGGGTAAAAATATAAAACTTTACTAATATTCTAAAGTCATAATTTTACTAAGAATTATTTATTATACGTGTAAGATACAAAATTGATCTTTAAACGATTTATAAAAAATTTTAAAATAATTTTTATATTTCTCCTAGTGTGACAGATAAAAGATTGTCAGACTTTTAAGTAATGTTAAACCAAAATGTATTAACCTGTCCAAAGACACTGTAATTTATCATTATAAAATTTCGCAGGATAGATAGAATCTGCCACTATTCACCGGAATTCTCGCAAGGAAAGAATACTAGAAAATTAATCATTAAAGTGAAAAATGGTTTTCCTGGCCGAGTAAGCGGAAAACAGATTTATTTATCATTTCTGCGGGAAAAAATATATGCTTATAATGATCGGCGGATACAATTAAAGTGTGTGAGAATGGTACCACTAACCAAAATTTGCATACAATGTTTTTCAAGTAAAATGTTTAAATTATTTGTAAAAAAATATTACTATAAACTGGGTAAAAATATTTATAGGTACAGGGTCTTTGATTATATTTACGTGGCTTCTGGAGCCTTTAATTTTAAAGACAGAAAAAATGTTTTATATAAAAATTGTAGGTTCTTTTCCATATTATCTTTTGAAATTATCAGGAAAAAAATATCCCAATAAAAAAATGGAAAAATATAGGTAACTTCAACTTTTTTAAATGGAACACCCTGTATATTATGCGCTACAATAAAAGATCTTTTTTTCTGATTTCAAATATATCTACATTGATGATATTTGGATGAACCATTTTTGAGATATTTAAGCTTAAAATATAAATAAATTGAAAAAAAAAAATCATATTAGTATCAAGAAAGCTATGAAAAAAATGAAATTGTTTTAAATAGATTTGACGTATTAATATTGTAAAAAATAGAAATTTATCATTTTAACTATTAAAATTAGTTTGAATTGCATTTTTGTCGATAGACTATTCAGAAGAACAAAAAATCGCTATTATGCGTCTTTTTTATAGTAACAATAATAATGTGAGGACAGTGCAAAGGGAATATTACCTATTATATAGATACTATTAAATACAAAGTAAGTTTATTGAACGAAAAAGCTTTAAAATGAAGGAAAGAACTGCATAATGAAAAAATTTGGATATCCCTAGGATAATTTTATACTTTTTCTATTATAGACTTAATATTTTTAATTTTCCTGAAATATCAATTCGTGCGGATTGCTTCAAAGTTATAAAATTTTTTACCAAGTAAAATTCTATTCCTTCGAATTTAAAAAATATAGCTGCCAATTCTTGACTTTATAGAGGAATTTTATAAAATATCAATAATATTATTATATATATATATATATATATATATATATATATATATATATATATATATATATATATATATATATATATATATATATATATATTTGAAATCAGAAAAAAAAAGATCTTACGTTGAGCGTTTTTTTTCATTTTTTATCGCGATATTTTTTTACTGATAATTTTAAAAGAAATATGGAAAAAATCCTATATTTTATAAAAACCTTTTTTTGTCTTCAAAAAAAAGGCTTAGAACACGTAAATATAATCAAAGACCCTGTACAAAAGACGGGTGCTTATGTTATATTATTAGAGAAGTCAAAGATGTCTAAAAGGTGCCGTAAAATGCAATACTTGCAAATTTTGGTACTCATACATCGTTGACGGAACCGAGGAAAAATGGGTTAAACACTTAAAAACTCTACATCTACAGTACCTAGTACTAACGCTTTATGCCAGCCTTCTTAAGCTGTCAAAAAGGTAAAAAAAAAACACTAAGACTAACGAGAAACAAAATGTTACAGTCGCCAGATTTAAAATTGGTACATGGATATTCGGTAAATACTAGACAAACCGTTAATATAATGTTTCCCGCCGAATCCGAAAATGTGACTGAAAAACAATTGAACAGCAAATACAACTGCTTGGGGTCATTTTGATATTTTTTATGTTATTATACAATGCCTGGTATATCTTTTTTCCGTTAAATATTAAACAATGGTTCTATTTCTTATATTTTGTATTCCTATATTTCTTTGCCAATGTTCTAATAAATAAAGTCTTAATACTGGAACTGTATTCGGAGGTAATTGCACAATTGCATCAAAATAACCGATAACACAACCCCACAAAATAAAAAAAGTTGAAGGTCCGAAAGTCTTGACCATAATATATCTATGTTTTTGGGGTCGCCGAATATGAATCCGGGGTCAGATCAGGGCCGGATTTAACTGTTTGCCGCCCATAAGCTAATATAATTTTGCCGCCCAAATATGTCAATATTTTTTAAATATCAAAACGAAAAATTTAGCATTGAAAGAATGTAAACTTGAAGTGAACTTGGCCGATTTTTTAAAATTTTTTGTTAAATATTATTTTTTTACTAATTTGCAATTAAATTTTGAATAAATTATTTGTAAATTTGCCGCCCATAATATTTGCCGCCCTAGGCTTGAGCCTACTCAGCCTTTGCGCAAAATCCACCCATGGGTCAGATTGACCCCACCAGGTGAAGGGCATATCAAGGCCAAATCTACAAAATGAGTCGCAACCAAATTTGAGTGTATACCTACGTTTTTGAGGTCGCTGAATATAAATCGTGCTCAGTTTAACCCCATCAGAACATAGTCAAGATATATTTTAAGGCCAAATCTGCAAAATTATAGTTTTACAGATTTGACCACGGATTCGTATTTAGCGACCTCAAAGACATAAGTATACACTCTTTAAATTTGGTGCCAATAATTTAGCAAATTTGACCTTGAAATGCCTGTGACCCTGACCTGATAAGGTCAAACTGACCCCAGATTCAGATTCAGCGACTTCAAACACATAAAGATACATGGTAAAGTCTTTCGGACCTTCAACTTTTTTGTTTTTGTGGGGTTTGTATTTTAAAAGACATGTGTTTTTTTTTAATTTTTTTTCCCAAGAGTTTTTTTCATATTTTTCGAAAAAAACCCACTCCCGGGGAGGGCAGGAGGGGGGCATTTTCATAAAAAAAAAAAAAACGAATGCAAAAAAAAAATTGAATAAAGTATCTGGTTATTATAAGAACGAATGTAATTTTTTTTATTTTTCAAATTAATTGAGAACTCGAATCAGTAAATTTAAAAATTAACCAAAAAAAAAAACCAGAATAAAAAACGTTTCGTCAACAATATAACCTCCCTTTTTGAGAACTTAACAAAGAGGGAAAAATTTTATAAAATCGTTTTCCCGAAACCTCCAAAAATGCCCTTTTTTGTTTCTCATGCATTTTCGCCCCTTTTTAATATGATTTTTAACGAGCCGGTCTTCCAATGAATATTTATTTTTTTTAACGTTAATTTGTTATTAATTCTTGTAAATAAAAATAATTTAAAAACTTAAGTTTTCAATTGTCCGTATCAATCTGTTAGGTGTTAATGGCACGGTAGAAAAACCTTTTCAATTGACAGTTCACAAATAATGAGTAGGTACTCAGTTATGTGTCCTGGAGACAAGAGCAGTGTAATTTATTTAGAATAAAATTGTGGACAGAACTTAGTCCAATTTCAGATCTTAGTACTTTAACAGAACAAGATTTTTGGGCATGAACTTGACCCTTATTTTAAATTAGTATTATAAATATTTTTAGTGGGATAAGTAAATATTTAAAAAAATGTAATGCTATCACCAATGACAGTTCTGTTTAAACACAACCATTTTGCATTCCAACACAATAACTGTGTCGTCTGAACAGCAGACATAGTTGGGGAATAAAGCGAATAACGTTTAGGACTTCCCGTGACCTTCGAAAAACCGTAACATTATTATTATAAAAAATGTATAGGTCGATTCTGGAGTCTATTGCCCCGGGTGAAAAAGCTTTGAGTTTTGAGATTCACACTTGCGAGTCATGCATAAGGGTAAAAAAATTTCACTCGCCAAAATAGGATTGGTTCCGAGATTGGTTCTAATTTTCCCCTATGGGTGACTCTTTTTTGCCAAAATTTCTTGCACAAATTTACAGTTGGCAGCACAAAAAGTAATTGTCATTAAAATGTGCATGGATATAAAATTTGAAACCCAACAATTAGCTGATGGGTGACGACTCATGCGTCAGTGGGATCCTGATTTGTTAGATTTTTGAGAGGATTTATTTAAGGCTAAAAGAAGTTATTTAAAAAAATAAGAAAACAAAATATTTTTTATTTAATACATTTTTATTTTCTTCTTTTACTGTTATCGTTATTCGAATGTATGTATGATAATAATGCGCAATTTTTTGCAAAAAAAAACTAAAATGAATTTTAGTTTTCCTTATGCATTAGGAATATATTTTTTCGCAACAAACCTTTTATTATGTCATTTGCTGATAAACAAAAATATGCCAGGTTATTCGTAAATGTAGTTGTTAGTGCCAAGAAACCAACGCAGTTGTTCAAATTGTGTATTTTTTCTTTTGCCAACCAATTCGCAGGCGCGAACGATTAGGAAAATGAAAACTGCTCCAAACCTGACGAAAGTGGAAAAGCAAATAGGAAAAACTTAATTTTTATTAGATATATAAAATAGTTAGATGCAAAACGCATGCATCATGGTTTAATCTTCAATAATGTATACTATCTCACCGCCTATATGCACTTTTGCTTTTTTAAAAAATATTTAACTCATGTATAAATTTTACCATAAGACATGTTAAAAATCAAAAAAATTCAGCGGAAATTCCACGTTGCCTAGACAACGTGGTATTTTCACTTACTTACAAACACAGAACAATCGAACCTATTTGTTTGTATTGTCAATTAGAAACGTCAAAGTCAGTTGAAATGAGTCGATTTGGTCATGTACACGATAAAGAAATAGATAAAGTAATTAAAAAAAAACGATTTCAGTCATAGTTTTAATTATGTTGCATGAAATTAAAAATTGTATAACAAAAAAAAACATTTTAATAGTATAATACTCCCATATTTCTCCTTTCTAGAAATATTCTCCCTAAGTACCACTCGTGCATAAAATTTAACCAGATAATTTTCATTCAAGCTTGTCATACAAATTCCATTCTTTCTTCGAACTGATGGAATTATAAATAATAAGCTTTCATGAAAATTTTCGGTAACTTTTAAGCACCCCCGAAAATAAATTTTAACTTTTATTTGGCAATTTTGTTTTTACTTGATACATTAATACCCAATATTTTTTTTGCAGAATGCAACAGATATATTTTTATAGTATTAATTATTGTACCTAAACTAAAAAACTGTAACCCATAACTTGCATAAATGGTTCCTACCAATCCGTGACCTTCTGTTGCCGTTATGCTTTGACTAAAAAGGCTGCATTATTCATTTTTATAAATAAGCTTTTGCTTTTTTTAAGAGATCATTGCACTTTAGCTTTGTTCAGTTGTTTGGCATAGTGATTATTTACATTTTTTCGTCCCGCATTATGCTTAATGTAGCTGCGAATAACGGAAGAAAGTTTTTATTTATTTACTGGAGCAATCATACCGGGTGACCACAAAATAGGTTTAATAATATAAATTTCTTTTTTGCAGAAAACCAACAATGTCAAATATACGCTTAATTTGGTTTTAGCAATGAATTCTCAATGACCAGGAATCCGTTGGATTTAAACCAGTAAAAAACTCATATACATTGCATTTATATCAGATAGTTATCCATAATAATTAAAGCAGCTGTTCAAAAAGTACTTTACACTATATTACACTTTTTGCAAACACCTATAATAGTCCTAAAACTCACCTTCCCTAAGAGCGCTTACGTAAAAAAGAATAAAATCGTGTATACTATTTCTGAATAACAAACAGACCTTTAGAAAAAAGTTAAATGATACTACACTATGAACTTTTTCAATTTAAACAACTTACTTAAACATAGGCTAATTTCTTTATTAACAGTAGCTGTTTTCCATTTTCACTCAAAATAAAACCAAGATCCATAGTTGGACTGAGGAAAATGGATGGAATAAATGATGATATTCCAAGAAGTTCATAATTCTATCTTTATATAATTTTTATTATCTATCCTATTCGTAAAACATAAAACCCTATTGCTTAAAAATACAATTCTTTGCTTATTTGACCAAAGTCGTATCTCTTATAGTAAGGAAGTTAGCAATAGTGCCGTCTTAATTCTTAACACCCTGCATATATACAGTACAGTGTTTGTGTTGTCAAATTGATGCCGAAAATCTATCTATGAAAAATTAAAAATTATGTAAATATTATGAAAAAGAAACAAATTTTAAAAACAATATAAGAAAAGGTAGAAAAAAGAGGGGTGTAGATTTAAATGGTTGTGTGTAGATTTAATAATACAAGAATTATATAAATATTATGAAAAAGAAACTTAGTTTATAGAAAATGAAAGAAAAGATAGAAGAAAGAGTGTGTAGATTTAAATGGTTTGATCTTTATTTCAATTAAATTGTTATCTATCCTTTTCGACCCCTTCCAAGTATTTTTTCTAAAGAGTGTGATTGACGGTAGATTTAAAAGATTTTATCTTTACTTCTAATAAATTGTTGTCATGTTCCTTATTAGTTATTTTGGACGCCCGCTCTCAGGTAGGGTTGCCAGATGGTATCCTTTTTCGTATTTTGTTCTCTGTCCTCCCTTACTCTATCGTATATCCTCCTTTTGATATACATCTTTAAAGAGAGTGAATGACGTTGCCGAAAGAAAACGAAAACCAAAAATATGACGATTTAGTTCCATGCATTGAGTTCTTGAGCACCCGAGGTGTAGAGATTGAAGATGTTAAACTACATGATCAGTTTTGTAACCTGATTTCATTTCTTAAATCGAAATTAGATGGTGATCCTGATGACACATATTATGATTTGAAGTTGCATGAACAGTAGACAATAAACTTCAAAATTGCTAAAAACACTGAATGTTTCTCAGAACTTCTTAAGATCTGCGAATTTTATTTTTGTATAAGCGGACATAACGCAAATGTGGAAAAAGTGTTTTCGCTGAGTAATACTCAGTGGAGCAAAGAGAGAAAAAGACTAAGTGTCGAGTTAGTAAAATCTTTGATTTTTGTTCAATACAACTTCAGAAACATGTCATGTAAAGATTTTAATATCTGCAAGTTCTGATTAGTTTTTTTTTTCTAATTTGGTAAAAAATTAAGGTATTCTTGCAAAAATTGGCAGCCTAGCTAAATATAATTAAAATAAAGTAAATTAAAAAAAATGGTTTAATTGTGAATGTCCTCCCTTTTAGACCTATCAGTCCTCCTTTATCAAATTATCATCTGGCAATCCTACTCTTAGGTCTTCTTTCTAAGAGTATGTATCTTGCCATTTTATTTTCATTTAATACACCGTGCCCCTTGAGGAAGAAGGCTTTTTTTGAAATATTTCTTTCTGACAAAATTCTTGCTCGATATAATGAATAATCCTTTCGTGTCAGCAAACTCTACTTAAACCATATATGACATTGCGACTTCTGCCCGCAGTTATCTGACAAATGGCCCCAATAAAACAACGTTCAAGTTACAAATTTCGGGTATCCTCGTTACGGGAGCATCTTTGGACTGGCGGCATGCGACCAAAGAGGCCCCGGCTAATTGGTTACGCAGAATTGACCCAATTAAGGGGCGCCGCCGAATTACAAAAAGAGCCGCCAGCGAATGGGAAAATGTACCCTCCTTGCCACACGTACGAAGCACCGAAAAAACTTTTTACTCACAAAATTTCAGGGATTTTTACATGGACGTAGTTATCCGCAAAGAAATCACCGTTTATTTGATGCGTTTATTCGAAAATACGACAGAAAATGTAAAGAATTACTCAGGTAAGTTACATTCTGAGAACTTCTTATTTAAAAAAGTTTCCAGAATTAAAAAAAAAAATAAAGAATAATTTTAATTTTTTAATTGTTGTTTAATTAACATACTTCATTATTATATTTTTTTAACTTATCACACTTTTTCATACCTGCACTTATTTCAGGAAATAGCAGGCACAATGTTTTAGCTATAAGAAAACTTATAAAAAATTATTAATACGTATACAGGGTGATTCAGGACTTATCTCTAAAAACTGCAGGAGGTACTTTGGAACAATGCCTAAAGTATGACAAAAAAACTTGACCAATCGTAAAAAAATATGGGCGCTCTCGAATTGCGCACCGGATACCTGCTATCTAACAGAATTATAACAAAAATTGTTGGTGTTGTAGTATGTAAAAGAAAACAACACAATGAACTTAAAAATATTTTTTTTATAATCATAACACTTTGTAATTTAATGTACGTTTTAGTTTGAATTTTATTTAAAAGATTTACAAGTACAAATACTCATAAGTGCGTTTTATAAAAATTACCAATAATTTTGGCGTGAAATGATTAACACCAATTAGTTGTTTTGGTTAGTTCTGGTTAGTTAAATAAACATTATCCCCAATGTTATAATTTTTGTTCTGATGCCGTCTTTAGTTAGTTCTGGTTAGTATGAAAATCTTCCCCAATGTTGTAAATATACCTTCTGATGCCGTCCCAACTTTGTGCGAAAAAATTTAACTATTAATATTTTTTGGTTTTTCAATAAGGTTAGATAATGGGCACTCAAAGCTGGATCAATGTGCAATTTATGTTATAATTCAGTACGCAATTCAGTGGCAGCTTGTAAGGGCATTGCCCTCCCCGAAAAAATCATAAACGTATAATATAATATGTAAACATTTCTTTTTTATTTTTACTATAAATAAATTAAATTAATATATTATTATACTTAAACATATTTATTCAAAAACATGGGTGTGGAGTTAGGTATTTAAAAATATATATGCTGTACGAAATCTCTACTTTCTTATCGGTCAGCCCTCGTACTAGACTGATGAATAATCATATACCGCGATTGGGAGGTCAGCCGATATCTGCCGAGATTTTAGATGTGGCTAGGCTCTCGAAAATCCGCTCGTGGACGGTAAGCCTGGAATCTGCAACATACGTCGCGGTTACCACAACACAACGACGCTGCGGCTTGCTTTGGAGCTTCTGCATTTTTGCCCATCAGCTTTTGTTCGCGTTGAAAACACTAAATCAGAAAATAAAAGATGTTTTTCAACTAAGTGATTTAAAAGTATATTGCTGACAAAAAGAGAAATATCGCCTTTCTTTTCAAAAAATAAAGTTGGTATGTATTTTTTTTTTTTTACAATCTTAATTATAATCTGTTTTTGTTCAAATTGACAAAAACAGATTAATCAATGGCAAATGTAGACTTCGGTAAGCCAGATTCATTGATATACTTTACAGCAAAGAAAACCCTTCAAGTTATGCAATACATGCACTGACGTAAAACCGCTGGCCGAGCGTAAATGGGAATAATGCTGAGGTTTCAGTTTTACCGCTGTAGTCCACCCGTCCTGGCTCTTCGTGATTTCTGTAGAACCGTTTATTATTGTTAGTTATAGGAAAGATTTACCATAGCAGTGATTTATTTTCGAGATAAATGAACTTAATTGCTGAAAGAATGACTGAATGGGTAACAAAAAAGCGATTTAAAATCAAAAAAGCAGCCAAAGTTCAAGTTAAAAAAACTTACTATTTAAACTTTTGGTTTTATTATGGAATATAATGTTTTAAGGCAACTTTTACCAGCCACGCTGTAAAACTTCCTCATTTTTTCCCCATAAAGACGAACATTACACTGGTTTTTTTACAACTAAAAAAAACTCATGTTGTTTATATTCTCAAACTAAATATTTGATTTTATATGTACCTTGCTGCCATATAATATTTAAAACAGCTCTTTATATCAAATTACCTATTTTGCGCCATTCATCGTTTTTCCCGCCGACTTTGGGTTTGGTAAAACTCTCTGTTATACCTGAACTCTTTTAAAATACACATTTAACTATATTTATATCATAAAATCATAAGAAATCTTATCCACTACTTTTAAAAAAGTTTTTAATTGTATTGTATGTATATTGTAAATAATTTTTAACAGTCGAAATTCCACAGACCTTGATAAAAGGTGAAAAGTTAAAATTTGGAACTACCCATTACATATTTATGCAAATCGATTAATCTATACATAAATAAATAGTCTGGCGTCTGTAATGTTAATTTTTTAAGTGAACCTATTATTTTATCAGACCCAAACGATCTGTAATAAACGGAAAAGCACCATTAGAACCTATTGCGCCTCATTACTTTTGGGGTCATAGCATGCGTCACACAGTTGTCCGCAACTCGAAAGAGAGCAATGGTTTTTTTATAGACTGCGTTTAAGCATATACCTACTAGAGGCAGCCTTGCCGCTATGCGAGAGAGAAAAAAGAATAGCACTATAGCATTTCCCTCTTGCCCACCAATCAGCACGCACAGCGGAACATATCTATTCCCGCCGACCAATTAGAAACGTGAAGCGAGAGAGAAAGGTTATACTGTTATTCTACTTTCCCTCTCGCACACTTGTTCCAGACCAAGGGCGGCGCCTCAAAATCTTGGGTAACTGGGTTGTTTTAAGCAACATTAACATTTATCTAAATTTAACATAGGCCAGAATTGACACTTTCGTAGATGATCGATTACATGGGCAAGATGTCCTTACTTTTCAAGCAAATTATTAATTAATATTTTTTTTCTGCTCCATAATAATAGTCAGAATGGTTTCATAAATTAACTTTTTCTTTTATGTGATGCATTTCCTATTTCTGCTCCAAATCATGGACGTTAAGAAAAAAAAACAAAATCATAAAAAGAAATATTATATGTGTTTATTACACCAAATAATAATAATAATAATAATTTACTTATAAAATATAGGGTCTTTTTTTAATTAAATGTCAATATTTAAGGAGCCGATTTTTGGGTCCATTTTAAGAAAAACAAATTATATGAACGTATGTCCTAATCGTCTTAACTTTTGAGATACTGGGTGGTAAAATTTTCAAAAATAAATTATTTATTATTAATATTTGTAATACCACTTCAAATACTTTAATGATATTAGGCATACATGTACTATGTATCAAGAGCCATTTTTTAGTATTATTTGACCTGCCTACTTTGGCAGACATTAATGGTACCTAGGTCACTGATTTCTCTTAAAATAAAAAAATATTTTTGAAATCCTCAATTATTTCTACGCAAAGTCGATTACTTAATTTTTTTTAATCCGATGCGCGGTTTTTGCTTAAAAAAATAAAAATTACGATCGTCAATTTTAATGCGATTAAAAGCCTAAAAAATGTATCGTATTTTATGTTTAAAGCGGGCAAATTCAGCATTTGTTTTACAAAATTAGAGATGCTTTGTCATCTTAATTTTGCATCATTATCGCTTAAGAAGTTGACCGGATGCCAGAACTCTTTAATATTATTTGCCACACTACTTGCATTGCTGCATAAAGCTAGCAATTTTGCTACGTACACAAGTCTATTTTTATATCTCTGTATTTATTATCGAGCCATAACAAAAGGTACATCTATTCACCAAAAAGTAGAAATCTAACAAATTCACCAAAAATAGAAAAAAAACTACTTTTGTTACGAATTAAATAAACCTGAAATATAGGGTTAATAAAAGTGTCTTTTATCTAACTGCAAAAAAAACGAAAGTTTTTTATCGTCTGTGAAACGAGATATTAGCAACACAGGCCAACAAAAAAAAACTAGTGTGTGCTGGGTGTCGGACTAGAAGTTTCTGGAATATTTTTTCCGCTGAACACGAATCTGAAGTCAAAATTGGGGGTCAAACAGCAAATAATCGAGAAAAGGCGTAATATTCAAAATATAAAACGTCAATATCTTCAAAACTATCGTAGATACACAAAATTTTATATGACATAAACAATGTATTTTTAAAAGACCTTTAATTTAAGTTATATAACCTTTTTTGATATTTTCAAGTTTTAATAAAAAAACCGAATTTTCAAGATTTTTTCAAGGTATACCTCTGGAAAAAAATTGAAAATTATTTTTTTTTTATTTTTGGACTAGTTCTGCAAATTTTGAGTGATTTGGGATTTAAATAAATAAAATAAATGATGTATTCTTAAAAAAAAAAACCCAAAAATCACATTTATAAAAAAAAATACTATTTTGGTCTGAAATCTTTTGTTAAAATTAAATTTTTATTTATATCTTCTTTATTATTTATCTTATCAGAAATGTTTATATAACTTTTTCAAAGACAATTTGAAAAGCTATCTTTTTTGTTTTATGATTTTTTTTATCTCTTATAGTTTCGTGGTAGCAGGTTTTTGCTAGTAAATGTACCGTGTCGGTTTTTTGGGGGTTTCTTGTTTTTTTGCTCTTTGACCACCAATTTTGACTATAGATTCGTGTTCAGCAGAAAAAATACACGAGAAAATCTTAGTCCGACGCCAAGCACACACTATTTTTTTTTGGACCTGTTTTTTTTATCTTTATGGCAGCTCACGAAGGATTATTATATATGTATATTATTTTACACATTATAATAACATATAAAACCAAACAAAGTACCGTGAGGCCGGGTTTTCCGATGTTTAACCCATTCTTCCCAGTAGTTCCTCAACGTTGTCCAAGCACTGAAACATGCAAATGTTGCACACACACCACAACGCGGTAGTGCCACCACGGACGTTATTTTTAAATAACTACTACCTAAAAGTGTCTCTCCGGCTCTGGGAATCGAACCCGGATCGCCGGGGTGGCGAGCCGAAACTCTGACTACTGCGCTACCGGAGAGTAATCAAATTGTGCATAATTAACATTGTCGATATCTGTCATCTATGAAAGCCATGCATTCATTCCGGAATATCTCAAAAACGGTTTTTACGATGTTTTTTAAAAACTAATGCAATATAAATCGAAATATTGGAAAATCAAAAAAACCCTGAATTTTTTGAACGTTCTG
This sequence comes from Listronotus oregonensis, assembly GCA_019359885.1. Lineage (NCBI taxonomy): Eukaryota > Metazoa > Arthropoda > Insecta > Coleoptera > Curculionidae > Listronotus > Listronotus oregonensis. The sequence continues at coordinate 174,127 of JAHBCN010000329.1, forward strand.
TTAAAAAGATATTGATTTTTAAAAGTTTACTAGGTCCGTTGGTGATTAAAAAATAGTATACACTATTTTATTCTTTTTTTACGCAATTGTCCTTAGTAAAGGTGTATTTTAGGACTAGGTGGGACCAAAAAGTGTAAAATATTACTGAATAACGAACAGACCTCATGTATTGTGTCTGTGTGTCTCCTACAGAAATAATATTTTCAAGCATTAAGAACCTCTAACTTTTCATAAAGCGTATTCGATCTTATTTGAAACAGCCCTAAAAGGGGTCTATTTAAAACACTGCATCACGAAAAATATGATCCGTACTGGTACTAGTCAAGGGAATCCTGGCCCGTTCAACAATTTTTGTTAGAGAGAGATGGGTGAGTTCGGCGCGGATGGCATGGACTGGACTGGCCGAGCTTTACCATAGGGCGATAACTTTGTCTACGACTGTCGTGAGTAAACTACCTTAAATAGGCATAGGAGGAGATTTAACGTGTTTTAATTCAAAATAGATTTTATGCAGGGAGCCTATTGGTTTACCGCATAAATTCGATTAATAGTTCTTACGGGGACCAAGAATTTTCTTTTAATCATCCATATTATACATACCTACCTAAAGTAATTTTTTCTGCAATATCCTTTGCTCGATTCCACAAAAATGCTCGTAAATCCGTCACAAAAAGAAATGCCGTGTAATATTTTCCCGGAGGTAATAAATTATACAAAATAATTACCCTAGATGTTTAACAAGGTTCTACTGTTTTACTAGCTTTGCATTTAGATTTTATCTAAAATTTAAATCGTTTTAAAAAGAGAAAGTGCTAATTATGTAGGCTTTTTTTACAATTCGCTTGTATAACTTATTTAAAAATTCAAACTAATTCGTTTTACCTAAATAAAAATCTCATTATATTCATCAAGCGCTATTTAAGAAATGCCTAAACAATTCTGTAAATACCTGTTTTTTCGATCTTTCCTATTTTTTCCACGCTTTAATTAGCTTGACCTGTATGTATCTGTGTAACGGACTCTTTTAACTTAATTTTCACAAATTTCAAGAAGTTTGATTAATATCAAAATTTGTATAAAGATCACGAACCGATGACAATACAATTACTTTATAAAACTAGGATCATCAGAATAACAAAAAATAAATAAAATAAAAGTGTATCAAAATGACAATACTTATGCCAAAATAGCACAAAATGCTTTCTACAAGAATTTAGGCTACTAGCAACAAAATAATTATTTGTGGAGAAAGAAAACTATATTTAACTTTGCATTTTTTAAATTTTGTTTCATTAATATTAATATACTAATAACTATAATAAAAATCATCAGTTTCTTCTGAGACTTCTGAACTAATGAAGCTTTATTATATGCAGTTAGTTAAGGCTATGTCTCCATATTAGGTCTGTTTGTTATTCAGAAATATTTTACACTATTTTACACTTTTTCTACCCACGTAGTCCTAAAATAAACCTTCCATAAGAGCGTTTACGTAAAAAAGTGTACACTATTTCTGAACAACAAACAGACCTATTGTAAACTGTCAAAAAATTTAAAAAACACCTCCATACTAATATTATTAAAGCATTACTTGGTAAACAGATACTTAACTCTATGTCGATTTTGTAATTCATCTAATGTGTGTTAAAAAAAAACATTAAAATTATTTTTGTGTCCCTCAAATTACCCCTAAAAATATGAGGACCTTAAAAAAAAATCCCATTCTAAAATTTTTTACCCTAAATTTAGGAGGAAAACCCCTACGTTGGTATAGTCTGTCTCAAAGTAAACCGTGTTAGCTCTTGCCTTCATGCAAAGTTTTAATAAATTTATAACTGCATTATCTATACATAATTACATTTTTAACATTATAACACTGGGACTTAAAGTAGGTGTAACATTTTCTGCTCTGATCTTTGATTTTACTTGGTTCCACAAATGCTCTATGGGGTTAAACATACAGTGATACGGAGGAAGCCGTAAAACAGTATGCCCAGCCTGTTCAGCCAAATTATCACATACATATTGTTTTTTAATTGCATATGAATTTAGGACTTCCAAAACATGCGTTTTTTTGTAACTGAATTCAAAATAAATATCATTTTCTAACAAATATTCCTGGATTTCAGTTTTTAAACTTGATGAAGCTGGTGCTTTGTGTAGCAGACGGCTGTGGTAGCTTGCGTTATCCATGACAATAACACTGTTGTTTGGAATATTTTTTAAAAGATAATTTTGAAACCAGTTTTCATAAAGTTCTGCACCTATATCCTCATGATAATCTAAGCTAGAATCCTTAATATTCTTTGCAGACAACAGCAAGCAGTTTGGGACAAATCTGTCTTCTAAACCAGCGTGTATTATGGTGATGGGTTTTCCTTTATTTGAAGGTGCTTTCATCTGACAGTTTTGACTGAATTCAACCCATCCTTTGGATACTTTGTCGTGTGTATCAAACAATGTTTCATCAAGGTAAATTATGGATCTGTTTTCTAACCTATATCTTTTAATTTCTTGAAGGTAATCTCCAAGTGCGTAATCTGTGCGATTCCATTACTACTTGTCTTTTGTCTATTTTGCGGTATTTAAATCCTATTTTACAAACAACTCTATGGAGGGTGGCACGGCTAATATTTATATTGGTTTCGTCTTCGTCTAGCTTCTTTTTCAGTTTATTCAAGGTAGAAATAACTCCGCTTTCATAAAGATAATATATTTTCCTTCTCATTAGGTCCTGATCACTATTGTCTATACGGTGAGATTGAAAATTACTACATTTTTTTCTTTTGTTCAATTCTTTACTAATAATAATATACCTTATCTTGTTTAATTAGACCTCTACTGATTAAAGTTTTATACACATTTTTCACAACCTGTTTTGCATCTAATGAGAAATGATTTCGACGCGACATAGTTATATTCTCGTAAAACAACTTTTTCGAAATGCACAATAAAAACGGTTATTCAACACTGCAACTAAAATATTAGCCAAAATATTTATATGCCTAATGGTTAATACTCAAGAAATACCTGGCCCAGCCCTGCCCTTATGAACAAATGGGTTTCCCAATAACAATAGGTAATAAAATCTTTAAAGATTTATTGGGGTATGGTCCGTCAAAAGCCATAACGATATACTTTGAGGCAGACTATAATCCTGTTTAAAAGACACGTCAGATAAATGAATACGCCTGCCAAATATTATTGAAATAGTTATAAATCCTAGATATTTACTTTTTATTTGACACTTAGTATATGAATTTATTGCTGTTAAAGAGAATGTAAGGCTAAATCTTCCTGTCAAATACTTCTAGTTATTAACTTTCAGCCATATGGAATTTTATTCCGAGAAAAACAAAAACTGTTGTAAATTGAACTTTAAATAAATTGCTAATGGTCATAAAGCCCCATCGTTTATATCCACTGTAAATTATTTACCATTCATGTTTCTTTTTAAGGGTGCACCAGACACACTTTTACCCATAAATTGTTGTATTTCTGACACTAATTAGTAAAAAACAAAACATCACCTGGCAATGATTTAAATACGTAAATACGTACAGCGTTTGTAAAATTTTACTACGTCATAAACCTAAATCCAGCGCGACGATCTAATTTTACCTTAAAGACGTCATTTGCTCTAGCAATTTTCATTATGTGACCTACCTAATTAGAGAGAATACTTTTTGCAAATTGCCAACTTAATCAAATAAAAAATAGCAGGATGCACCAATTTTATTTTTAGCCTTAATTTATTTAATTAGTATAGCTGGAGCCTAAACCGTTAAGTACAGACGAATAAATATTTGGTTTTAATATTAATTTTTCTTAATGATCTTTTTAAACTTGGTGGCTTAACCTGACCTACCGGTTTTCATTTTTTAATTATAATACATATTTTCTTGGCATCTCACCTTTTTCAAAATTGCAAAAAGTTGTTTTTTTTTTTTTGTATTAGGTTAGTCGTTGATACAGTCTCAAGTCTTCTGCAATTGCAAATTTTGCCAATATTTTGCGACTTCCAAATGATAGCAAAAAGAACCCAATGACTTCAAATCACAAACAGTATAATCAGACTATTTCAGAAGTAAAAGACAGTTTTAACAATCGGAAAAACGATAAAGTTCTCACTTGCTCGAATGACAGTAAAGCCTTCCGGTCCTTTAAGGTGCGGTTTCGTTGGTGCGGCTCGCGGCTGCGATTGAGTCGCAACAGCGACTGCGACTACAGTCGCGGCACTGGTTTTATACAATTTATGCATATACGTTTTGGTTGACGCCGCGCCGTTCAGTCGCAGACCGTTACGATCGAGCCGCAGCGGTTGCGATTCGACTGCTGGATGTACCAGTCAAATCGCAGTCGCAGGATGAGATATTGGTTGTAGAAGTTCAGAAATATCCCTCGATTTTCGATTACGAACATAAAAACTATAAAAATGTTATGATTAAAGAGAATGCCTGGAAAAAGATAGCATTTTCAGTAGGAAAAAGCAGTAACTAACATTAATTTATTTATTTTGTTTTTCTTCTATAATTAAAGGTATGAGTATTCATTTTCCTCTTTACTTTTTTGGCCCAACTTTATAGTCACCAAATAATTTTTTTATTAGAAAAACTAAATTTTACTTTAAACATTTTTTATTAGGTATTTCTTGTAATGCTTATTTATAATAACAATTTACATGAAAATAAGTATAAGGTTAAAACATTATTACAATACCTACAATGGATTGCTCACATGTACAGATTGCTTTACAGTTTTCACTTTACTTTCGAAACCTGTGGATTTTGCCATTCGACAATCGCTTCTTGTAACAAAAACCTCATAAACTGATCTCTTACATGAAACCCTTCAACGTTTTGATATCCACTCGCTCTTGTGAGATTTCGAAAAACATTTGAGTTTTCTTCGTTTGAATCGTACTCATAGTAGAGAACCCGTTTTTTCTCCAAGTACCCTTCTCGCAATAAATTATGTAAATGTGTAACTGGAAAAATTCTCTAAATTTTTTTTCGTCCTCTTTTAAGTGTGATTTTATAAGTAGACTTATATATCCTTCTTCTGCACGTCTTTTAATATATCGTGTTTCTCGCATCGTTCCTTTTCTAATAATGTCAGTTGTAGCCATTGTTCTTCTTCCTCTTCTAAGAGAATTATACTTAAAAGATCACTGTTATTCATTTTGTAGGTTATAAGTCAACTAAAGGACTTCAACTATGCACTTCATAGAACCACATCTTTTAAACTAATCTAAATCGCAATCGCATAAAAATAAAGACGCACAAAATAAAACACTCTATATTGCGGCTGCGACTGCAGTAAATCGCAGTCGTAAGCCGCAGCCGCTCGAGTCGCACCAACGAAACCCTACCTTTACCAAAAATATTAGTCAAAACTTCTGCATAAATTCTTTTCCACCCCTAATCTTTAAAGATGAAAGTATTTCTACCTCTAAAGCAAAAGCCGAATAATTTGTCAAACAATTTGCTGCCAATTCTACCCTTGGTCCTTCTATTAATCTTCCTCTTCCCACAGTTGCTCCTGTTCCTCATAAAATGTCCGATAAGTCGAACAGATCAAGCGTATTCTTTATTCTCTTAATACTAAAAAATCGTCTGGGCTGGATGGCATACCAGCACTCGTGTAAAAAAAGTGTGCTCCCGATCTTGCACCCATCCTAACTCGCCTCTTTTGAATCTCTTACGACACGGGCATTTTACCGGAGAGCTGGAAAGCTGCACGTGTGCAACCTGTCCCCAAGAAAAGATGCAAGACTCTTCCGTCTAACTATAGACCTATATATCTTCTTTCTGTTGTTTACAAAGTAAGGGAAAAATTCATTAATTCCCAAATATTGAAGTATCTGGAAAAACACAAGATCTTGACAGAAGTATGGATTCCGTCACAGAAGATCCACAGCTGTTCTTCTTTTTTCCCTTTTTCTCACACAACTGAAACAAGTCCCTTGAATTTTTGGTGAATCCCAGATCGTTGCTCTTGACATATCCAAAGCTTTCGATCAGGTCTGGCAAGATGGGCTTCTTAAAAAACTTTCTCCTTACGGTCTTCCACTTAAGCTTTGCTCTTGGCTCTCCAGTTTCCTTTCTAATCGACGTATATCAGTTATTGTAGATGGTAATTCTTCCATCTTCAACCAAATTAATACTGGGGTGCCCTAGAGGTTAAATGGTGGCACCCACTCTGTTTCTTCTACACATTAACGATCTTCTTTCTTCCACAATCAATTCCATTCATAGTTTGGCTGATGATAGTACCCTCCACATTCAGTTTCTCAAGCCAATCAATAAGCTTGATTTAAAAACCAAGCGTAGGTAAATGCGGATGTCTCTCTCACAAGACCTCAAACCAAAAACCAAAATCTTGGATTGGGGCGTCAAAAATCGTGTTCAGTTTAATGCCTCCAAAACACAGTCCTGTTCGCTGTCGCGAAAAAATTCTGCCAGTGCAACTTTTATGCATCCTTTTACAGTTTAACTAGAGAGGCCCCGAACTTCCCGTTTTCTTCATTCCTTCATTCCTAGAGTTTCCAGACTATGGAACCTGCTACCCCCCAAAGAAGTTTTTCCTTCCCCCTCCCAGTCTACTAATATTTAAGTCCCTTGTGAACAAACTCCCTGTCACCACACTTGGAACCCTCGGTACATTAGGATTACTTAGGCCTCGGCCTTCGTGGACTGTCCAAAGAAAAAAAAATAATAATAATAAAAAAACTTCAGCAGAAAATAGGTTGTACCGATAATAACAAAAGCATGCGTTACTTTCGAGAATAACCTTAATTGACATAAACACTTTATATTTTTTTCCCCTCCGTATGTTCTTAAATAAGACCCTTTTTGGGAAATATGGTTCCCATCTGGGGGGAATTACGTCATAACGCTTGGCATTCTTGATTCCATCTAAAAGAAACCTTTGCCTTATTGTTTCCAGTCCACAGGACGTGCTGTGGGGAACCTTTTGCTCCGGTATACTTATTTTTAAGGCCTTTGCTCTAAGGAATTAGCCAATATAATACTTTCTTTAGCACCTTGTAACAGAGCAACATGGTCCTTTCCCACTTTGTTCGTTTCTTCTTCCCTAAAGTCTAGGCTGTAGAACCTGCCCCCTACAAATTTTTCCTCTCAAAACCACCAGATCCTTAAGAAATCCACGGTACAACTGACCTGGCAAATATAAAAGCCGATGACTTTAGTTTCTGTTTTGTTTTTCTTGGATTGTAATTTTATTTAAATTTAGAATTAATACGACGCCGACGCGACGGAAATAGTGATCAGACGTCTGACATGTACCTAGATGCTTGTTGGTTTATTATACAAGGTGTCCAAATAGGGTATCAGCACTTTATTTGTGCATTTAATCTCAGACGTGGCAACGCCGCCACTTACGGCAGGGAGTCAAAATGTAAACGGGGGTTCAAGGGAAATTTTAGTTGCAATGGAGCCGTTTACCGGAGAGCAACGCGCTTTTGTGTACCGTGCATTTTACCAAAACTAATTCAATCGTGACAGCACGCCGTCTGTATCGCGCTCATTACCAATTACATGATTTAATTATCACCTAGCCCTGAAAGTTATTAGAAAATGGATCAGAATGTTTGAAAACTACTGGATCCACAGTGCAAATTATAAGCCAGGCCGCCCACGAATCGTAAGAAGTGCAGAAAACATCGAACGAGTACGTTTAGTCAAGAAATCGACCTTATCTGTACGGAAGCAAAATCAAAACGACTACTCTCAAAAGATCATCTTTACATAACATTTTGACCAAAGACTTGCATCTGCATGCATATAAGATACAGTTAGTGCAGGAATTAAAAGGGATTACAATACGTTTAGAATTTGTCAATAAGAAATGATGGAACGATTCGTCGATTTCAATAACATTTTATTCAGTGATAGAGCTAATTTTCATGTAAACAGCCACGTAAATAAACAAAACTGCAGGTACTGGTCTGACGTTAATCCTCGCAGAAAACACGAACGTCCACTGCATAGCCCCAAAGTGGTCGTATGGGCTGTATGTCTGCTGATGGCATAATTGGGCCGTATTTTTTTTAAGATCAAAATGGACGGGCACTTACCGTTTACCGAGCGGTATTGTGCAATGTTACAAAATTTTCTTGCACTATCTCTCCGACAGTTTCAAGGTTTTAACTTATAAACCTGGTTTTCCCGCCCGGATGGTGCGACATGCCATACTCAAATCGGGCAATTGAAAACTGTTCAACAATTATTCCCCAATAAAGTCATTTCAAGAAGAGGCAATATTAACTGGCCTCCTAGGAGCCGGACCTGTCGCCACTTGATTATTTCTTATGGGGTTACCTCAAAAGTAGGGGCTACGAGAATAATCCAGCTGATACAAATCAATTAAAGCAAAATATCCAAAGGGGCAAATAAGATTAATATCAAGGGAAATGTGTGGACGGGTTATCAATAATCTTCGTTCTCGATTTGAAGAGTGCATACAGCGCAACGGACACCATTTAGACAACATTGTTTTTGGTTCATAAATTTCCATTGACTGTACATTAATTTATTTGTCATAAATAAATGATCATAGAAATACATGGTGTATTTGGTTTATGCAAACATCACATTGCTGATACCCTTTTTGGACACCTTGTACTATGTCATTTTATTAGGTACCTGAAGGGAGGCAACCAAGCCTATCAAATTTGGATCATTTATAAAACCCTACACAAAAAATTATAACAAGCCTCAACAAGAATTTGAGAATATTTTGATACGCGTATGAAATGCCCTATGACCTCCAGCAGAAATATTACAGAACCAGTAGAAGTGCCAAAAACTAAGATCCAAGAACTTCTACAAAAACATAAAATAAAGCCATATAAATTAAGGTTTATTCATAATTTGCATCCATTCATAATATTAAAAAAAAAATAATGTGGTCGGACGAGGATTTTATCAGCAGTGTAGATAAAATGGCGAATACCTATTGGTTCAGAGAAAATCAACACAATACATGATTTTTACTAAAAAGCAAAATGATAGATTTTTGGTATGATTTATTCTAGGATCTAAATTCAAATTTCATATTTATAAAGATAATTTAACAGCGAACGTAGACGATTATCTTCTCTACAACTTTTGTTAAAAAAAAAAAAATCTCGAACCGTTTCCGCGATAGAGGGAAGAGAGCGCGCAGTGTTTAACTATTTAGAGTATAATTCGAAATCAACCGGAAGTCCCGATTAAAAACACGCCGTATAAAGTCTTTAAATTATTGATAAATATATTTCTGAATAATTTGCATTTTTTATAAACTTTTACATTATATTTTTTTTTTTATTAATTGAGTATCTATTCATTAAATAACACATTACCTACTCGTGTAGTTAAAAGTTATTAAAGAAAATAATAGGAGATAAAAATTTACTTGTTATTTTAATTGGGCGTACCCTATCTCATCAACAAAAAATTTTCTTTAAAAAAGTGGGAAAAGATAATGCAAAAACTAAAATATTCTTCCAAGTTTTATAAACATTCTCGTTCTAAAAAACACCTTTTGTTTTTGCACGCAGTAAGTGGCTGTGACACGACCTCTGCATTCTTAAAAAAAGGAAAAAAAACTTTTTTAAAAACACTCGAGAAAATTCCGATCAACTTGCCTCAGCATTTGAAAAAGAAAACTGCCCGGTTCAAACATTATTTGAGAATGAAGTGCAAACCTTGTTGGCAATCTATACCTAATGCTCCAAGATCTGACGACAGTATCGATCGTCTTCGCTATGCACAGTTCATTAAGTTAACAAAACTGAATAAACCTGTGCACTTATCAAATCTTTTACCAACGAGTGTAGCAGCGTGGTAGCAGCACACCAGAATTTTAACCGTGTTTATTATAAGGTTCAGACTTGGTTAGGACATGATTTAGAACCCCAGGCTTGAGGTTGGATAATGAATGATGAATTCCTGGAACCTATTATGACAATTTTCCCACCAGCTCCAGAGAAATTGCTTAACACAAAATTTTGCAACTGCAAGAATGGTTTTGGTTCGCGATGTGGATGCAGAAATGCAGGGTTGCAGTGCTTTTTAGCTTGCGGCCAGTGTAATGGGCAAGCCTGTTTCAATGCTTCACCATATCAAAGTGATGTCAATGAAGACAGTACCTTTGACCCCGAAATCCTGGATAACTGGAGACAAATATCGTTAAAGACGAGAACGAAGAGTAATTTAAAATTTTACAGAGACCGAAAGACGATAGTCGACGATAGTGGAGAAAAAGAAAATTGAAATTGGAACTTGTAGTTCTTATTATTATTTAATTTTTTTTTAATTTCAACGTTCATAAATGGATGGAATGGAATTTTTTAATAAAAACATAAATTAAAAATTTATTTTTATTTGTTAGGAAGTAATTAGTATAAATTAAATTAGAATTAAAAAGTAGTTAACGTATTTCCCTTAGTAACCTTTTAATTACACGAGCGGGTAAGTGTTATTAAATGAATAAGATACTCAATTAATGGAAAAAATACTAAATATAACGCATTACTTAATAAAAAATGCAAAAAATTTAGAAATATATATTTTTCAATAATTTATAGACTTTATACGGCGTGTTTTTAATCGGAACTACTGGTTGACTTCGAATCATACTCTAAATAGTTAAACACTGCACGCTCGTTTGCCCTCTATCGGGAAAACGGTTCAAGATATAAAAAAAAGTTAAACAAAAGTTCTAGAAAATTTAATTCTCTACAATATTTATAATAAATACAAATAGCATAAAACTCATAGGAAACGAGATATTTGCAAAAAATGTAAAAAAAAAATTTTTTTGTCCTTTGACCTTAGGTATCTGCAGTAGCGGCTACCCTACAATAAGTAAGTTTTAAGACAAGTTAAGACTATCTCCAATTTCGAGATACTTGCCCTATTTTGATTAGTATGCCTGGACAATCTAAAAAACATTTTAGCTGAATTATGCGATGAAGTATCGTTAGCCCGTAAATCAGTTAAAAGTGATAATTTTCCAGGTCATTGGATTGGTACTCACGGCCCTATAAACTAATCACCAGATTTATTAATTCTGGATTTTATCTTTTGTGGTTATTTGGAAAATAAAATATATCGTACTCAACATCATACAATTCAAGAACTTCGAAATGCCACAGAAGATTTTAAATTTGATATAAAATTTGATACTATTAAAAATAGGATTTAGGCACAGACAAAATACTTTTTTTTTTTTAGGTTAGATATTAGCTAGTTGTAATTTAAAAATATGTATTAAAGGTAGCGGACATTGTAGTAGCTAAAATAAAACGAATAAATTTCTAAAAATACAGATTCATTTTTTTTAATTAAATAATACTTTACTTGAGATTAAAATCACATCATCATTTATAAGTTCGATTTACGGACTACAAATGAAAAAAAAAACTATTAAGTAGGTAATAAATGTTTTTGAAAAGCTCCCATCCAACATAATTTAATAATTTAAAAGCAGGATGTTCCGTAAGAAAAATCATTTTAATTATACGCAAAAAATCTAACTGCACCACTAGATTCTACGTAAAAATGCCTACTGATATTAGTTTTTTCTTTTGTTCTAAGTTATAAAATAACTGAAATACGAAGAGGATCTAAAAATGTTAGTTTATAAGCTTAGTTGTATTATTAAAAATTAAAAAATAATGTTGGTACCCCGGTTGGTACACAAAGCGCCTCCTGAAATTTTTTAAAAGTAAAAGATCAAAAAATGTGTAAAGTGGCAAAAATTCAATAAAAATAGTAAGTTTGAAGGTTTTTTTTCAGTACTTGCCATTCTGATTTGTTAACCAATTCATTGTGGATATAAATAAAGATACTCGAACTTATTATAAAAATATAACTTAAAATATAATAAAATGGTCCAAATTAAAACTTTGAATTTTTACCAAGATGATGGGCGAAAAAGCGCCGAATTTGACCCACCTGGTTTAAACTTTGTTTTTAATCTGGGTTGGCTACATACCATGTGTTTATTTCAACTACAAAGGTATGTTTTTAATAAAATACCGTTTCTACTCTAAACTGCCTTAAATTAAAGAGCAATACCTAATTTATTTTTACCATCAAAACATATCACACTGTGATTTTTTAAATATTAAATTTCTAAAGGTTTGGTGCATAGTAAATTGGGCCCAACACTTTTTTTATATTCTTTTTTAAAGGGCTTCCAAGTTCAGGTTGGCACCTAGTTCAGGTTAGTTCTGGTGTTTTTAAAGACAGATTCTAATTTCTTAATACTAACAACCCAATAACGTGTGCCCTGTGGTTAACCCTACTTTTGCATTTATTTCTTTTACCCTTACAACGTAATAGCCAAGCTAAGGTGCCGGTGGTCGATAGAATGGCCTATGAATAGAAAATCTAGTCTATATATATTCTAAAACGACTTTGGTCTAAATTTGGATAAATAAAAGATTAAATTAAATTCTAACATTCGATCTAAAACTCGATCTTAAGATTTATATTCCGGATTTCAAGTGAAACGGAATTACATCGGATAGACCGAGAGATCGACCGATTGCATAGAAATTAGGTACACGAAATAAACGTGCTAGAAAATTATATTTATTAACGATTTAATTAGACAAATAGCATCCCGATTTTTAGGTTTTAAAATATTTACCAAAAATAAGATTCAATTTAAAATTAAAATAGGAGTCTACCATCATTTTGTTGGATGTTTTATTTTAAATGTTTTTTTTGTTTCCTCCTTAGTTTTAGGTTAAAAAAAACATCTGGGATGTATATGAATAAAAAAAAGCTTTCCCCTTTTTCTCCTCTATTATTAAAGTATTTTTTATACTCGTAAGATTTGTTCAAAACCCGCAAAACACCCAAGTTTATTTGACTGGGCTTGCGTGTAAACGTAGGTACAATAAACGGTTTTTTGCGAGATTTGAACAAACCCATAGACAAAAATCCATGATAGTTTAGGTCACTTTTTGTCTGCGATCATTTTACGTACTTTTTATACCTGCGAATGTATATAGAGGGAGACTAAAAAACATATGCCATTGTCTAAAAATAAGACAAGAATGTTGTGTAAACATAGTTCCAAAATGGCCCCGTTTTTACAATAAAAGGGTGTAAAAGAAAAAAAATTTAAAAGTAGGTTTTTCCCTTTATTTTTAAGTTGGCTTTAAATGAAATTCGGTAGGGGTAGAACATTAACCGAAATACACTTTCTGAATATAAACTTTTGTTACTGTTGTGGGCCAGTGGCGAAGCTTCGAGCAATTTTATTCATTTTTTAACCATTATTTCGTCATAACTTTTTTGGTATTATTATTAATGATAATTTGATACGTGATACCAAAGATAATACTACTACGAATAGATGGTTCATTTAAATGGGGCGTTTTGAATCAGTTCGAAGATATCAATGCTTCCGTAAATGCGAATAAAATTAAGTCGGTAACCCCTGCCCCAGCGAAACAAACCGTGCGACATGCCAATGTCTGTCGCTTGTACCTTATTCGGAACACGAAGTAGCGAAAGCGGGCGGCTAAACGGATTGTGTTTTTCCTAGTCGCGTTTCATCACGCCAATAGTAAAGGCCTGCCGGCAACACTGTTTAACTTTCGTTCAAGGATAGCGCGAAAATCTCTCGATGGACATCGGCTCGCGTTAGCCAAAGTCCATTAGGGGTATCAAAAATATAGCATTGAATGGTTCATCTTATCCGTAGTAGTATTATCTTTGGTGATACTTATTTTCTGCTTCTGCTTAAAAGGTTCAAAGTGTTCACTTTTTGTACAAATATAATATGCATTTAATTTTAGTGTCACTGATTCTTTGAAAAAATTAGGGCTGTTATTAATTTTAAACATGCCTTTTCATTCCACGCAAGTTTAAAATAAGCATATCTCAAAACCCGTTAAGTTTATCGAATTACCCCAAGTACCTTCGTTAATTACTTTGGACGATTTTTTGCCCTCCCTCTTCCTGATATGTCGTTTTATTTGGCTCGACTTCCCCCTAATCTCAAGTAAGATTTTATTAAATTAGTTTTTTTGGTGTAAATACGGTAATCTGTACTTGATAGCGTTGGATATTAAAAAAAATAATAATTTGCTTAATTTTATCCCTATTTAAGACTAGTATTTAAAACAACGGTAATTTTGTACGGTAATTGTTTACAAAACGGTTTTCTGCTATTTTACTATTATATGGTTAATATTTGGTATACACACCTTCTGTTATTCATTAGGAATACGAATTTAAGTGCGCACTAACAAAAAATTATGTATTTTTTTAAATTTTAGGAAAAAACAAACTTGGGGGTTCTCAGTGTTGCCAGATTTAATAAATTTAAGCCATCAAATTTTTTGACATTCTGTCTGTCTGAAATATAATTGGGATAAATAAAAAGCTGCTTTGCTTACCAGAACTAACCATGACCGACTAGAACTAAAAGCTTTGAATTTGTTAAAGGTCGGTCATGGTTAGTTCTGGTAAGCAAAGCGGCTTTTTATTTTACCCAATTATATTTCAGACGTGAAAATGCGGAGACGTATTGCAAAAGACCCCGATTTGGCAACACTGCACGGTTAACCTTAAAAATAATTTCTTGCTGTTTCTTGTCATAACGGGGAGTTTTCGCATTATATGAAGAAATCAATGGTAATTTTAAATTTTAAAATCAAAATAAAAAATATTAAAACACATAATTTCTCTTCTGCGCAAGCATATTTGAAATCCCTGAGGACACTAGAATACGACTATATAAAAATTTTGCCATTTAATCCAAAAATAGCAGAAAACCGTTTTGTAAACAATTACCTTTTGTACTTACCTATCAGGCGAACACTTCTGGTTTTAAATTATAACACCCTACTTGGTCCAAACCTCAACAACGCACGAACTTTTCTAAAATTCCTCCTTCTTGAAACTTGTTACAGATAAGCTAAATGATTTCATGGTAAAATATTTATTATTATTATTTATTACGATACATTTATTTTTACGTTTCTTTAGTCGCTATTTTTAACAAAAAAACATCACAATAAGAAATATATTTTGACTTTTAAAAAGTCAACATGACTAGGGATTTTTAAGCCTTGGTACAATTTAAAAGCGCCTACTTTTTAAATTTTAATTTTGTGAAAATACAGTTTACATTAATTGAATTTATTTTGTTTCTGTTTAAAAAGGAGGATGTTGTCAATTACCAATTTAATATATACCTTATCAACAAATCCAAATTTAGGGAAATGCGCTTCTGCCCAGTGCTTCTGCCTCAATTGTATTAAAATCTAACTTGTAAATAAAAACACCTTTCAAAAGATTACAATAATGCTTTTACTTGTATTAAATGCCTTCTATAGAATTTTCCAATTTCTATATTAAAGATATTTACTTAATTTTTTTATAATAAATGCTGGTAAAACAATTTAAATTATAAATACATATAGCGCTCTTCAGTTTCACAAACTTATCCGTCTAAAAATTTCAAGATAATTTTGTTAATTGTTTTTGAATTTAAAAATAAAATTTTTGTTCAAGGAGGAGGAATTTTGGGAAAATTTGTGCATTTTTGAGGTTAGGTCCGGGTAGGGTGTTATAACTTAAAAACTAGAAGTTTTTAACAAAATTTGACTTCAGATTCCTGATCAGTGCTCCAAAAAAACCCTATAGGTATACTAAATTTTAAAAAAATCGGCTATGGGCCCGATAACTAAAATATACCAAAACTACTAAGAACGTAGTCTGAAATCACATTGAGAAAATATTATTGTGTAAGATTAGCCTTTTCAATAGTTTGTGTAGAATTAGCTATATTTTAGTGAAAAAACATTTTTTTTTGTTTTTTAATTTTAACCCAGTTTTCTCGCAATTTTACGTGATATTTGCCGAGAACCCCCCCTCTTTCCCATGAACGATTAGGTGAGATTCGGCTCAAACACACCCCCCTATAAATGCATCACATAATCAATGGACGCCCCCTTTTAATGTAAAACTTACTAAAAAATAAGTATCATGTAAGTAGGTATTAAATTATCAATAATACTAATAAGCAAAACGACGAGGAAATAATGGCGAAAAAATGAATAAAATTGCCTTAAGTTACGCCATTGGTTCATAATAAAAACAAAAGTTTATACCTAATCAGAGAGTGTATTTCGGTTAATGTTCTGACTGTACAGGGTCTTTGATTATATTTACGTGGCTTCTGGAGCCTTTATTTTTAAAGACAGAAAAAAATGTTTTACATAAAAGTTGTAGGTTTTTTCCATATTATCTTTTGAAAATATCAGTTAAAAAAAATCGCAATAAAAAAATGGAAAAATATAGGCAACTTCAACTTTTTTAAATGGAATACCCTGTATATTATGCGCTATAATAAAATACTTTTTTTCTGATTTCAAATATATACATTGCTGGTATTTGGATAAACCATTTTTAAGATATTTAAGCCTAAAATATAAATAAATTTAAAAAAAAATCATATTAGTATCAAGAAAGCTATGAAAACAATGAAATTGTTTTAATAAATTTGACGTATTGATATTGTAAGAAGTTGAAATTTATCATTTTAACTATTAAAAGTAGTTTGTATTGCTTTTTGTCGATGGGCTATTTAGAAGAACAAAAAATCTCTATTATGCGTCTTTTTTATGGTAACAATAATAATGTGACGACAGTGCAAAGGAAATATTACTTATTATATCCTTCGGGTAGCATCTATAGATACTATTAAATACATAGTAAGAAAGTTTATTAAACGAAAATGCTTTAAAATGAAGAAAAGGACTGCAGCACGACATGAAAACAAGGTTTTGGATATCCTCGTTTTTTCAGGATAATTATTATACTTTTTCTGTTGGATTTGCACTAACTACTTTTGATAATTTTAGAAAATCCCAAAATATCAATCTCGGATGCGGCATCTGAACTTAATAAAACTGATTATGAAATTTATTTAACCTTAAAATTTTACAAATTTTATCCTTATAAATGTATATCCGTTCAGAACCTTCCTGAACAAAACATGCAGGACCGACCTAAGTATGCATTGGAAATAGCTAGGTTTATGCAGCACGATCCAAAGTTTTTAAATAAAATTCTATTCACCGACAAGTCTTCCTTCACTTTAGCAGGAATGTTTAATTACAAAAATAAACATTATGGGTACAGAGAAAACCCTCACCAAATTCAGCAACATAACAATTCTATTGTTTCCATGGCTTTCTTAATACTAATATGAAAGTTTTTTTGTAATTTATTAATAATTTAACCTAAAATATTTTAAAAATGCTTTATCCAAATATCATCAATGTATATATATTTGAAATCAGAAAAAAAGATCTTTCGTTGTAGCGCATAATATACAGGGTGTTTCATTTAAAAAAGTTGAAGTTGCCAATATTTTTCCATTTTTTATTGCGATATTTTTTACTGATAATTTCAAAAGATAATATGGAAAAAATCCTACAATTTTTATATAAAACATTTTTTTCTGTCTTTAAAAATAAAGGCCCCAGAAGCCACGTAAATATAATCAAAGACCCTGTACAAGTTTCATTTAAATAAAAAAAACGATTTTAAAATAAGGAGAAAATCTCATTTTTATTATTTTTCTTTCTTTTACACCTTTTACCGTAAAAACGAGGTCGTTTTGGGCATATGTTTATATAGCATAATGATAATTGTTTATTTGTGTGACTCCACTTTTTTTGGGATGTAAAATCAACATGAATATTTTTTGTTGAGTTGTCAAATATTTTTATTCTTAAAATTCACCAAATGTTTTTTTTTAGCTTATACTTAAGATTAGTAAGTCAGCCCTAAAATAAAACAAAATGAAAAAAAAAAAAACGGTAATTGTCTCGAAAGTTGCCTCCTCTCCGATTTTGACCAAATTTGGTATACGGGGGTTTTTGGGGCGCTGATTACGAATCTGCAAAATTTTTTCGGCAACGTTTCGTTTACGAGATATTCATCATCAAAGTTAAAAATCAAACTAACCTCATTTTCACTATATTACCCCTTCTTTTTGTACACAATTCTTGATCGTTACACTCAAGTGGTACACAATATTTTATAAACACCTTTTAAAACCTTGTATTTTTATTTATTTTAAACCTTTTTTCCATTAAATTGCAAACTTTCAAGTTCAAAGGCAGCAGCCATATTTGTTTACAAAAAGCCTAGTTTTATTGTGTGCCAATTTAGTGTAAAAATCAAGAATTTTGTGCAAAAAGAAGGAGGAATGGTGTAAATATAAGGTTAGTTTGATTTTCAACTTTGATAATGTTATCAAATCTGGGAAAACAAATTCGCAGTAGAAAATATGTGTGGTCAGGAGACAACGGCTTGATCAAATCAGTAACTTAATCCTGTTGACAAAATAATATCGCTGGGCATTTCCAATAAATTGAAACATGCTGATTAATATAAATAGACTGTTAAGTTAGAAAAGAACTGTAAATACCCGAGAGATATTTTTCTAAGAAATGCCATAACGATATGGATATATTTTTATTAGGTTAAGCGATGATTGGATTTTAAAAAGGAGTTAGTTGTAAAACGCATTCGTTGCCGAATATATATATTTCTGAATTAAGCGGTGTCGTATTAGTTTTATTTTATGTTATTTAAGAAGTAATATTAGGAATTTTTTTTAGTGCAGCGGTGGGATAGACTTATGTGCCTTAAGTGTGATTTTGTTTTTGAAACAAAGAAATATTTGTTTTTGTTGTGATACTTATGTGTGCAAGAGTGCAGTGCAACTGTTGTGGAGTTGATATAGGTGACACGATGGACCCACTGTAAGTTAAGCCTTGCATTGACTTTAACTATATACAAAACATTTGGAGGTGTTGCTCGAATAAACGCTTCCAGGGAACTGAACAATGTAAACAATATAAATAATTTCTCGTCGTTTTTGTTTGCAGTTGCTTATTACGAGAGTGCCTATACTGGGTGTTCATTTTAAAAACTTTTTGTATTTTAGTTACCATTCGCCGTGTAACTAAAATTTTAAATAAAAAGAGAAAGGAAAATTTGTTATTAATTAGTTACGCTTTAATATTTTTACATGGCACACCATTAATGTGACATTATTTTGTTTTGTGCGTATTTTTTTTTATTATTTTAAAAAAGTGAAGTATAAAAAAAAATGGGTCGACGTCGTTCTTCCAGTTCTAGTTCTAGTTCAAGCTCGAGTTCCAGCGACTATGACTATAAACGAAGTAAAAAGAGGTCCAAAAGGTCAAAACCAAATTCTAGAGTAGTTCAAAAGACCACGGTAGACCAAACGGAAACGATATCTGTCGACAATACGAATAGTCCTCGACCCTCGACCTCTTCGGATAACAGAATAGAACGCCTCGAATTATTGGTCGAAAAACTTATTCAAGATCATTCACACAAATCATCATTACCACCTCCTAGAGTCTTGATTCGGACAGAATGTGTACCAGAGTTTTCGCCTGAAATCCGAACCTAAGCTGTGCAAAATGGATTGACAAAATTGAGCAACTTGCCGTGACCAATCAGTGGGATGAAAACACAGTTATTTTTAATATGCAAAGTCGCCTAACTGGGTTGGCGCGAAATTGGTACGATAATCTGCAGTCATATCAAAACACTTGGGACGAATGGAAGACACTGCTCGTTAAGACATTTCCGGAACATCGAGATTTCGCCACACTCTTCGAAATTTAGTAAATCGTTTTAAGTTACCAAACGAAACTTGGGAACAATATTATTTTAATAAAATGGATCTTCTCAATGCCTGTGAGATAAGTGGTAGAAAGGCAATTTCATGCCTGATTGATGGGATTCGTGACCCAACTATCCAGGCTGGTGCTCGTGCTGGTCGGTACAGTACTCCAGATGAGCTGTATGCCGATTACCTTTCTACGTTAAAGTCTGATGTTGGCTTCCTTGATACAGTGAATAGAAACAGTAACAACACGGGCGGATATAAGCGACGATTTGGAGAAAAAGGGCGAGATGTGACCAAAAGACCTAAAGAAGAAAACAGTGTTAATACTTCTTCTTCAGTTAAATGTTATAACTGCAAGAAAAGGGGACACTACTCTAATAAATGCAAACAACCAAGGATAGAATGCAACTTGTGCAAGCGTCTAGGTCATGTGGCTAAAGACTGCAAATGGAAGCATGTAAATAGCCAAGTTGTTGAATTTCAGTGCGAAAAAAGCTACAATAAAAATTACTTCTTTGATTGTTGGGTAAATGGAAAATTTACAAGGGCCTATATTGACTCTGGATGTGGTGCTGTTCTGATTAAACAGAAAAACGCAATGGATATGAATCTAAAAAATTTCTCCAAGCACCATGACCATCGTAGGTTATGGTGGGGCTCAGGTGGCCGTCTTGGGAGAAACAGAGGTGTCGGTCAAAATCGATCTGGCCGAGGGGAATGTCAGGGCTCTCGTTGTTCCTGACTTCGTACAAGAAGTTCCACTGTTAATAGGACAGACATTTTTAAACCGTCCAGATGTACTAATGATAGTTTCAGGGGAAACTGTTCGAATTATGCCCAGATGCTGATTTAATCAAGGTCTTTAATTTGCCAGCAAGAAAAATACCAATTTGGGCGAAGAGCCTACGATAATTCCTCCGAGAACCTCAGCGCTTATAGTCATCACGGCTCGTGGTACTGTCTTCGGTGATGTATACATCCGTGGTGGGCTTCGACCTGTTCCAGGTCGTGAATATAATGTGGATGAATGCGTGACTAAATCTGAAAATGGACTGGTCACTGTGACGAACTTGTCTCAACAGGAAATCGAGGTAAGTGAAAACCAAATTTTGGCTCGATGTGTTGTGTGCTTTGAGGATAAGTTCTTTTGGAGATCATATAAATGTATGTAATGTAGAAACTACAGCTGTTAAGCTTTTTACACCAAAAGACTTATCTTTAAACCCGAACCTCACTGTAAAACAAGTTAATGATGTAGTTAGTCTAGTCAATGAATTTAGATGTTGTTTTGCTGAAAACAATAAAGAGTTAGGCAAAACGGATGTAATTAAAATGTCTATACATCTTTCGGACAATACCCCGTAGTATATCGCCCGTATCGTTTATCATATAACGAGCGAAAAATTGTTAAGGATATGGTAAATGATTTGTTAGAAAACGAAATAATTAGAGAATCCGATTCACTTTACTCCAGTCCCATTCTTCTCGTCAAAAGAAAAACGGAGAACAGCGCATGTGCGTTGACTACAGAAAGCTGAATTCACGCATTATCAAGGACAAATTCCCGCTTCCTCGCGTGGACGAATTTCTTGAAAAGTTAAAAGACAGTCTGTATTTCACGAGTCTGGATTTGGCTAGTGGATATCACCAGATCGAGATGGAGGAAGAAGCCATTCCAAAACAGCCTTCACAACGCCGGACGGGCATTATGAATTTTTAGAGTACCTTTCGGTCTCTGCAATGCTCCTGCAGTTTTCCAAAGGGCAATTAATAAAGTTTTGGGTAATTTGCGATATGGCAAAGTGCTGGCCTATATGGATGACCTGTTGCTTCCATCTTGTACCTTTGAAGCAGGCCTCAGCAACTTAAGAGAGGTCTTAGTCTCCTTCAAAGCCAGGACTTACACTTCGCTTAACAAAATGTCATTTCTTCATGGAAAAGGTCGAATATCTGGGACATGAAATTAGTAAAGATGGTATTCGACCGGAGTCAAGAAAACAGAGGCTGTCAAGTCATTCCCGACACCAGTTGATGTACACTCTGTTAGACAATTTCTGGGTTTAGCTGGTTATTTCCGCAAGTACATCAAGGATTTCGCTACTATCGCGAAGCCACTAACTTACTTAACCAAGAAAGATGTCAAGTTTAGTTGGGGCAACGAACATCAGAAAGCTTTTGAAACCCTGAAGGAAAAATTAGTGTCTAGACCTGTGTTAGCTCTATATGATCCAGAGGGACAAACAGAAATCCACACCGATGCTTCAAAATGGGGTATCGCAGGAATTCTATTACAAGTGCAAAAGGATAACACGTTGAAACCAGTCCTGTACTTCTCACGCCAGACCAACAAACATGAACAAATGTATCACTCGTATGAGTTGGAGATGATGGCGGTGGTGGAAACACTTAAGCAGTTTAGAATATATCTAATAGGCATCAATTTAAAGTGATAACGGACTGTAATGCCATAAGAAGCACATTAAGTAAACGAGATCTTGTGCCGAGAATAGCCAGATGGTGGTTGAGTATACAAGAATATACATTCACTGTAGAATATCGCCCTGGACACAAGATGCTTCATGCTGATGCTTTAAGTAGAAATCCAGTTAACACTTTAGATAATACTTTGTAAACTTGGTCAATATAAACGAAAAAGATTGGGTTTTAAATGCACAATTAAGTGACAGTAGGTGCAAGTATATAGCTGAAATATTAACACGACCACCCGCAGATAAAGAGGATCACGAAATTCATAAGAACTATTGCTTGGATAATAACAGACTCTATAAGATTACTCCAACTGGAAAGAAATGGTTAGTTCAAGGATAGCCAGACGACAACTGTTGCTTCATTTTCACGATGGAATTGGTCATCTTTCCGCAGATAAAACTATGTCAGCAATATCGAAGCTTTATTGGTTTCCTGGAATGAGACGCTATGTAAGGAAATTTATATCCTGTTGCTACCATGTTTATATAATAAGCAACCGGGAGGTAAACAACCCGGTTATCTTCAATTCTATCGAGAAAATCAGCGAACCGTTCGATACAATTCACATTGATCATCTTGGACCGTTCGTAAAATCAAAGCAAAGAACATGTATTTAATTGTTATCGTAGATGCTTTTACTAAATTTGTCTTCATGAAATCTGTACCATCGACTAAAGTACGTCCACTAATTAGCTTTTTGGACAGTGTGATAGAAAATTTTGGAGTTCCAAGGAGGATAATATCAGATAGAGGTTCTTGTTATACCAGCAAACAGTTTAAAGAATATTGTAAAGGATTCAATATTAAACATGTTTTAAATGCGAAAAGCTACTCCAAGGGCTAATGGACAGGTTGAGAGATATAATCGCACAATTCTCTCTAGTCTGTCTGCATCCACGTGCATTGAAGAGAAATGGGACGAGGTGGTTCCCAAGGTAAGGTGGGGCTTAAATAGCACGGTTAATTCGACAACCGGAAAGTCGCCCTACGAACTACTTTTTGGTTACTCTCCACGAGGAGAGCGAACTCGTTTCTCGATAACGAGGTTTCAGTGGACACAGTTCCAAAAGTGGATGTCAAAAGGAAAGAGAAATGGTAAAAGTCGCTATTACCAAAAGACAAGAGCGTTCGGAAGCCAAATATAATGTGCATCGCAGCACTGGAAAGAAATATAACGTAGGCCAACAAGTATTAGTACGTACTACAATAACGAGTAACGAAGGCAGAAGTCGAAAACTGCTACCAAAATATAGTGGTCCTTATACTATAGTCAAAGTGCTAGATTACGATCGTTATGTGATCAGAGATGTTCAAGGCGCCACTCGCTCGCAGAGAAACTATAAGGGTATCGTTTCCCTTGACAAAATGAAACCATATAATGTTGAGGTTAGCTCGGAATCTAACGAAGATTCCGATCTGAAAATTAAGGGAACTTTCTCATCAGACTTTGATGACCAAGTTCCTTTACCAGGAAGTATAATGTTCCTTTTATTTTGTGTTATTTTATGTTATTACTTAATCCCTTGAAATATTGATGCATCAATACCTTGTTATATTTTATCTTACATTTTCTTTTTGATCTGAGACTTGATAGTTTAGTCAGATCAATTTTATTTAGGTAACCAACGGAGAGACAGAACGAGGAAGCTACAGCTGAATGTTTTTTTTTTACTTCTTATCAAAATTATTTTTTTGTGTTGCAATGTCATGTTGCATTGTATTAACTAGGAACTTATACATATGTTTTTTTATGTAGGAATAACCTAGTCCACGAGGTCGTGGACACCAGTAGCATGGCCGACTGTTATCAAATCTGGGAAAACAAATTCGCAGTAGAAAATATGTGTGGTCAGGAACAACGTTGATCAAATCAGTAACTTAATCCTGTTGACAAAATAATATCGCGGGCATTTCCAATAAATTGAAACATGCTGATTAATATAAATAGACTGTTAAGTTAGAAAAGAACTGTAAATACCCGAGAGATATTTTTCTAAGAAATGCCATAACGATATGGATATATTTTTATTAGGTTAAGCGATGATTGGATTTTAAAAAGGAGTTAGTTGTAAAACGCATTCGTTGCCGAATATATATATTTCTGAATTAAGCGGTGTCGTATTAGTTTTATTTTATGTTAAGGAATGCACACACTGACGCGAATAATTCGATGCGACAGCGAAATTTTCGCCTCGCGAAATATTCGTCGACTCAAGTTCTTCGGCGTTTACGAGAAACAACATACTGGCGCGAAAATTTCGCTTGGCGATAACGAAACTCCAGCGATTTTATTTCTTTCGCGACCAGCCGCGTTTTCTGTCGTTTTCGTTGCGAATTTAAGATGGCGTTTACTGAAATATTAATAGAGTTTGTGAAAAAATATCCGATTTTATATGATTTAAGCAATAAAGATTATAAAAATATAAGAAAGAAAGATAAGTTATGGAATGAAATTGGGCAAGAGATACATATTACAAGTATATATATATATATATATATATATTTTATATATATATATATATATATATATATATATATATATATATATATATATATTTTATATATATATATATATATATATATATATATATATATATATATATATATATATATATATATATATATATATATATATATATATATATATATATATATATATATATATATATATATATATATATATATATATATATATATATATATATATATATATATATATATATATATATATATATATATATATATATATATATATATATATATATTGAGTTGTATTTCCAAAACTTTTTTGAATTATTATGTGATAATCAGTGGCGTATATTGACTAGAAAAAATTAACTGAAATAATATAGGGAAAAAATTTAGTTATTACCAAAAAGTATTTAAATTGTTTTAAAAAGTAGGGAGTCCTGGGCTTCCCTTAAGTATACTGATTTGTTAAACATTTAAAAAAAATAATTTTTGATATACGTTTTTTATTGTATATTTAAATTATTCCTACTTCTTCTTATTGTATCGTAATATCTAAATGCGATGAAAGGTATAATACTGTGTAATATCACGCAATATTTGTTGCAAGTCTTGCGTCCCTTTGTATATTGTTAAATGCTTTTCTTATGTTGTCCTCAAACTCTGTTGGTTGCAAATCCAAATCTTCTTGGTTATTTTCTCAAGTTCGTAAAAAATTATGCAAAATGCACGCTGTTTTCACAACCGAAATAGTCGTTTTAACTTTCGTTTCAATTGGCCTTAAAAATATAATAGCATTGCTTCTTCTTCAGAGCTTGAAGAATCCAACCTTTCATATATCAAAAGAAAAAAATATCTTGTAAAATTTTCGCGCATGTTAAGGAGACACGAATTTTGACTGCCTATGTGGCGAAATATTCGCGCAAATGTGATAGGAGAGGCGAATTTTGTTATCGTCTATGTCGCGAAATATTCGCTTCGTTATCGCGGCGAATTAATTCGCGTCAGTGTGTGCATTCCTTTATTTAAGAAGTAATATTAGGAATTTTTATTAATAATGAATATCTCGAAAACGAAACGTTGCCGAAAAAAAAAATTGCAGATTCGTAATCAGCGCTTTAAAAAACCTCCGTATACCAAATTTGATCAAAATCGGAGAGGAGGCAACTTTCGAGACAATTACCAAAAAAACATGTCAATATCTTAATTTTTCGATTTTTTATGATTAAAAATAGGTGGAACCCGAGGTGGAACCACACATCTAAAGAATTACCCATCCTTATTTTTGGACAGAAAAACTTCCATTAAGCAATGGCCTGTTTTTCAAATCACCCTGTATAAAGCTAAAAAAAATTTGACAAGAGGTAAAAATCGGTTTTTATGTTATGTTAAACATGTAAAGTAGGTAAATCGTGTAAAAAAAGCACTTTTACTTACGGCTCCAGTGAAAATATACATAGAATTATTCCCTTTTTAATAAAAGGCAAATAAAGTAAGGACTTTTTATTTAGTCTATTTTCATAGAGTGGCAGCAAAATACATCCAGAATACTTATGGTCATTTATAGCACTCATCTTGTAAAAGACAAATGTTTAATTAATTCCTGGGAAATTACAAACATAAAGCTTGCAGTCAATCAAAAACCAGTTTTTAAAAATGTTGAAAAAAATAAACAATAATTCCTGTTTATTGGTTAATGTGAATTAAATAGTAATTTCTTGTATTAAATAAGTACCAGTTTTAGTGTTCGTATTCCAAAATAAAAAATAACAAAGATTCTACAAATCAGATCAAGGTGCAGGTAATTTAAAGTGATTGTAAATTTGTCTTTTCGACTTACCCGTAATTGTTGGCCCTTATTATGAAAAGAACTATGAACTATGTATAGTATCACCAAGTTTTTATATAAATACTCTTAATTTAAATAAATAAATCGAAAATATGCCTTAATTAAAAATATACCGCGATAATTTAAACTTATCAATGTTTTGTTTATTTATAAACGTCACGACACGACATACACACTCGACGCCATCTCGGCAGCAACTGTTTGAAATATTTTGTTTTGTTTGTTGCCGGTGGCTGGTGGGACTGGTTTAAGAAATTTGTGGTCTTCCCAATCGATACTCCGTCCTGAATATGCAAATTTAAATAATATTTAATCTGTTTTTTACTTTTATCCTGTTCTTTTAATTAAATTAATTTTTAAAACTATTTTAAAATGTAATTTTTATTTGCAAATGAAGTTAAAATAAATTTGGCAAAAATTTGTAGCAGTGCCTAACATTAGGCAACTGAAGATACATTCTTATTATAGTAACGGTCTGGCCAACTCGTTTAAACACAAAAAACCCTAGATTTAAATTAAAATTTTGCTTATTTTAGGTTATGTCACTTGTCAGTTTATTGTTTTTGTTTAAAATATATTTTTGAAAATGGGTATGAATACTTTTAGTTTTTTCTTTAAATTAAACATTCACGTAAGAAATTAAAATTAAGGTTTTAAAATATTGTACTCTCATTTTAGATTCTGATACTGTTTCGTTTCAAGATTTAAGCGTCATACAAAAGCTGTTTGATGAAGAAATAAATAATTTAATCAGAAAAACTTCCCACATTGACTCAAAAATTGTAGATATTGATCCATTAATTAACAAAGAAATATACCTTAAGAATAAAAAAGATGTAGCTGAACAGGCTAAGCAGCAACAATTTAGGGAAATATCTCTGACAAAAAGACAAAAAGATTGCAATGAAAATATAGCAAATATAAATAAGAAAATTGAAAGCTTGGAAGAAACATTACAAAAGCTTAAAAGTGGTAGGTTTGGCTTTAATTGTGTATTATTTCTAATATATATCATTATAATATATAGGTATTAATTATTCAGGATGCAAAATTCTTGCTTTGAAC
The DNA here is from genome assembly GCA_019359885.1 of Listronotus oregonensis. Taxonomy (NCBI): domain Eukaryota; kingdom Metazoa; phylum Arthropoda; class Insecta; order Coleoptera; family Curculionidae; genus Listronotus; species Listronotus oregonensis. The sequence continues at coordinate 201,716 of JAHBCN010000329.1, forward strand.
ATTCTTGGACTGTCCAAACATTTTTGCACATTTTTTAAACCTATATAAATGGACTCACTTAATATGTATGCTTTGTGAGTTGAGTCATGATGATGAGAATACCCGGTTATCTCTTCTCCATAGGTACATGTTAATATACACAGCCGACACACAGGTTTGCATATAACTGCTTATAGTATTTCTCATTTATATTATTTCAATAAATAAACCTTTTAAAACTGTGTGAAAAAAATGATTTAATTTTAAATGGTACTTTGCTCAAAAAGATCAGTAGGTCAAATTTTTATATTATAGGTATTCAAATAGATGAAAGGTTAAAGTTTGAAAATCACATTGCAAGCTTTCAAATTCAAATTCAAATTCAAATTATTTATTCATGTCAATATACAAATTGCATTTACACACGTCAACATTGTTAAAGCAATAATCATAAAAAATTATCCTAAACAAATTAAAAAAATATATAATAACAAACATGATTTTTAAACAAACAAGATTAATATACTTATAATAATTAAAAAATATATATGCACAGTACATTTAAAAGTACACAAAACAAATCCTAATTAAAGATAAAATTGTCAAAATTATACCCGAGGTATTCCTGTATTGAATAAAAAGCATTCTCAATTAGTATCTGCTTAACTGTTATATCAAATTTCTTTTCAGGCAATGTTCTTATATATTCAGGTAATACATTCAAAAAAATTTATTGCCCAATAACCTGGTCCAGTTAGAAAACGCCAATACGCTGGTACAATGTTTTGTTTATGCCTGGTGTCATACCCATGCATCTCCTCATGACTTGTATACAGGTTAATATTCTTCTTTAGAAAACGAAGATTTTCCAGAATGTACTGGGATGGCACAGTGAGGATTCTAATCCTCCTATAAGCCTGACGACAGTCATCCCTAAAACCCAGATTTGCAAGGATCCTCAGAGCTTTCCTTTGTAAACCAAACACTCGGTGTGTGTCAGCTGCATGACCCCAGACAAGAATAGAATATGAAAGATGCGAGTGGAACAGAGAGTGATAAGCAGTATGTAAAGTCCCTGATGAGACGCACCTTGAAAGGTTTCTCAAAATAAAGAGGCTTTTGTTCAGTTTTCTACACACGTTGTTAATGTGTGAGCCCCATTAAACCTTGGGTCCAAGAACACCCAGAAATCCAATCTCCCTCCACCCCCATTCAGATCACCCACATCCCTCAATGCAAAAATCACCTGGTTTGTTTTATTGTTGTTCAAAACCAACCGATTTGCAGCAAACCATTGCTCAGTTCTGCTTAAACAGAAAGCTGTCATCTGGTTGCGATGCCTTGAGAGAGGCTGCAGAGAAACTGGATGAGCTTGGTTAGAAATGTGTATTTTGCAATTATAGACTTGCATTTGCTTTATGGTATTTGTTTTTGGGGCTCATGATCTGATACCCTGTTTAGATCAATCTTTGTGTTGCAAAAGGGAGCTCTTAGAATCATGTACAAAATTCAACGTAGGGATTCCTGTAGACTTTATTTCTAACTAAGAATTTTGACACTCTCTTGCATTTTTTATTGGAGTCAGTTTGTCTTATGCACAGGAAGCATAAAAATAGTTTAACGTCAGTATCTACCTATTTCTTTCGTAGAATGAATACTATCACGTTTCGGATTCCTTCTACTTCGCTAATTAAAAAATCTCTAGTTTATAGATGTAGGAAGCTGTTTAGCCACCTTCCTGTGCGACTAAGATAAATAACTGAGGAGAAAAAAATTCATAGAGAAGTTGGGAAGCTGTTGGTTGAGAAAGCCTATTATAATACTAGTAGGGTTTATGATTTCTCGAGCTTATCAAGTTCTCGGGTCTCGAGAATTCTCGAGGCTAATATCTCGGGTCTTCTCGGGTTGTCGAGAAATTTATATTTACATACGGATTTGCATATTCTTCGGTTCCAATAATGTGATTAAGTAACAAATTCAGTGGTTTCCTCTCAAATAAAAGTATAAAAATAATTAAAAGACTTTTATTAATAGTCTTCAACACAATTACCTTTTTTTTCTTAAAACAAACTAAAAAATAAGCTATTCTGACATTTGTGACTTATATATACAATCACAGCACAAGCACAGCATTAAAAAGAAAAAAAATCAACTTAAAACTTCTAGCTTCTTTCTTTTAAACAAAACAAAAAATTAACAAAAATTTCAACATGAAAACGTTAACTTTATCCTAACTTATAATTAAATTACAATCACAGCACCATTTTTGGCATCTTAATTAGAAAAAAAAATCAAATGAAATTTTCATTAGGGTCTCAGTCATCACATTGTTTATGTCGTCAATAATTTGCGGTCTAGGTTCTTCATTAGATATTAGATTCATCATGGTTATCAGTGCTGCTGGCCTCATCGCTGGTGCTCGAGGCATTCCTAGCAGCTGTAACTGCTGACTGTTTTTTTGCAAAACGTGTCAAGAATTGCTAAATGCATGGCATGGTTTACACATAGAACCATTTCTCAGGGGCTTTCTCTGCCAAACTTTTTCATAACGTTTGGCCCGTCGCTTGTTACGGCAACAACATCACCCTCAAATTTCAAAAACTTTAAAACAAATGGCAAACGCAAATAGTTTTATTTTATAATTTCATAGACTCATATATGATTTCTCGAGTTTCTCGAGCTTGATTTCCCGAGAACAAAGCCCAACGATTTCCCGGGAATTCTCGAGCCGAGAATTCCCGGGAATGAACCCTAAATACTAGGGAATATTATGACAATATATTAAATTAGTGTTGTTCGTCCTTTCCTAAATTGTTTGTCATATTATATTAACATAGTAGCTTACAAATTTTATCATTTTTTTATACATATTTTGTTTATGTGTTTTTTTACATTTAGTTCAATTTTAGAAATTAGTAATAGGTTTGTATTTTAGAGTGTTTTATTTTTTTGTTATATTTAGATATAAACTTTGCTTTGTGAATTAGAATTTTATACTCTTTACATAATAAAGCTTTATTTGATTTGATTTGATATATCATTTTTATGTAATTGTTTCATCCCTTATTATGTTTTTTGTATATATTTTACAATAAATGATAATTACTTGTATTTAGGAAGGTTCCCAAGAATTTCATCATGCCAATGTTATGCTTAATATCATTTGGATTTTGCACTGGGAAAACGGCTTTCTTTTTGCAATTTTTTATTTAATAACTATAATATTACTGTAATAATACTTAATATAGATTTGTTTATTCCACATACATCAACAAAATAGAATAGATACTTTTAAGTTTCAAAACATTATCAATAATAACGGGGTAATATTATTTTTAGAGGCAACTTTAGGAAGAGAAGAACTAAAACAGATGAAAAAGCCTTTACTGAAGGCCATAAAGAAGTATTCAGATATTTTTAATATGGATGTTGAAGTTAGGGAACATGAATTGAATCACATGTTTATAGCTTCTGTGAAATTTTCTATGAAAGAAGATGCTAGGACTATAGATTTTACAATAGATAGAAAACAAAGAAAAATTTTAGGTAAGATATGTTATATGTCATTAACTTTTGGTATTTACTTATTATTATATCTCTAATTTCTTATTTCTAATTTACCATGCTTATACCTTATACTCAGGGTGTTCCAAATGTAATATAATAGAACTAACTTTACAGGGAAATATAAAAAAGTGCATATAAAATTAGGTCGCAAAATGCAATGATTGTGATATACAGGGTTTAAATTTTATTAGTTATTTGATTGTTCAGGACACAACACTAACAAAGAGTCGGAGGAGCTTTTCTGATTTTAAGCAAATATAACTATATTATAGGAGAGAATATAGTGTATATATGTATTTCTCTTCACAAGTGACGCAAAGCAAAAAATATAATTTTACATTAGAGCCAAAATATACCTTACAGTTTAATAGTTGTATTAGATTGAGCTATTGTCTGCATGTAAACTATTAAAGTAACTTAACTTTGGTTTTATTTTAGAGTTAGAGGAGAACATAAATTAAATTAAAATATACAAATGACCTTTTTTTGTTTAATTTACTTCATAGCAGTTCCTTACAATTTACATACTTTTAGGGGGTTAATTAGGAAAATTTAGTTATGACATTTATTTCCCATTAAAGTATGAATTTTTTAAGACTCAATTCTATACAAAACTAATTTGAGATTTATGGACTTGTGATACTTTTGAAGAGGGGATGCATTGTCTTAAATATTTTTAGAATTGGTTTTTAATATTATTTGAAAATTAAATATGTTCCAGGTACCATAAAAAAGTATTTTCTAACTAAGCCAAAGAAAGTAATAGTACAAAATGCGCTTCCATTGCTAATTACAAGTTAATTTTATAATTGTATTTTGTTACATGTCCTTTATATTAATCTTTATTGGCTTTGTGATTTAAGTTTATTTATGAATCTAATAAGCCTCTTATAAGCTATTTAATAAAAAGACACCGTATTTGTAACAGGAAAAAAACGACGTTTTTTCTAGTAAGGATTAGGGGTCATAACATACTAAATATAAGTTATTATTTTAAATTTAAAGAATTAAAATCAAGTAGTAAGGTCTGAACATCGCATTATAGTACCAACTTTTTTTTATGTCTTTTTTTGTATCTTTAGGACCGCTCTCGAAGGCTTATATGAAGTTTAACCCATTTTTTCTCAGTTTCGTGAGCTAAAACATGCAGATCAGGGTTCGAGGGATATATATATATATATATATATATATATATATATATATATATATATATATATATATATATATATATATATATATATATATATATATATATATATATATATATATATATATATATATATATATATATATCATGATATAAATGATTTTTTATGATATGTATCAATACAAAAATGGTTTGAAAATTTTATATTATTAAATAATTTTTGGCGTTTGTTACTGTATTTCTACTTCCCCATGTAGATAGCGTTGTGTTAAAAAACTCCCTAATAGTAAGTTCTAATCCATAAATGGCAACACTTCTGCCGGCATTAATGGCGTCAGTCGTGTCAGAAAAATTCCGTTACGAAAGAGTAAGTTTTTTTGTGTTTATTCCATTATTTTTTACAAAGAAAGTAATTGACAAAGTGCAGAAATGATTTTACTTCATTATTGAGTATTTCAGAAGCATTAAATAACTTTTGTATTTATAGAATATAACTGTTTATTAACAAAATGGAATATATATATATTATATATATATATATATATATATATATATATATATATATATATATATATATATATATATATATATATATATATATATATATATATATATATATATATATATATATATATATATATATATATATATATATATATATATATATATATATATATATATATGTGGAAGGGTAGTCTTGACCGACTAGTTGAATACAAGATACAAAGATTCTAAATTCTTGGGGATTCGGTCAGGGCTGAAGTAAAACTCTTTACTAAACCCGAGCTTTCGGAAATTTATTTTTCCTTTTTCAAGGCTACAATATAAGAAAAATCTTTTACAATCAAAAATTAATCTACAAATGCAACTTATTGTTTTAAAACGATAAAAAAATATATAACAAAATATAACAATAAAACTTACGTGCAAAGTGAGTTTTCTTAAGGCAGAGTCATATATATGTTTCTTATAATGACTCTAGCCTTCAAAAAACTCACTTTGCACGTAAGTTTTATTGTTATATTTTTTTTATCGTTTTAAAACAATAAGTTACATTTAAATTAATTTTTTGATTGTAAAATTTTCTTATATGTAACCTTGAAAAAGGAAAAATAAATTTCCAAGCTAGGCGTAGTAAAAAGGGTTTATTCAGCCCTGGACAAATCCCCAAAATTTAGAATCTTTTTATATATATATATATATATATATATATATATATATATATATATATATATATATATATATATATATATATATTTTATATATATATATATATATATATATATATATATATATATATATATATATATATATATATATATATATATATATATATATATATATATATATATATATATTTTATATATATATATGTATATATATATATATATATATATATATATATATATATATATATATATTATATATATATATATATATATATATATATATATATATATATATATATATATATATATATATATATATATATATATATATATATATATATATATATATATATATATATATATATATATATATATATATATACATTGGGGCTATGAGAAATGTCAAACTTCAGGGAGTATATACAAAAAAACATAAAAAATTATACAAAAATCCACAACCTTAGTTTCCGAATACAGGGTGTTAAAGTTTTTATTTATAATTTTTAAATTTGTTTTATTTTTTTTTTATGTTTTGCTAAACATAATTAAAGAACAATAATTTTATTTAAAATTAAAATACATATCGTTTAATTATACATTTTGTTTAATTTATTTTTATTTTGCTATAATAAAATCAGATGCGTGTCATGCATGGTATTTTTTTTTAAATCCAAATATGTCGAAAACTGTTGCTCATATCGACTTTTAACAGGTAAAATTTTTCGTAAAAAGAAGCAC
>JAHBCN010000330.1:0-207059 GCA_019359885.1 Listronotus oregonensis
CAAAAAAATTATATTTGTTACTTATACGATATTTAGACATACAAGGATACCTGTTTACCCAGAACTAGTTTTTTGTATTTGGTTTTTTTTTTGGCATAAAAATAAATTTTGACTTATTTTGAGCTTTAAATCGATTTAAAATTATTTTTTAGAAGTAGATTATAATCTTCTTATTGGCAAATGAAAGGATAAAATTTTAAATTTACAAAAATATACCCCAGTGTTTCAAAAGTTTAGGGGGGAGAAAAGGGTTAAAAAATTTTTATAGTGTAATAAATGTGTAAACTAGTGTAGAGAGATAGAAAAAATCTTTGGGGAAAAAATTTGGGGGAATGTGCACAAGGCACATTATAAAACATATTTTTTAGTTTTGTCCCGACCGATTGATTGAAGGCAAACCTGTCAAAATTTTCAATCAAAACATTTTTCAAATTTTCTCCATAACTAACAAATAAAAAAAGAAGGTATAGTTAAACCACCAAATGGTGTTTTTTTTCTGTACTAAATAAGTTTTTTTTTTTGCAAAATAATGTTGCCTTTTGCCGAACGTATTATCATTATTAATTATAAATAGTTTTATTTTTTTTTGGGGGAAAAAAAATGTTTTAAATATTATTTTTATCCTCAAAGAGTTTTTAAAAAAGGGGGGAAAACCTTTTTTTTTTAAAGACGTATAAGAACACATACTTTTTTTTTACATTAAAATTTTTTTTTTTAACCCAAAAACAAACTAGTCAATATAATTATTTTTCCGTTATGGTTATTTCTCAACACACTTTTTTATTAAAAATGCGTTTAAGGCGCGGATGTACCCAGGATATAAAAAATGTGTTTTTATATGAAAAAAAAAAAAAAAAGAGTTATTTCTTTTTTTTTAAACTACTTCAATTTAAAATACATCTGTTTTCCCCCGGGAGGCCAACGAAAAAAAACCGTTTATAAGAGAACCGCATAAAACATGTTTTTATATTACAAAAAAACAATAGTCAATCCAAACCCAAAAACCCCCGCCTCAGTTTAGCGGGTTTAAATTGCATATTTTTAACCTTAAAAAAATAGTGAAAAATCGGTTTTTTAATATAGCTCGATAACTATTGATTTTAGGAAAAAAATATATAATTAAAATTGATGGACTAGTAAAACTTTGTCATTTTTTTTATATAATGTCTTGTAGCCCTTTTAGTTTTTGAAATATTACAAATATAAATTTAAAATAAAAACTCAAATATCTTAAAAACTAAATGAGTTACGAAAAAATGTAATAAACAAAAAATATGCCTTTTAGTAAGTTCTATTAAAAAAGTTATATACATATTTGTAATAAAATGAGTATAAAAGCAAATATAAGCGAAAAAATTATTTTGGCCCTTAAATATTTTGCTTATAACAATATTTTTTTGGTATAGGTAAGTATACCGGCACCGATCCATCTAAAAATCAATTTAAAATGTTCTATTCATTGAATAAACCAAACTAATATACATGTGCCTCGAGGCAATGAGGGATAACCTGGTGGCACGGATATTTTATTTATTTTTTTTTGTCCAATAACTGTACCCTTTTCGACCTACTTGAAACTTTAACGAAAATAAAATTTAATATTTATTTAAAAATGCCTTCTTTATCTGGATGTTATATACCTGACAAGATGTTTAACATTTCTCGATCTCCTATGCTACTACCCTGTATAGTATTTTTTAAAATTTTTTTTTTAAAAAAATTTTTAAAATATTGATTTTAAAATTTTTTTTAAGGCAGTTACTCGTTTCGAATGGTCTTGAGAAAATTGAAATCATAATTTTAACATATTTTTTTATATAGTTTATTTAGTATTAAACTTTAAAAACATTTTTCTTATAAAGCTATCTACTTCTTCTTTCTCTTTAGGCTTAAAGCCATTCTTATTTAAATTATGGTATTAACCCATTTATTAACTGCTTTAAGATATGATTAAATTAATGTTTAAACATTAATTTAACTGAAAAAAAAATAAATAAACAATAAAAAACATTTCGTGATTAAAACATCATTAAAATTTTCTCAAGATCATTTTGAACGAGTAAATGTCTTTATAAATTAATAATATTATTATTTAAATCGATAATAAAAATATTTAAACGATCAGCTATACACATAGAAGCATAGAAGATCGAGAAATGTTAATTGCCCCCCCCCGGTATATAAAAAACCCCGATAGGGGGAATTTTAAATTTTTTTTTTCAATTAAAAAAAAAAAGAAAAAAAATTAATTTTTGTTGAAGTTTCAAGTGGATAGGTATGGGTACAGTCATTGGACCAAAAAAAAAAAATTTTAAAAAAAAAATTTTCCACTAAATTTTTCCCTCACTGCCTCGAAGGCCCCCTAACCCCAAAAAAAAATTTTTATTAGTTTTTTCATTCAATATATAGAACATTTTAAATTAATTTTTAAATTTTTGGAGGTGGGCCCCCACGAAAACCCAAAAAAAAATTGTTATTAGCCCAAAAATTTTTTTAAAAAACCCCAAAAATTTCCCCTTTTTTTTTTTTTATCTCTTTTATTACTTATTTTATTAAAAATTTTATAGTACTACTTTTATAGAGCTAACTAAAAAAAAATTTTTTGAAAAAATTTATTTTTGTAACTCTTCCAGTTTTTTTAAAAAATTTCAGTTTTTTTTTAAAATTTAAATCGGTAATATTTCCAAAAAATGAAAATTTTAAAAAAATTTTAAAAAAAAAACTGACGTAGTTTTATTAGATCATTATTTTTAATTATATACCATTTTTTTCTAAAGTCAGTAGTTTTTGAGTTATTAAAAACTAAAAGATTTTTTACTTTTTTTTAAGATAAAAAAACCCGCTGAGCTCAGGCAGAAGTGCCTCTTTAAATTGACTATAGTTCATAGTAATATAAAAAAAAATGTTTTATGCGATTCTCTTATAGGCTTGTTTTTTTGCGGTGGCCTCCCGGACTATTTGTACATCTACAGTTTGCATTGCGACTTTTTTAAATATTAAGTTCGTAGATATTTATTGAACACTGAATTTAGCAAGCTTTTTTTAACAAAATTTTACTATAACAAAAACAATTTTCATTTTGTGTCATTAAAGTTAATGCATGGCTATTTTTACAAAAAAAAACTAATATGTTATAAGGATCGTACTGTTAGTCTAGTCAAAAAGTGTGTTTTCTGCGAAAACTAGTTAGGACGCTGCGAAAAATATGAGGGATAGCTCATTCGATGCGGAATACAAATCTGAGAAAGTCGGAAAGAGGAAAAAAAAGCCATTTCGATTTTCAATGATAACTCAAAAAACCTAAGAGATAGCGAAAATTGAAAAAAAGCTCCTTAAAGAGGAGAAAATTTCCGATATTTTTGTTTTCTGTTAACTTAAAAAATTAGTTGTAAACAAAATAAATAATTTTTAAATAATTTTATAATGCCATCTTATTAAGTATACTCACAGAAAAAAACTCCAAGAAACAAAAAATGTGTAGGGGGACTATTTAAACATTTAGCTTGTTTTCAAGAAAGTCGGCGGTACGAAAAAAATGGCTAATTAAAAATAGGTTAATTTTTTGAAAAATACATTCAAAACAAAATACGAGAGTTTTTTCCGTTAGGTGCTCAGATTTCCCTATAATTTATTTAATTTTTTAAATTAATATTTAAAATTCTATTTTTTTTTATCAAAAATTTCCTCCTCTTTATGGATCTATTTTGAAATTTCTGCTATCTCTTATGGTTTCTGAGTTGTCGCAAAAAATCGAAATGGCTATTTTTTTAGTTTTTTATTAATAACAATTGCAGTTTTTATTAGCAGAAAATGACTTTCTCAGATTTGAATTCTCCGTCGAAGGAGCTATCGCTTATATTTTTTTGAAGCCTTCTAACTATTTTTCGTAGAAAATACACTTCTCGACTAGACTAATTTGTCCAACACCATTTTATAACCTTTCTAGTAGAGTTACATCTCCATAATTGCTGAGCTAGACAATAGACACCTCATACTTTATTAGATAAGAATATGTTATAAATATAAGTGAATTGTATTGTTTTAAACACTTCTGTTTTAATTCTGTTGTTGAAAGTCGAATTTCTGTCAAAATCAAAATTTGTTATATTTTCGAGGAAAGTTGAAAATAAAGTTATTTTCCAGAGTAATTAAAAAGTGTTTTTTAAAAACTCTGTCTCCTCGGCCCGACATATAACTGGCGCAGTCTGAGAGAATTTTGAGACGTACTAAGTTCTTTTGTGCGGTTTCTTTCAAGAATTTACTCAAAAAGTGAACCTTCGTGAAAATCGGTGAAGTGAAGTGATCTTCGCAAAAGTCTACAAAGTGTGAAGCTTGGAGTAAGAGAGTACCGATCTAAGGTGGCTACAGGCATCAACACGGGACAAGAAGAATTCATCGCTGATCCGATCCATCGACGAAATTCAACCCAGCAATAGAAAAACAGGAGTCCTGGAGATTCAACCGAGGGCATATCGATTGGATTCCAGCCAAGGGTTTGGACAAGCATCGCTGAACCTGAGGAACCTGGGAAGGACAAACATCGCCTAACCAGCTAGTTTAAGAAAAATCAAGAAAATCAAGAAAAATCAAGACATCTCAAATGAACGTTTTTCTTCTAGTTTTATTGTAAGTTAAGCATTTTATTTTACAATATTTGCACAAACAATACAGCTCATAACTTTAAGTAAGTTGTTTTTGCAAATACCTTCTATTATTATTTTAAGTGTATATTTTACATTTTTTCTGAATTTATAAGGTTAAAATAATTTTTGTTTCAAAATTGATCTAATTAACGAGTTTAATTTAGACAACCTTATTGATTCATTAAACACATTATCTATTGAACAGGCCGTAATGCCAGAAGTAAATTATCAACTTTTAAGATACCAATCAGACAATGTTCCACATTTTGATGGAAATCCAAAATTATTACATCGCTTTATAACAGCAGTTGAAAATTTGCTAGTGGCTTTCCAAGACAGAACAAATGCAGCAAACCCCATTAATATTTGTTTATTCGATACAATATTAAGTAAATTAACTGGAAGAGCTGCGGAATTAATAGTTTCTAGAACAGAATTAAACAGTTGGGCACTTATTAAAGAAGTGTTAGTTTTAACTTTCTCAGATCAGAGATCAATTGATTGTCTGATACAAGATCTATTAAATTTAAAACCACTTAAAAATGAACCTCCTTTAATTTTTGGAATGAGAATCCAAGATTCTAGAAGTTTACTTTTTGCAAAATTAAATGCAACTAACGAGCCGCATGCTTCAAAACTAGTCAAAATAAAACATTACGAAGAATTTGCATTAAAAACTTTTATAAATGGCCTTCCATATAATTTACAGTTAATAGTAAGACTTAAATCACCAGATACTTTAGAAAAAGCTATGTCATGTGTAAGAGAGGAAGAAAATTTTGTTTATTTTAAAAATAACGCTCAAGGCTCTAATATTAGACCACCGATACCAAATATTAAAAACGCAAAACCAAATTTTAATTTTTCGCAAAATAGGCACATATATAGTCCAATAACTTATAACCCTTATAGACAATTTAATAATACACCTAATTTTACACCACAAAATCATAATTTTGTAAGACCTTTGCAAATTTACCCCAAAATAATTTTCCGCAACAAAACCCTTTCTTTAATCAGCAACGACCAAATTATTTCAATAATACGCCAAATTTTTCAAATGCATTAAATCAACCAAACTTTTCTGCTAATAGATTTCCTTCTAATCAAAATTTTAGACCGGCTTTTAATAATAATTTTGGGCAAATGTCACGTAGAACTAATTTACCAAAACCAGAACCTATGGATACAAGTTCGGGCAATACAGTTTTAAATAACTCTTTAAGTCAAGCTCAAAAGAAAAAATTTATATCTCAAGAACTTTATAATCAAGAAGTTCTTAGCCAAAATGAACAATTAGAAACTCCCTCAAATGAGAATTACAACCCTTCTTTTGAAAATTTTGATAATACTAACGACTATTTCGAATATTCATTGGAATATGAAAACCCTTATGTAGGATATGATCAAACCTATGAATATGACCCAAATGTAGGTTATTCAGCTAACCTAAACCCAAATGTAGGTTATTCAGCTAACCTAAACCCAAACGTAGGTTATTCAGCTAACCTAGACGACCCCAATATACCAAATAACTCTATCGAACAGGAAAATTTTACACTAACGAGCCAGAAACTGAATACAACATAATTTATTTAAACAGTAATAATAACCAATTACCTTTTATTTTTATTCCCGAATTAAACGCTAAATTTTTATTAGACACAGGAAGTACAAGAAGTTTTATTAAACCTGAAATAGCTTATCAAAATTTTCCAAATTTAATACAGTCAGAATTATTTCAAGTTCAAACTGCTCACGCAACATCTTTTCATAACGAAGTAGCTTCTTTACCAATATTTCCAACTTTTTGCACACCTGGTATACACAAATTTTATTTATTTAATTTTTCAAATAAATTTGACGGACTAATCGGCTTAGATCTTATAAAACAATTAAATGCAAGTCTAGATTTTAATGATTCTATGTTAAAGTTGCCTAAAACCCAAATCCCGATTTGTCAGGAATTTGACAAAAAATTTACCCCTAATTCTATTAAAAATAACTTTACATATATTATCCCTCCAAGAACTATTCAAAAAATAAAAATTCCAGTAAATTTATCAAATGGATTTGGCATTCTTCCTTATCAAAATTTAGATAGCATCGAAATTCCAGAATGTTTAGTAAAAATAGAAAATAATTTAACTTTTACCACAGCACTAAATCCAAAAGAAAATCCAATCAAAATTACTTTTACAGATTATTTTGAAGTTGAACCCCTTAATGTAAACGAAATGAACTTTATTGACTACCCCGTATATCAAGAAAAAATAATTGATCGCGACTTAGATAATAAACTAAAAGCTAATCTTAAAAATTTAAGACTCGACCATTGCAATCGGGAAGAAAAAGAACAGATACGTAAATTATGTTTCGAATATAGAGACATCTTTCATTCCGAAGACGTACCCTTAACTTTTAGTAATTCCATAAAACATGAAATTAAAATGACTAACGAGACACCTATCTACACAAAATCATATCGCTATCCGGAAGTACATAAGAAAGAAGTTAACGATCAAATTTCCAAACTTTTATCTCAAAATATCATTAGGGACTCAAATTCACCTTGGTCATCACCCATTTGGATTGTACCAAAAAAGCTAGACCAATCAGGCAAACAAAAATGGCGCATGTGCATTGACTTTCGCAATATAAATAAAAACACGATCGATGATAAATTTCCCTTACCGAATATTACGGAAATTCTAGATAAGTTAGGCAAAGCTCAATATTTCACAACTCTAGATTTGGCCAACGGATTTTATCAAATTCAAATGAAAGAGGAAGATATTCCCAAAACAGCTTTTACCACAGATAGAGGGCACTATGAATTTCTTAGAATGCCCTTCGGGTTAAAAATGCTCCTGCAACCTTTCAACGAGTAATGAATAACATTTTACGTGGATTACAGAACGAAATTTGTTTTGTGTATCTCGATGACGTTATAGTTTTCAGCACAAGTTTACAGGAACATATCGAAAAATTAAGAAAAGTTTTTGGTAGATTACGAGACTCCAATTTTAAAATTCAACTCGATAAATCGGAATTTTTAAAAAAAGAAGTTCAATATCTAGGTCATGTCGTAAGTAACGAAGGTGTTCGACCTAATCCCGACAAAAAAGGTAGCCAAAATTTAAACGCTGACGCTTTATCTCGCATACAAATAAATATTTATGAAAACGAATCAGTAATTAATAACCCCGGTGATTCAAATTTTGAAATTCTAGAATATTTACGAGACCTTGCTGAAAATCCAATTCAAGACAAAGACAATGAAAAAGACGATAAAACAAACAATAGCGATTCATTAGCAAAGCCAGGATGTAGTAAGCAAAAAATTAATATTATCTCTGACATCCAAATAACCCCAGAGAAGACCTCTGACTCTACAGTTCATAGTAATCAGGCTGATTCAGGCAATGCAAACCTAAATATTTTAGACGAAATAATAAACAATAAAGCATTACAATACTTAATTAAAAAATCACCTTATCCTGACATAAAATTAAAAACAGAGAAATTTGAAAAAAATACAATTAATCACGTAGACCTGCCAGAAAACCCAGAAATAATAAAAAACTTTATTAAAGAATACATGAATACTGAAAAAACATGTTATGTGTATTTTCATAGTAAAGAACTAGTCAGTATATTCACAAACGTCTATAATAAATATTTTACAAACCCTAAAATTCTTTTATGCACCAAATTAGTTAACAATATAAGCGAACAGGAAGAAAAAATTATGCTAATTAAACACCAACATGAAAGTAAAACAAATCATAGAGGTATAACGGAAACTTATGAACGGTTAAAATTATTATATTATTGGCCAAAAATGAAAAATGACATAAATCGATACATTAATGACTGTACTATATGTCAAACTGCAAAATATAGTAGACTAAAATCTTATATTCCTCTTACAAAAACAGACACCCCCTGTAAACCGTTTCAAATGATACACATGGATACATTTACCTTTGAAACTCAAAATTTCTTAACTATATTTGACAAATTTTCAAAATTTGGACAGGCCTACCCTTACGATAAAAATGCAAAATCGGTTTGTGACAAATTAATAAATTTCTTCTCATTTTATGGTTGCCCAGAAACAATTACGTGTGACAATGCAGGCGAATTTAATAGTGAACTTCTAAAAGAATTACTCAAAGCTCAAAAATAAATATTCATTTTACCACCCCAAGACATCACGAATCTAACTCCCCTGTTGAACGTTTCCACTCTACATTAATTGAACATCTAAGAATTCTTAAACAAAAAGATAAAAATAAATCTGTAACTGAATTAATGCCATATGCAATAATCGCATACAATAGTACTGTTCATAGCGTTACAAAGTATACGCCACACGAACTTGTCCTAGGTCACACAAATTCTAGGGATCCGCTAAATCTTATCCCCACAACATTCTACTCCGATTATGTAACTTCTCATAAAGATAAACTTGACTCTGTTTATGAAAACGTAAAAAATAAAACCGAAACAAGTAAAGAAAGAGTTTTAGCAAAAACAAATAAAAAAAACAACGAACCTTTCGAATTTAAATTAAATCAAAAGTTTATAAGAAAACATTTCAAAGAAATAAAAATAAACCTAAATTTTCAGGCCCTTACGAAATTATTGAAATACTTGAACATAATCGAGTAAAAATTAAAAACCTTAAAATACCAGATAAAACCGAAATTATTCATACAAAAGAATTGAAAAAGCCCCTTGTTACAGATGGCCCTTCGTCCTCGTCCAAGGAAACGACTCAAGATACCACGACTTAAATAATTACCCCGGTATACTACCCTACAAAATTGGTACTGCCCAAAGGTTAATAAATCATTGGACTTTTATACAAATATTTGACCTAAATAACTTAATTCAAGAATTTTCAGATATCAATTATAAGTATGACTCTCTTAGAGCTAATCTTAACAAATTTGATAAATATAAAATAGAATTTCACAACTCGTTTACTCTAGCTGATAACTTAAAACAAAAAATAACTAATCAAATATCACAAATTCTTCCAATGAAACCTCGTAAAAAACGTGCCTTGATTAATGCCTTAGGTAGCATAATTAAGACAATTACAGGTAACTTAGATCAAAACGACGCTGAACGTATTGATCAAAATATCAATTTGTTAAAACAAAACCAACATGACATGAAATTCAGTTTAGACAAACAAATGACACTCTATTAATAAGTTCAAAGAAACTGTCAAAAATGTGTCTCATAATCAAGTAATATTAGAGTCACGAGTTAATCAAATAATAGAAACTGTAAACTCTGTAAAAATTGAGGAAACCAATCTTTTTGAATTTTTTAGAATCCACATGGTATTTTCTCAAATAACAATGTTTTATCAAGGTATTTACGATATTCTAGAAAATATTGAAAATGCTATTACTTTTGCTAAATTGAATTCTTTTCACAGTAGCATAATACATTCTAATATGCTTTTAAACGAATTACAGTCAATTAATAAAAATTTAACTCTACAGAAACTTCCATTTGAACCAGTTTTAGAAAACTTCCAACAGTTAGAAAACTCACTGGAATTAAAAACCCAGATAAAACCAGACCAGATGCGAAAGATGCCATATCGCACGTATTGCACTGTTCGGCTTGTCAGGTATTGACGAGCCAAGCGGCCGGCCGCCTAGCAAATAGTACGGGGACCAAAGCTCAACACTGTCGTTACCAGAGTCATCCGACTGGCATATAGTACGAGCGCTTTTGTTAACAATAATAATTCTGACCTGCACGGCCATGAAGCTTCTTGTGGACGGACCGGAATTCTTCAGCTGTCATTTATTTATTTATTTATTTGCAACATAAAAAGACATTATAAAAACTTCTAAATACCTATTTGAACATTATAAACATTATGAATGACTTACAAAATATTTGAATCTAGACTGTGCAAACAAATAAAAACAAAACCATTATCCTAATTAAGCTAATTTATAACAGTACAAGATTCCCTAATAACACATAACATGCCAGAATCATATCATTTATGTACCATTAAAGTTTTTATGTTTCTTACATTGACAGTATATCGCTGGGATGATTCTGTGGGTACATTCTTGGAATGATTCTTTAGAAATGTTTCTGAAACATATATTTTCGGACTTTTTTATTTTTTTACTTTTCAATATAAAAACACTCCTTCTAAACAAGAAACACAAATATGTTTACTTCGGTTTAGCTCTAATAGGTATGTAAATTTATGTACTTACAATACGTTAAAAAGAAAGCAAAGGTATAATAGGTAATGTGCGGATGCCTCTAGTGCGTCTTGTCATAGGTTGTTGGCAACAGGGGACGTCGTTCGTCATTCCGAAACTCATATTTTTGCAATAAAATCCAAAGTATTTTCAAAAACCGCGAAGTGTGCGTTTCTCTGGTAACGATTAATAGACACGAGCGGTGGTGGCTGAGCAGTTAAGGCGTCTAACTAGAATTCAGATTCTTTTTGGGAGCGTAGGTTCGAATCCTACCCACTCCGAAAAACTTTTTACTTTTTTCTCATTGTCAGTTATGAAATTTTTAAAAATATCTATTTGCCAATAAAGGTAATTAGTATTCATTTTTATTTCCGAAACTCATATTTGGTGTCCCAATAAATAAGGATTTCACCACTCTTGGATATAGATGTTCCTAATACGACTCTAGCACATACTGGGATGTTTCAGAAACAATCTCGGTTGATGTTATGATGCTAAAAATGATGACATGGTCATTGCCAGAAACATACCACGGATGTTCCGGGGATAATAGCGACTTTCCTGGAATGTTTCCAATGTTCCAAGCGTTTGTTTCTGGTACGTTTGTAGCATGGTTCTGTGTTATTAGGGATTCTTCACCACTGGTTATTTTAAGAACTGCCATTAAATTCGAACTTCTTGTCGTTTCTAGATAGTGAATATGTTGTTCCTTTTTTCAGGTCTCAAATGTCAGATATTATGTATATTTATAAAATGACAAACATAAACTTGTAACATTTAGTATGTTCAATTGAAATCCATCACTATACGATTCAAATTTCCCGCTGCTGGCATGTTAAACATTAGTTCACTTGCACCCGACTAGACAGCGCCGGCGGCAGCGGTGAACATAATATTATTACTGCGCATTTCAAGTTTAGTTTGAACAAGTTTGTTTTGTGGTGATCGGACTGATGTGAAGTGAGCGAGCTCTGAGTAAGTTATCAAGTTTATTCGTGTGTACAATTTTATTATAGACGTTTCACTGTGTTGCTGTGAGGATGCCTGGTTATAAGTGTATTTACTTGTTCTGTTCCAACAGAGATAATGGGGAAAAATCATTATTCAGGTGCCCGAAAGATCGTCAAAGGTAAGTATATTTTTAAGTATCTTACAAAAGATCTATTTATTTAAAATTAATAAGCAACAATTAAAAAAGTAATATTTAAGAAAAAAAGATTAAGAGGTGTTTATAAAAACTCGACTAAATTATTTGGGTGTTTGAATTTTGAAAAAGTTATAATTTACAACTGTCACAGGCAGACAAATGATGATACTTCAACTGAAATATCTTGTTACCATAGAGACTTTGTATTGGATTTCCATATGTACTAACTAAACTAAATTTAGATTTTTTTGGTAAGATGTCGAAATAATGTTTTAGAGCATTGCTATGGCTTGAGGCTGCCGGAAGAGCAGATCTTTTAGAAAACAATTACAATAATTACAAGCTCTGCGAGGATCATTTTGAACGAAAGTATATTTTTATGACTTCAACAAGCAAAAGGCTGTATAATGATGCGATTCCATCAATTTTCCATGGACCAAAACGGCCTATGTCCGATGTTGTACCACAGAAAAAACCAGACGTAGAACTTGAAGAGCCTCCACGAAAAATTGTTATATTATCAGGTAAGGAATACATCATATCATGTATATATGTATATCTTGTTTTGTATGAAATTTGGTATGAATTAAAGTATTTCATATTACAGATGTAACATTGAAACCTAAAATGGAGTCCAAGAATGTATTAAACATGTCTATGGAAGATAACACCGCTGATGCAAGTAAGTATGTAAAAGTTATTAACATAAGTATTGCTCAAATTTCGTTTGAAGTTTTAAGATTTATAAATTAATGTCTTGGTTTCAGAACCCCTCAGCATCAAAGTTTCTGCACCTGTTACCCCTCACAAGCTTTCGCCCAAACTATTGTCACCGATAGCCCAAACTCAAACCCCATTGAGTTTCACTGCAAACACCCCAAGAAAAAAGAAAATAAGGATAAAAGTCACCCAGCTTAAAAGGAAACTGTTACTTACGAAAAAATGCAATGAAAATTGGAAGTCTAAGAAAAATGAGCTGCACAAATTTGAAGCAATGTGTAACAAATTTCTTAAAAAACCTTTGGTTGAAATCATTAAAATGCAAGCTTTATTGCAAAACAGGCCTAAAAGAGCCAGAAGGTATTCTAAAGAATACAAAACTTTTGCCTTAACGCTTTACTTTTTAGGACCAAAATGTTATAGGTTTCTTCAAAAAATCTTGGTCTTGCCAACAAAGCGATCATTAGAATTAATGACAAAAAATATAGTATGTGAACCCGGTCTCAATAATACACATATCCTAGAAGCTTTATCCACAAAAGTGAAAACCATGTCGCAACTTGATAAACAGTGCATACTTTGTACTGATGAAACATCTATAAAATCAAACCTGTATTTTCATTCACAAAGGGACCAAGTTATAGGATTTGAAGATATCGGAATAAAAAACAATTTACTCATAGCCCAAAACGTGTCAGTAATTATGGCTAGGGGACTATTTAGTAATTGGAAACAGCCCATCGCCTATTTTTTTGTAAACACTCAATTGAAGGCATCCGATATGTTATTAATTTTGGAAGAGTGTGTAAAAAAATTGTCAGATATAGGTTTAACTGTACAGGGCGTTTTAAGTGACATGGGGTCTAATTACATTCAGCTGTCAAATTTATTAAAAGTAACTCCACAAAATCCCACATTTCAATTAGGAGATTTTAATTTGATATATTTTTTTGACCCGCCACATTTACAGAAGGCCACGAAAAACAACTTACTACAAAATTGTTTTTGTTTCAATGGTAAGAAATCTTCTGGAAAGTTTATCGAAAAATTTTATCAAGAAGATAAAAAAGAAACCTATAGATGTGCACCAAAGCTGACAGATGCACACATTTATCCGACAAACTTTCAAAAAATGAAAGTCAGTTTATCGGCACAGGTACTTAGTAGAACTGTTGCGTGTGGTATGCGCACCCACATGGCCTTGGGTCTATTGCCACCTGAAGCCGATGTTACAATAGAAATAATAGAAAAATTCGATAAACTCTTTGATCTTTTGAATTCCATAGATACGAACCATCCAAATAAATATAAAAATGCTTTTAGGGGTTTAGATTATCAGGTTAACTTTTTAGACGAGATGTGGCTATTTTTAAATGATCTACAAATTTTTGACACAAATGGAAGAAACATCACTATGAAATGCAAGTTTCGTAGATGCTGGATGGTAACCATAAAAGCCATACAAATCCTTTGGCAACGTATTTCAAATGCCGGCTTTCAATATTTAAAAACAAGAAGATTAAACCAGGATTGTTTAGAAAATCACTTTGGAAACATAAGGCAGCAGGGCGGCAATTCTGTAAATCCTACTCCCGTTCAATTTGAGAGATCATTTAGAAAACTCTTTTGTCAAAGTTTCATGCACTCAAATCACATGAATTGTGAAGACGATCTTGATCTACTCTTATTCCAATTAAATATTGCAAAATCTAATATTTTAGAAAGGATTCCACATTCGGTCAATACCTACAAACCAGTTTCAGTACCTTATTATGATTTTAAAAGAGAGATGGTTACAACCCAAAATGCATTTAGTTATGTGTGTGGCTACCTAATAAGTAAATGCTTAAAAATTCACGAATGCGGTATCTGCAAAAAGTTTTCTACAGAATCCGATATATTGGATAACACCAAATTATTTATAAGTTTTAAGGCGTATAATGAAGAAAATAATTTTTATGGCAGCTTAAAATCTCCAAATGAAGAATTCGTTTATTTTGTTTTTAAAATGGAAAAATTATTTACTTCATTATTCGATGAGATTTGTACAGAAAAGGGAATTTCTCGACGATATTTTGATGAAATGAAATTAATTCCTTTTCAACATCCTTGTCCGAAATTTCCCCTTCCTTATGTTATTAAATTGTTCATAAGACTTCGTTTATTCTATTCTTTAAAATATGCTAATAGGAATTTAACTAGTACGAAGAAATCTCAAAAAACCAACAGAAAAATTAGCATTTTATCTCATTTGTAGTTTAATATATGTTTCCATTGTATTGTATTTTCTAGTTTTATTCTCGTAACAATTTTATAATCATCTCATTACAAACTAAAATAAAATATTATGTATTGTATAAAGTAAAGAGTGTTTTGTGTTTTTTACAACAAAGAACACAATTTAAAGAAATCTGCATTGGTGCGGGATATCTATAACATGGTGTTTAAAAAGCAATGGTGCAGGCCGCTCAAATTTTGCAATTGAAGGTCATTAGAACCGAGCCACATATTTGACAGTCTTTCGCATCTGGTCTGGTTTTATGTGTAAAACTTAAAAAAGAAAAGAAAGTTACTGATAATACAATTATTATTTAGGCCATACAAACTTTAAAAAGTTTACATGCCCTTCTAAGGGTGGAGGAGTTACATCTCCATAATTGCTGAGCTAGACAATAGACACCTCATACTTTATTAGATAAGAATATGTTATAAATATAAGTGAATTGTATTGTTTTAAACACTTCTGTTTTAATTCTGTTGTTGAAAGTCGAATTTCTGTCAAAATCAAAATTTGTTATATTTTCGAGGAAAGTTGAAAATAAAGTTATTTTCCAGAGTAATTAAAAAGTGTTTTTTTAAAAACTCTGTCTCCTCGGCCCGACATATAACTAGTGTATACTGTCACCCGGCTATTTATGTCATACCGCCGAACACTATAGTATGTAATACTAAATTGGGACCTCTACCATACAGGGCACTTGCTTGGGGCCGGTGAACTATGGGAGACCTACAATACTTATAGCACCTAGTATCAAATACATTTTCAATACCCTTAACTTGGTACTGGCGTACACCGTACATGGGATAGACTAATACCGGTCTCCAGACCCAACCTCTAAACTGCCAACTCTCGAACTCCCCAAATGTCAGTACGGTTTTTTTTTATATTTTTGGATAATATATAAAGGCTTAAAGCCTATCTATCTAAACCCACTTTCTCTAAAAAGTGTTGTGAGATCTTTTAATTGTAAGGTAAGGTCGTGAAAATATAGTACCCATGGACGTACTTAAGCTACCAAAATTGCATTGCATATCGTTTTTAAACTTGGCTTAAATCTCCTAACATTTTTTATCCAGTCTTGTACTTAGTAAATGATTTTGTAAAGTTATCTAAAAAAGTAATGTATAATAAAGTGGCAGTGTGGCCGCAACGACTATAAACTACACAGGATGGCTCAGTTTGATGAATCTGTCTGCCAAAGTCGAATTCTCTGTGACGTCATCACCGGTGCTGGCAGAAAGCGCGTCTATGCATTTTATAACATTTTTGCGAATGTAGAAAAAGTTTCTTAATGCAAAATAAACTGTAAGCAAAATTTGGATCTTATACATTTAAAAATATTGTCTACATTAAAAAGAAGGTTAATAAATAATTTTATTTACTTTTTTGTTCTAAATCCAATTGTTACACATAATTAATAAAACAAAACGAATGTTTATTTGTCTTTTCTAATCCAAACTACATTAAAAGTACTTGAATAAACGCCAATTGTTCAAGAAAATCACAAAAGAACCCAGAAAACTATTTAAAGCACACGCGATCAAATGGCCAAATGAATGTAAACAAAACTATTCAGCACCGGTGGTGACTTTACAGCCGCTACTCTCTACCCCTAAATTTTTCAACGTACGTTAAATGGAACCGAGCCATTCTGTGTAGCTTATAGTGGTTGATGTTGACGTACTTTTAGTGGTCTTTTTTTGACCTAAATATGAGTGTTGCTACTTTCACAGACAATCTACTAAAATAAGGTTAGGCTTTCTTTTGGTTCAGTGCCTTTGTTTTGGTAGGGTAGCTAGTACTGTTTTGATGACGGTAGGTTTATTCTGTTGCTCTTTTCTTTTAATACGTAATATTTTAAATGTATGTTGTACAAATATTTTGCTTATTAGTATTTTAGGATATGTATTTTTTTCTAAATCCTTTTTAGTACGGATAGATTTAAAATATATATTTTTTTTTTGAGAAAAAAAGTAACTGTAGCACCCGAATAATTTATAATATAAACATGCAGAAACACAGTTTTCTAGTAAAAAACCTTTTATATATGATCATATGCATATACGCGTAAAAAGACTTACATTTTTATATTTTTGGAGCTAATTCTACCAAAACTTTATTTTCGGATATAGAAATCCTTTTATGAATGGACATTAATACTAATTCGTGATGTCTTTACTTATTTGTCAAATTTTATAAGTTGTTCTTTGGGCATTTTAAAAAAGAAAATGATCTTCCGCTATTACATGTTGATACTGGTATTGCAGCTTCGTTGGTTAGTTGCTTACTTTAAGCAAGGTTGGTCGCGTGCCTATATTTTGCACTGCAGACAATTAGCTTATGCTTCCCTTTCTTGTTATAGAAGCGCGCTTTCCTTAATTAGATCTAATAGATTTTTAGCAATGTGTTTAGAGGATTTCCGCTCTATGTATTTTTAAACAGTATGTTTTTTTGTATGTGAGTGTATTGTAGTTGTATATTTTGAGTAGAACTGTTTCCTCCTGCTCTTCGCAGAGCCTACATGTCGTTTATGCCTACAAGTGTTTCTTGAATAACAGTGACTTATCAGTAGTCTTTCTGCTTCTCTTATCTGAGTGCGCCCTAGAAGGGAGACCTCAGTTGTTGGTTTCTTGAAATGATCATCTAGCTTGGCTTTTAATCAAATAAAAAATCATTATTCTAGTCGTGAGAATAGGCACCTCATAAATAGCAGCAAACAAATTTTGGCTTTATATTTTTAATGCATTTGTTGCATTGTCGGTTTTTTTACGAAATTTTTTGTAACTTAAAAATAATTGCAGAGACTCTTTGCAATTATTTTTTTGTTTTGTTTTTAGAAGCTTTTATTTAACTTGCAATGTTTGTTGTATGTATGTTTGTTTAGGTACCTAGTAGATAAACAAGAATACTCTTACGGCCTTTAAAAATATATATTTAGTTAATAGAAACGTAGAAAGTTAAAATTATTTTATTAAGATTACTAATTTATTTAAAATAACCACTTTACATTTTTCTTGCATCCTGTAGTAAAAGAATTCTTCTAGCTAAGTCTAGACTTTGCCTGACGTGTCCATTTTACCTGAGGACTGTCCATGCTTAGCACTTGCACATTATTATAAAAAGCGCGAAGGAAGTCCGCACGGGCCAGTATATTTCTGACTTTTAAAGCGAGCAGAAGTTAACAGATAGTTAAAGGTTAAACAGTTATTATAATTACGTAACGATGAATTTTTGTTACCATAGAAACGTTTGTATACCTAATTTCCAATAAAAAGGTGTAAAACCAGGATCCATGTTTCTATACAGAACATTTGGTGTCAGAAGCGGAACGAGGACCCACAAGAAAGTAGAAGTGGTTAGGGAAAAAATCTGAATACTTGTTGAGACCAGACAGCGAACAGCAGTTATGAAGGAAATTGGCGCGTTAATAAAACAATTGATGAAAAAAACAAGAAGCCATAAAAGAAGATCTAAAACAAATAATGAAGACCAGACAAGAATCCATAAAAGAGACCTAAAAAAAAAGAAATGAAGACCAGCCAAGATTCCATAAAAGATGACCTAAAAAAGAAATTAAGACTAGCCAAGATTCCATTAAAGAAGACCTATAGAAGAAATAAAGAGAAGCCCAGAATAAATGAAGAAAAGTTAAGAAGAAATGAAGAGAAGTCAAGAAGAAATAAAGACCAGCCAAGAATCCGTGAAACAAGATCTAAAAAGAGAAATAAAGACCAATTAAAAGGAAATAAAAATAAGTCCAGCAGAAACAAGACAGCAAATCGAAAAAATTTAAAAAGACATAAAAAAGCCAAGAAGAAATGAAACAAGAGCTTAAAGAAAAGATGGTAAAAATCTCAGAACACCTAAAAGGAGAATTTCAACAAACTCAAGGTGAGCTGAGAAAACAATGCCATACAACAACCGGTTGAAGACAAAGTTTATTAAATTCGAGGTTAAATGCACCAAAAACAACATTTACAGCGACAGATTAAAATATTGTACAGGTGTTACTTTAGAATGTAGTACCACAGTAGCTGTTATGAAAACACCCACTTTTAATGGCAAGGTACCCTGGGTTACGTATCTTTGACAATTTGAAGCTGCCGCCAATGAAAATAATTGGAGTTTACCAGAGAAGGCACGAGCTCTAGAACCAGTTCTTTAAGAAAAAGCTATGGAGGTTTTAAGAAACATTACTGAGGAGAAGCAATGTGACTATGAAACTAACAGGAAGTTTATAAGGCACAGCTCCAAGGACGAAGACAAAGATACAATAAATGCCTTCAGGAGTATGAAGCAGATATCATACGGCTTATTAATCTGTCATATCCGGCATACCAAAAAGAAATTAAACAAGAATTAGCAGTAGGTAGTTTCATTGAAGACTTACGTGATCCAGATATAAACCAGGCCTTAAGAATGGCCAGACTTAAAAAAATATCTTAAGCTCTTGCCTATGCACTTCAATATGAAACAGCTTAACTACCATCTAGGGCTCAGACAAAAGTTTCAAGGATGAACTTTGTTCCAGAAGATGGAAATTCAAATAATGAATTGCAAGAGTAATAAAGAATGTCCAACAAATATTCCTTAAAAAACAAACAGAAGAAGGTAGCTCTATGACATTTAGACGAAGAAATAATATCTGTTGCTGAAAGTGTGGTAAAGGGGGGCATGTCCAAAGAAATTATACCAGATTTAATGCCCCTGCCAGTAGTTCGAAAAACTCCCAGTAGCCAGCTTCAAGAGGCGAAAGCTGGCTAGGTGCTACCAAGCCCCATGAACAACCATAATAAGAGTATCTCGGCTACAAAACTACAGCTCCAGGTAATACCTGAAAATGTATGCGGTCGGGAATGAGAAATTGTACTAGATACTGGTTCCACAAATACTATCGTAAGGCCGAACATCGTAGCCCATTGCAGAATATTCCGTTCAGAGAAAAAATATATTTCGATCTGCCAATGGAGAAGTAATACCACTTAAGATGTCATAATACCCCCAAATTCAAAAGCCATTATACAAGCAAGGTGTGAAGACTTAGAAGAAGGTGAAATCCTATTATTTGAACCAATTGAAAATAGTTTACCATACGTTAAAGAAATTCTACCCGCAAGAACTCTGACGCAAAACAAAAGAAACATGGTATTTGTCAGAATGATGAACCTAAAGGATTACTCTCAACAGGTCACACAGGGTGACAAAATTGGTACATGTCAACCTGCTAATGTGATAGTTATCCATACCTTTACTACACCTGTAGAAGTTCCTTTAAGTAAACTACCTGATGCTCTGCAAGACCTGGTAATTTTTTCAAAAGCCCTGCTAAACTCAGTGCAGGTTAATAAGCTTAAAGACCTTCTGATAAGAAATCAAGACGTTTTTTCTCTCTCTGAATAGGATTTGGGAAAAGCAAACATAGTTCAACATCGAATAAATACGGGTGATGCAGCACCGATAAGGCAACCACCACGACGAACTTCTTTGGCTAAAAGAAATGATGTTAAGACGTTAATTGGATACATGCAAAACCAAGGCATTATAGAACCATCTCCGTAGTCCTGGTTAAAAATAAAAATGGTTTTACCAGATTTTGTGTTGACTTCAGAAGACCCAATGACGTCACGAAGAAAGACAGTTTTTAATTACCAAGAATAGACGATACTCTGAAGAGATCAAAATGGTTTTCGACTTTAGACCTGAAAAGTGGCTATTGGCAAGTAGAACTTTATCCCGAAGATAAGGAAAAATCTGCCTTCTTGATTGGAACCGGACTG
This sequence comes from Listronotus oregonensis, assembly GCA_019359885.1. NCBI lineage: Eukaryota > Metazoa > Arthropoda > Insecta > Coleoptera > Curculionidae > Listronotus > Listronotus oregonensis. The sequence goes on from JAHBCN010000330.1 coordinate 20,823, forward strand.
TGGCAGTTTAATGTTATGCCATTTGGCCTATGTAGTGCTACTTTTGAACGATTGACGGAGATGAAATTACGTGGACTAACTTAGAAAACATGCTTAGTATACCTAAATGACATTATTATTCTTGGAAAAACATTTGATGACCATCTGAAAAATGCCGAAGAGGTTTTTCAAAAGCTAAGATCTTCCCACCTAAAGCTTAGTCCAAAGAAATGTTACCTTTTTTAGAAAAAAGTACTAACCTGGAGCATATAATCACTGAAGAAGGAGTGAAAACAGATCCAGAGAGCTTTCCAAAATGACCTACACCGAAGAACAAAGAAGAAATTAGAAGTTTCCTGGGAATGTGCACTTATTATAGAAGATTTATACATGGATTTGCTGATATTGCCAGACCATTACATAGACTTACTGAGAACAAAAAGAGTTATGAATGGACTGAAGATTGTGAAGCAGCTTTTATACAACTGAAGAAAGCCCTTTGTAATCCTTCGGTGTTGTCATATCCACAACTCAATCAAACATTTAATGTGAACACAGATGCAAGCAATAGTTCCATTGGTGGAATTTTGTTACAGATACAAGATGGCAAAGAAAAAGTAATGGAGTATTTCAGCCAAGTTCTTTTAAAACGAATTATTGTGTGAGCAGAAAGGACTTCTAGCTATCGTTAAATCTCTGAAACACTTTTATAAGTACCTTTATGGCCAGAAATTTTACCTGAGGACTGACCATGCATCACTTAAATGGTTGCTTCAGTTCAAGAATCCCAAAGGCCAGATAGCACGATGGTTACAACGTGTTCAAGAATACGATTTTAAAATTAAACATCAAAGAGGATTGAACCATAAAAATGCTAATGTTCTATTAAGAAAACCTTGCCCAGAAGATTGTAAACAACGTACTATTTCAATAATCGATTTGTCGATATGGAGTACCAAGAGAAAAACTTTGAATCCGATCTATTCAAGAACCTCCATAATACCTGAACCACACCCTTAATCCCCAGTCAGATAAAATGGTCAAAAGATTTAACAGAACTTTTGATAAATACCTGAAAATTAAAGTAAATGACCAATAAAAAAACTGGGACAAGAGCCGTTTTTACCAGCCTATCGCTTCGTAGTTCACGAAACAACTGGAACCTCACATGTAAAAGTTATTTTTGGAGCGGAGTTATGCCTTCCAGTTGCCTTACCTACTGGACGACCTTCTACCAACCAGCAGAAGATTATGTAAGTTAACTCTGTAAACAGCTGCAAGAAATACACGAAGGAGTTCGTAATAAGCTACAAAAAGAAAGTGACCGTATAAAGTCCCGCTATGACTTGAAAGCTAATGATCAGGGATTCCTGGTAGGTGAAAAAGTTTGGTTATACAATCCAAAGAGAACCAAGGGGCGTTCACTGAAACTGCAAAAGTCATAGGAGGGACCATATAAAGAAGTGACCTGGCTTAATGATCTGGTGTACCGAGTTCAGAAGAGCCCACAGGCAAAATATGTAAATCTTGCGACGAGTTTTTATATTATATAAATTGTGTAATGTAATAAATGAATGGTTTGATTTAATTTAAAGGATATTTTCTACTTTTTAGTACATGTAAATACTAATAAACTTGTTTTTAAAATGTTTTTACTATTAATTTATTATGGCTTCATCGCCATATGTTTATAAAATTTGTCTAATATCCGAACGGTTCAAGTTTGTCAAAAGAAATTTTTAAAACAATATTAGAAGAAAAAATTAAAAACAACATAAAATGTACTTAAGTTTTTACAAAGTTATCGTCAAAAGTCTGAATGTTTTTGTTTACGTATCTAAACAAGATTTTAAGCTTATTTTTTGTTTTCTAAGTTGCTTAAGTTCGTAACAGTTTTGTGTACTTACTTACTAGAGAAAGAGACTGGCCCACTAGTAGCACTGCCTAATAAATTTGCTCCTTACTTAAAAATTATAGGGTTGGCATTAATCCTAATCACGCGTCACTAGGGGCACTAGTAAACCCCAAGATAACGTCCAGGCTGACATGGAAATGCCAAAAAGAACTGGAAGTCCTGGGAGAACGCAACAGGGTAACTCTCCTGTGGGTACCAGGACATTCGGGAATAAAAGGCAACGAAAAAGCGGATGGACTAGCGAGACATGGATCATCCGCACCATATTTTGTACCAGAACCTGCCCTTGGAGTGACCAAAACCACAGCACGAAGGCAAACCAGGGAATGGATCCGAAACAAACAAGAGGAATACACTGGGAAAACCTTAGTAGAATAAGATTAACATGTTTTATTCTACTAAGCTTCATAAGGGGCCCATCCAAAAGAAGGAAGATAGAACTACTCATACAAAGTAGGAAAAGACTTTGCATAACAGTAGGGTTGCTAACAGGGCACGATTACCTAAGGGGACACCTACACAAGATAGGCTTATACAATGGGGACCCAAGTTGCAGAATGTGCGACAAGGGGGGGAAGAAACAGACTATCATATACTGTGCGAATGTGAAGCGTTAAATCACAAAAGACAGGCATTATTTGAGCAACCGAAAATGAGCCCACAGGAATATATCAACCAACCAGTCTCGGGGTTATACAGACTTGTGGAAGGAACGAGACTAATGGGAGGATTGGTATAAATGATAATGGGAGATTAGTCACAAAAAGCCCAAGAGGCTGCGCTGCCTCCAGTGGTGAATCAAGACGGCTCCCAGGAAGAAGAAGAAAAATCCTAATCAGTATATACCTGAAATCTGGTAAAAATTACCAAAAGCTAAAAAGTTGTAACTTTAAGAAAATTATGAATAAAAAGTACAATTTGAATTTACCATGCATCATGGTCTATGTCATTTAAGCAAAGATTATTAAGTTATTACCGTAGGCGATTTATGAAAACTACTTAAAATAGAAACAGCACTTTTCGCCTTACATCAGTCGACCTACGCCACGTTTGAACTTGTAGGAAGTCGAAGGTGTATTTTTACGATACGTTACATGTCTATTTTTCTTTCGTTGTTTTATTGAGAATTTTGATTAATGGTCATTAATCTACAAACATACAAAAGAACAGAGTTCTAGATCTTAGTTCTTCAATGTAAAATATTTTTATTAAATAGTAAATGGTCTCTAACCGTATTTTCTGCAAGTAAACTAAATGTTTTTGCCTTATTATTTAAGAAAATTTTCTCGCGCCGAAGCCAGTCAACTTAGACAGTCTCAATTATTAGTGGCGCATAAAAAGTATATTTTAATTAAAATTTTGTTTTTCGTTTCTTAGGTCCAATAGTACTTTTAGTAGAATTTTAATTTTTAAAGATAATTTTTAGATTATCGTAAAGTAAAGAAATATCTAAATGTGGGAAAAGAAAGCAAGCCATAAAGCAAAACGTTCATTCCTTAAATTTGCAGAAGTCAAAAGTTACTGGGTTAAAATTTAACTGTTAAGAAATTTTGAAAAAAAATAGATATCGCAAAACACATTCTTATTTATTAAAGAACCAAAAATAGATATTATTGTTTTTGTTATGGTTATTGTAAGATATTTTTTTCAACCAATAGTTAAAATTAACGTGCTATAACTTTAGATTATAATATAAAATTTAATTCTATTCGGCTAACTTAGGTTGACAACATATGGGAAACTTTTTTATTATTAATTTTACGAAAAATAGTTATTCTTCATAAAAAGTCCTGCATGTTCTAAAATCTTAAAGACAATCATCGCATATTATAATTTTTTGAATCCTATATGAGGTATGTCAAACAATATGAATTTTACTCCAAGTACTTTAATAATTTAAAATATCGTAAATTGCTACAATGAAAAGTTGTTCGGAATTAAAAATCACGTTCAAATATGCAGTTGCAATCATTTGTAGCATTTTATTTTAAATTTTTTGAACATCTTTACACTTACAACGAAAATTTAACTGTAGTGATTGTATAAGTAATTTAGAAGGCTCTCACAAGAAATATTTGACAGTAACATTCAAAACATCAGTTGTATTTAGCAAAATTTTGTAGAAAGTATTATAACATTTAGTAGAAATGCCAGCAACATGAAGTACTGAAAATAAAACGGAAATTTTGTTAATTTTATAAATAATTATAAGTAATTATAAAACTGTAATTATAAACTATAATTATAAGTAATTATAAAACTTATCGTGAAGCTGCAGACATTTTTAATAATAATAATACATTTTCACTATGGCACAGTAAGAAATTTATTAAACAAATTTAAGACTTCTGGAGTTGTAAGTAATAAATTTAGCAAAAATTGCCCCCAACGGGTTGCCAATAATGGCATGGAATTTGAAGTAATGATTTCAGAAATCGAACATCCTAAAAAATCTTTGCAAAAAAGGGAGCTTTGATGCAAAATCCTATTAACAAAGATACGGTTATTTTTTTTAAAGTACAAGTTGTACCTTTTACCATACAAGCCCCAATTTGTTCATACATTAAGACCAGGAGATCATAATAGACGATTTGAATTACGTTGTTATATCCAAGGGATGTTAAAAGATAACCCTTTTATGGCAAAACATATTCTTTTTTTAATAAAGCAACATTTACATCAAATGGAACAGTTTCTAGCCAAAACTGCCCATGGTGAATCTACTAATCCAAATTTTACCATTAAAACTCAGGACCAGAATGCATTCAAAACAAATGTGTGGTATAGACTTTACGGAAACAAATAATTGGACTTTTTTTTCATAAATCTTTGAATGCGGACCGTTATTTGTTCTTTTTCTAGAATAAATAAGAAGACTTTTTGACAATCTCAACGTCAACAAGTATGGTTAAAACAGGATGGTGCTCCATGCCACAGTGTTTTGAAATTTTGTGCTCCCCCCGGTCTCCCGATTTGACGCCACTTTATGTTTTCTTGTGGGGTCACCTAAAAGAAACGTTTATTTTTACGGATGTTGCTTATTTGAAAATATCCATTATAGAATGGGTTTAGAGTATTACTTGGGCTATGATTAGAAGCGCATGGAAAAATTTCTTGATAGAACAATTACCTGGATTAAAAGAGAAGGTGGATGTGTTGAGGGGTTAGTAAATTGAGGGAGCTAACAATGTTCGTTAAATAATTACAACAAAAATTATTATGGTATTGTTAATTTAAATGTATCACTAAAATGTTACAAGACAAATATTCCTTAATTAAAAAGTTATCAACAGTTTAATGTTCAATAAATTTTTAGTAAATTTTGTTTTGTTAAAATTTGCTTATATATTTCTAAACGGAACGAAAAGGTTATCTTGTTTGAATAAATATATATATATATATATATATATATATATATATATATATATATATATATATATATATATATATATATATATATATATATATATATATATATTATTAAATTTTAAAAAAATGAACCAAAAATTGAAAGATACAAAAAAAGTCATTCTTGATAAAACATTCTGCTTGTCCGAAAAATATGAACTACAATGAAAAAATAGATTTTTATTATACAGGGCGTCTCAAAAATGCAAAAACATAAAATCGAACAAGTCATTTTTTGGCCTTTTAACGTAAAATAATAAATAAAAATAAAAAGTCAAAATATATATATAAAATTTTTCTTTATTAATAACTTTATACAGGTTTTAAACAAGCAGTAAAAGAAACCCATATCCAAAACCAAATTTTTGGAATTTTATTTAACAAAAATCAATGAAGCTCAAACCCAAGATCGCCAAATTTTGATGAAAATAAAATTTAACATATGTCAAGCAAATATCAAAATTTTAAATTTTTAAAATTATAGAAGATGGAAATTGTTTATTTAGAGCAGTAAGTCTTTTTTTATATAAAACACAAGAAAAACATGTTGAAGTTCAAGAAGACCTCAAAATTTATTTTAAATGGGGAAAAACTTAAAACTATATTTTGAATGAAAATATATCAAAAGATGAGTATTACAAGAAAGAAGCTCAGGTACTTATGGAACGGCTTAGAATGTTTTGCCTTTCTGAAAAAAAAAATTTTTGTTTCTTTGGGCCAATTTTAAGCAAGAAACTATGGTTTTATCGGATTGTTTGAAGAAAACATCAACTATTAATCTTCTTTTTCGCGGAAACCCTAATAACGGACATTATGATCTCATTCAGAAATATAATTTAGATAATGATAAACAATAAACATCTTGTTCGATATGTCAAAAATCGTTCAAGAATATCAATGCCTTAAAATTCATAATGTAAAAATGCATCTAAAAACTAACGTAAGAAGAATTTGGAGAACAAAAAATCTAAAAATAATATTTGATGTAATAAATGCAAGTTCGAAAAATTCAATGAAGTATCCACCAATCAAATTGCAAATAAAACCCCCAAAAATTAATCAAAATAAGTTTAAATGGTGAATTTTTTTAAACAAAGCTTTCGCTGAATTAAAATCATCAACTCCCATTGTAAAAATCATTCCAAAAGGAGCCAGAACATCAATTTCTGATGAACTTTCATTTCTTCTTGGAAAATGTGTATCAAAAAATGACTTTCATTCTTGGATTTCATTATTTCTTTTCCCATACGCTGTTTTAGCAATACCTGTCAACTCAAAACATAATAGAAAATCTTCTTTAACAACATTGATAAAAAAAAATTTAACATCCTGGTTGAAAAATAAGTTTTTACAAACAAATGATCTTCTTGAATTATATATAAAAATATCAGTAACATCTAAAAACCATCAAAGAAGAAAGATAGCAACAAGTTTAATGAGAATAAGTACCTTTCAAAGAAAATCAAAGCCAAAATTGCAGATGGAGATATCAGAAATGCAATCCGAATTCTCACTTCAGATGATACTATCGCACCTAGAAATGAAGGGACCTTTGAAAAACTGAAAAAGAAACATCCAGTATCCGAACAAGATAATGATGTCAATTATTTCTTTAAAAATATTGATTTTAATTTTAATTTATCTGAAAATGAAATTAAAAGTGCTATTTCTTCATTTCGTCCTGGGTCTTCTGGTGGTATAGATTCATTGCGACCAAGACATCTTAAGGACTTGGTAAGTGACGAGCATGGTAACCATTCTTTTAAATTACTGTCGTCAATTAAGTCTTTTATAACTCATTTATTTGAAGGTTTAGTTCCAAAAGATATTTGTAATTTTTTTTTTATGGAGCAAACCTATGTGCTTTTAATAAAAAAGATGGAGGTATTCGACCAATAGCAGTAGGAATATGTTTCCGACGTTTAGCTTTTAAGGTAATATGCTCTCGTATTTATTAAAAGCTAGGAAACCTTTTTCGCCCATATCAACTTGGCTTTGAAACAAAATGCGGAGCAGAAGCAGCAATACATGCAATACGTCGTTTTTTTCTTTATCCTCACGAATCAGATAAAGTTATTTTAAAAATAGATTATCAAAACGCTTTTAATATGGTAAATAGAAAAACAATTTTATCACGAGTAAGCGAATATCCCCAGAATTTTTACCATTTATAGCCCAATGTTATGATAATCCGAGTTTACTTTCTTACGGTGATCAACATATTTTTTCTCAAAGAGGTGTCCAACAAGGAGATCCTCTTGGGCTAGCTCTTTTTAGTTTAGCAATTCATCCACTTATTTTATCATTAAATACAGAAATAAATCTTTGGTATCTAGATGACGGTACACTTGCTGGAAACCCAAAATCGGGTTTAGATAATTTTCATAAAATAATCAGAGGAAGTAAAGATTTGGGTTTAAATTTAAATTTTGATAAGTGTGAATTAACTGTTTTATCTAAAGATCATTCCAATATACTATCAAATTTTTTTAGTGTTGTTTCTAATGTGTCAGTAATTCCCATTTCAAATTTTAATTTATTAGGAAGTGCTTTTTCGTCAAATGAAATTGAATACACAATTAATAAAAAGACAGAATTTTTAAAATCTCTTAGCACCAAATTAAGCACATATTTCCTATTATTTACTAAAATATTCCTTTGCCATACCTCGAATATCTTATTTGTTAAGATGTTCACCTTGTTGGAAATCTCCAGAATTACTTTGTAATTTTGATAATGTATTACAAAGTTTGGTTCAAGACATAACAAATTGTGATATTAAATTAAATTCTTGGTTACAAAGCACCCTTTTAGTAAAATTTGGAGGTCTTGGAATAAGAGATACATCCACCCTGTCTATTTCTGCCTTTTTAGGTTCAATCAATGACGTGTCAGGTTTACTTTCCAAAATTTTACCCTCCTATATTCTTGCAACAGTAGATAATGATTTCAGCAATTGTTTTGTAAGATGGTTATCTGTTTGCAATCTTCAAAATCAACCACAAGAATTACCAAAAAAACATAAAGATTTTGACTTTTTAATTTGCCAAGCTCGTCACAAATATATTACAAACATGTGCCAGACAAGTAAAGATAAGGCACGTCTACTTGCTCTTCAGGCCCCTGAAAGTAATGCTTGGATTAACGCACTTCCATCTTCGTCCTTGGGAAATTTGTTAGATAACAAAACATTCCATATTTCCATCGCTCTCAGACTTGGTCTGCCTGTGTGTGGAGAGCACACCTGCGTTTGCGGCAAAAATGCTGATATTTATGGCCTACATGGGTTAAGCTGCAAAAAAAGCGCAGGGCGATCTTCTAGACACAGTCAGATAAATGACATTATCAAGAGAGCTCTGATTTTAGCTGAAAATCCTTCTGTGTTAGAGCCTCTTGGAGTTTGCAGAAGCGATGGAAAACGGGTAGATGGAATGACCTTAATTCCCTGGAAATATGGAAAACAATTACTTTGGGACGCTACTTGCAGCCATACACTTGCAAAATCCTATCTGGACAAAACTTCTAATTTTGTAGGTGCGGCTACTCGTATTGCCGAGAATAAAAAACATCTAAAATATAAAGAGCTTAAAGAACGCTTTATCTTCATTCCTTTTGCTGTTGAAACTTTTGGTCTTTTGGGTGATGAGGCTAAGGGTTTTATTAATGAAATTTGCAAAAAAATACAATGCAAAAAATCTCGAAGTTTCATTATCCAAAAAATTGGCTTAGCTGTACAACGGGGTAATGCAGCATCGGTACTAGGTACAATCCAGGAAGACCTAGGACTTGATAAAGTTTATAATTTTTAAATATAGATTTAGTTATTTATTTAATTTTAGAATATTGTTATTTAGTATTTATAACATTATATATTTTAATTTAGAATTGGTAGCCTAATAAAAATTTGTAGATAATAATAAAAAACTTGCTCCAAATTTACTTCTTAACCTGATTTCAAACTTACTAAAGAAAATTTGAACTTAGGAAAAATTTAAAAAATCAACATTTTTGCAAGTACGCATTTTACTACTCTTACTTAAATAATACCTTTACATTACTAAACATTAATAAAAATAAATAAAAAATAAATAAAATGTAAAATGTAAAAAATGCGTTGCAAAAATGTAATTTTTTTTATTTTTTGGAAATTTAAATTTTCTTTAGTAAGTTTGGAATCAAGATTAGAAATAAATTTGGAGCAAGTTTTTATTTATTATTTCACGTTAAAAAAACCAAAAAAATTGTTTAGTCTTGTTTGATTTTATGTTTTTGCATTTTTGAGACGCCCTGTGTAATAACAATCTATTTTCTCACTGTAGTTTTTTTTTTTGACAAGCAGAATTTTTTATCAAGAATTACTTTTTTTCGTATCTTTTAATTTTTGGTCCATTTGTCCTCTTGTTAACCGCATCCGCATAATATATATATATATATATATATATATATATATATATATATATATATATATATATATATATATATATATATATATATATATATATATTTTAAATATATATTATATATAATATATATATATAATATAGTAATTTAATTATATATAATTATAATTATATATATATATATATATATATATTTATAAAATTTTTTTTTTATTTATTTTATTATATTAAAAAAAAAAAAAAAAAAAAACCCACCTTCGGCCTTAAACGAAAGTGAAAGTTTATTTAAAAATACCGGGTGTAACAGGCTTTTTTAATAAAATTTATAACACCCTGTGAAGTTTAGCAGTTACAGTATCAAGTTATAATTCAAAACAAACTCTAGCCTTATCTCTTTATAACATTTTGTTTTTTGATTTACTCTTTTATCTTAGCTACTACAAGTGAAACACAATTTTATAGCAGATCATGTTTTTATTGACTTTAATTTTTAATAAAAGCACTAGAAAAAGTAACAGGCTATGGAAAAACAGAAATAAACAGTAATTGTCATCAGGTAACTGAAGCCGTCAAAAACCGGTTGATAGAAGTGTGTTTCCTGTGTTAGTCCTTAACGTTTTTTTTTTTTTTTTGTTTAATCTTTAATTTTGCTAGTATGCAACGTAAAACACGAAATCTTACTCGCGAAGAATTTGCTTAAGCATTAGTTCTGTATGAGGAAGGTTGGAATTACAGAAGAATTGGCGTACGATTTAATGTATGTCATACAACCATTTGATGGGTCATAGAAAAATACAGAGAGACTGGAAGTCATGCTCGCAGACCGGGACAAGGAAGAAGGCGAATAACGACCCCGATTCATGAGCGATTTTTAAAACTTTCAGCCCTAATTTAACGTTGTGTAACAGCCCGTACCCTTCAAAATCAGTTACGAGATGCCAGTGGCATACAAGTTTGTGGAGAAACTATTCGTAGTCGACCAAGGAAACAAAATTTGAGACCTAGAATTGCTGCTCGAAGTCTAGCTTTAACTAGAGATCATCGGAGAGCAAGGCTAAATTTTGCCAGGGAGCACCATAACTGGTTAGAGGCTGAAGGATAGCAGGTATTATTTACTGATGAGTCCCGTTTTTGTTTGTGTAATAATGGCAGGCGTATGCGTGTAAATCGGCGCCCTAACGAACGGTATGCTCAGTGTAATTTTGCGGTATGCTCAAATACCACATTATTTGGAGGAGGATCTGTGATGGTCTGGGGAGGCATTTCTTTGACTGGTCGCACAGAACATGTGGTCATAAATAATGGAAGCCTTGCAGCTGAAAGGAACATATTGGAGGTTTTAGATCAACATGTAGTGCCATTTGCGCCAAATATAGGGCAAAGATTTTTGTTGATGCACGATAATGCCATGCCTCACGTTGTTCAAGTTGTAACCAATTATCTCGCAGAAGTCGGAATCAATACCATGGCATGGCCAGCTCAAAGCCCGGATTTAAATCCCAGGGAGAACCTCGGGGCTACTGTGGGAAGAAGACTACTAGAAGAACCTAATCAGTTAAACACATTAAAAGACGTTGGGCGGAGACTGATTTAAATATGGGAAGAAATGGACCAAAATGATATATGGTCCCTTATTTTAAGTATGGGCCGGCTCTGCCAAGAAGTTATTCGTGCCAGAGGCGAAAATACTCGCTACTGAGACTTTCGTTAACAATTTATCTTTGCTTTTGTTTCTTTTTTTTATGTTGTTAAATTTATTTTTCCATAAAAACATGTTCTGCTATAAAATTGTGTTTTTCTTGTAGTAGGTAGCTAAGATAAAAGAGTAAATCAAAAAACAAAATGTTATAAAAAGATAAGGCTAGAGTTTGCTTTGCTATAAATTAATACTGTAACTGCTAAACTCCACAAGGTGTTATACATTTTATGGAAAAAGTCCGTTATAATTGTAACACCCGGTATTTATAAAAAAATAAGTTTTTATGCAAATAGAGTACTACACTAACTTTCTGAAAGAGATAACTTGTTATATTAAAAAAAATCGTCCAAATCGGATAAGTGGTTTCGACAAAAATTAACTTTAAACTTTTGGTTACTTTGTTGTAGTACGTTAATTTATTGGAGAAGTGCATTTATTGTTTTTAATATTACAACGACTAAAAAAATAACTAATTTGGGTTACACTGTAAATTTGTTATATATCCTATTAAACATAATTTATCCAAGTACCATAATTTATTAATTATGAGATACGGTATTAAGGCTACTTTTATAACATTACGACTTCAATATTTAGTTAATCCTTACGCAATAGTAAATTTTCCAAAACAAGATTATTATTAGAATCATCATAATTAGTATCTATTGACCTGGACTTTTAATACCACCTACAGATTTAAGGCGTCATTCAAGTATGGAACAGAATAGGTAACAGAAAAATTATGTTACATACTAAATGTTTTAGATAATCACATACATGAAATATATTATTATTAACAAGAAATTTAAAATCATGTGTTAAAATATCGTAAAGTTAGAAATAAATATATACATTTTTTACTTACCATAAGCTATACAGCCGATTAAAATAAACAAAAGTACCATAAGTTGATTCACTTTCACTAACATATTAAAGGTATAAAATCCCGGGGTACTTTATCCCCCTGATAACTACACTCTCCTCTTGTACCCCTTCATTTGTCCGCTGGCTTTGCAATATACCTATGTTATACCTTTTTGCCTCCCACCCTAGGGGTGTGATATGTATCTTACCTTCGAAAAAGGTATATAAAATATTAGATTGGTATTTAATATCTGTATTTTATACTTTTTCACTCAAACACTTGTTGGTTATTTAGTATTTTAATTAATTTCCGACCTCTTAAAATTCTACAGAAAAGTTGATCGATTTTATTCTGAAAGTCAGGGTGATATGGGCTAAACGGCGCAGAGCTTTAAGTGGGTTGAAACGAGATTCTCTTCTTCCCATCGGTCCAGTTAGGGATTCTGCGCCACGACGTCCCACGCAAATTACAATTTATTCAGGGTTGTATAACAACAAAATTAGTGATTCATTGTGCGTAATAACGTTTTGCAATCCATTATGTGTTGTTCCTTTCTATATTTAAACATAAGCAATTATTGCAAGGAAAATTTAATTGTCAGATTGTTTAAAAGTTTGAAATTGCAAAAATAATAAAGGCATATTTTTTAAATAGATTATTATTTATTTTTATAATCGATTCGTCTTTTAATATTGCTGTTGGAATAGTAGTAATTGACTAACATGCTAAAGTCTAGGCTAGAAAGTGTAAAAGTTGACATGATTTTTCCCAATTGATATACTTCTTAAGGATATAAATATTTTATAAGGACTATTTATAAGGACTTTTGTTCTATATCGGCAAAATACCATAAAAACGGCCTGCTTTTCACTGGCAAAATTTATACCTGGATCAACCTTGACAAAACCAAATTGAAAACCTTTTATTGTGTCAGGTAGCCAATCAAAGTCAATGACAATTTAAAAAAACGGCAACTTGCTTTATGCAAAAAAATGACCCCTAATACGAGATTTGTAAATGGTTTAATGGCAGATATTAAAAAGGTGATAACCAAAAATATGCCTAAAAATACGCGAAATTTCAATAAGTGTATGGGATCAATTTTTGCAATTTTTGAGGTTCCGAAAATAGTAACTAGAAGAAAATACCACCGTACAACTATTACAAAAAAAGTATCTCAAGGAGTATAGTGTAAAATTAAATACAAGAGCAATTTCTCGAAGACAAGTTAGGGAGGGTCCAAGAGCCTAGCAAGCAGTAAATGGCTTGTTTAAAACACATCTAAACTAGATCTATGTCCCGTCAGACTTTTCCTAAAGCTAATGGAAAAAGGGGTACTAACATTTTTACGGACAGACTTCTTCTGACCGCACACCCAAATTGACAAAATAGTGTTTGGTTTAAGAATTCTACTCTAGGACTAAACACAATATCTTAGTGGACAATAATATGGGCAGGAAAAAAAGAAATAGACACAAAAATATATACAATTACTAACCATTTGCATTGTTCCTCCACAGTGTCCACCTTTGCCAAACAGAGAGTTGGAGAGCAGGAACATCTCAAAATTTGTGGTCATTTACATGCAGAATCTCTAAAGCCATATTTACAGATGAATACTGAACATCACCCAAGAAAAATAGAAACCCTTCGAAAAACAAATACTAATCGTAGTCCAACATTTAAAACTGCAGTTCCCTCCACTTGGACTTAATATAGTCAAATGGAAAACCATTTTTTAGTACTTGAAAAAAATAAAGAAAAATTAAATATTTCTTACTACAACTGCACAGTTAATATTTATAATTATAATGAGTAAATAGTTTTTTTCTTATTCTTTTTAATAAATTATTTGGTGTTTATAATACGACTTTGCTTTTATCGTTAAACAGTCATGTCGAATATCATACAAAAAAATATTTTTAGGCAAATTTTTTTTCTGGTTTTATTCAAGTTTGTTGCTTTTAGGCAATTGCCAACGAGTCAAAAATTTTGCCGGCAAAATTGATGATATGATATATGATTGTCATTATGTCTTTTTAATATTTCCACTTTTTACTTTTTAGAATCCTCACAGTTTATTTTATTATAGTGAATATAAAAATATGTTTTAAGTAAAATTAATAAAGATGTTTAACAAAAATTTTCTCTCTGCAATCTAATAAACTGACCATTAATGGTAGAGTTGAACTAAAAGTGATTTCAATATCACAATGAATAAAAAATGTGATTGTAGTCTTAACTTTTTGAATCGCTGTATTCTTGTGTAGTTGAAAACATGTTACATCTAAAAAAAATACCTTTAGTGGTAATAGGAGTCATGAACAGATAATCTATAACCTTGGTGTAGCCGTATTGGTGATAAGGTGACTTGTAGACTGGTAACAACATTTACAGCGGTGAAATGTAAAAAATGAAAATCACGCTTTTCGAAAAAAAAAAATAATTACAGGGTTTATTTGTGATTTATCAGTCACATTAGAAGAAATTTGATTGTGAAGGAACTTTCATATAAAATCTACGGTTAACCAACAATTAATTTAAACTTTGTTGATAAACACAGTGCGCTCTTTATATAACTTATAACAGCCCAGTCATATTAGGGGTGTCACCTCGGAATGAAAGATAATAAGCTGTAAATTGGTATAAACCTTTGTTTTGTGGTTCTAAATGTTGTCTCAAAAGTCACAAATACTATCGTGTCCGCGACTTAAGATATTGAAGGTCAAAAGTCATAAAAATCGGTTTTTCGCAAATATCTCGGTTCCTATTGCTTAAATAACATTTGCACCTATTATGAAAGTTTAAGAGTATAAAATGTCTACAACTTTTGTTTTAACTTTTTTTTCATGCGATTAACGGTTTTTGGGGTAGAGTGCGAAGAGTGCGCAGCGTACAGTCATATATGGGGTAATGCAAGGTCAAGCGTGGGTTGCGGTTATCAGTATATTGTATAAAGTCAATTATTTACTAAATTATAATTATTAGACAATGCCCATTATTTATGTACTAATTATTAGTTATTTATTTTTAATTATTTATATTTAGCTATTTACCTATAGTATATTATTAATTCTGGATTATATATTTTAATTATATTTTCAAATAAAAAGACAGTAAGGGAATATATTTTACACATATCTTTTTTTATCATTAAATATGGCGTATTATACATTTACTAAAATGTGAGTTTAAATATTAAAAGAATTTTTGTTGATTTTAATTATAAAAAAAATATTAATGGAAGCTAGTTATCTTCTTCTTCTTCGTCGTCTTTTTCTTGTTGTCGTTCAAAAATGTTCAAGTCATTGTCATCATCCTCATTATCTGTCATATTCATCTTCAAACCTACCAGAATTTCAGGATCGTATGTGCTTTCTTCATCGGGATTACTTGGAGCGTTGAGGAAAGCTTGTCCATTGCACTGGCCACAAACTAAAGAACATAGTAGCCATGATTTTCTGCATCCACAGCGGGAACCACAACCATTTTTGCAATGGCAAATTATTCTGTTTTGTAGTTCGGCTGGTGCTGGAGTTAATAACGTTCTTATGGGCTCCAGGATTTCATTTTCAAGCATCCAGAACCATTCTTGAGGTTCTAAGTTCTTCTTTAACCACGTTTGAATCTGTTAGTAGACACGATTGATATGTTGATGAGCTGCTACACTTGTTGGTGGAAGTGATGACAATTGTAAGGTTTATTTAGTTTCGTTAATTTGATGAATTGCGTGTAGCGGAAATAATCAATGTTGTCCTCAGATTTTGGAGCATTATATAATGCCAACAAGATGCGCATTCCATTTTCAAATAATGTTTGTATGGGGCAGTTTTCTTGTTGAAATACTGCCACAAGTTTATCCAAATTGGGAATTTTCTCCAATACTCTAGTAACAGTTTTTTTTCCTGTTTTAAATAGCGAAAAAGTCGTGTCACAGTCGCTAAATTAAAGAAAATTTCTTGTTGATGTAATTAAGTACGTCCAATTAAAATAACGAGCAAATCAATATCTTCTCCTATGATGACGGCAGTCTTTTGATGTTCTGATAAGGCAATAGCTGTGTCGATGATGAGAACATCAGCATCATCTCTGGCTTGTTTTGTTGTGATATTAACAGTTTTAAATTTTTCAACAAGCATGTCGATAATTTTTTTTTGGACCAATTTGATAAAAAAATTTCTTGGCTGATTGGCATAATCATTGTTTCGTCAAAACAAACTTTATATGATTTTGAAAGTGCAGCAGTCCTTCTTTGTTGTTCCATTGCTATTAAAAAATTTACACGTTTTAAAGAAAACATATATTATATGGTTTTAACTTAAAATATAATTAAAATATATAATTCAGAATTAATAATATACTATAGTTAAAAAGTTAAATATAAATAATTTAGTATAAATAATAAATAATTAGTACATAAATAATGCGCATTGTTTAATAATTATATTTTTTTAGTAAATAATTGACTTTATACAACGTACTGATAAACGTAACTCACACTTGCATTAGCCCATATATGCTGTACGCTGCCCACTCTTCGCGCTCTACCCCAAAAGCGGTAGATTGTATGAAAAAAAAAAGTTGAAACAAAAGTTGTGGAAAATTTTACACTCTTAAACTTTTATAATAGGTGCAAATCTCATTTAAGCAATAGGGACCGAGATATTTGCGAAAACCCTATTTTTATGAGACAACATTTAGAACTTTCAGTTTGTTTTATTTGGTTTACTCGCCTTTCTACTTTTTGGGAAATGGGACCTTCTTGGTCCGGGTCCCGGGGTATACCTGTCCAGCCCTATCGACACCTATGAACTTGCAGATCGCCTGCAACAAAAAAGAAGAAAACCCCCAAAAAACAAAAAAAAAATACAAAAATTAGTCTACGTTTCGTTGGCAAGTCGGCCACCGTTGTCAAGACAGAAACTAAAAAAATTAAACTAAATTTTAACAAATTTTTGGTTTAAAAACTTAGGAAATTCTGATAGCTGCTTAGCTTTTTAATGACGTTTTGTCATAAGTGACACTAGGTTATTGGACTGGTGTATGTGTAGCATTTAAAAAGACCAGAAAGGTGGGTGGTATGGTGTGTTAATTGATTTTAAGTTTACCTGAATTTACTTCAGCATCAAGCATAGGTAACCATGTATTATTTAAATTAACAGATATTGATGCTACACATCTGTCTTTATTTAATAAAATAAATGCACTTTCCTTTATTTTACGTTTTTTTAAACAAGTTTCCTTTGCTAAAATGCTAGAAACATTCCAGTTTATTATGTGGTTATTATCAAATGCGTGTTGACAGATTTTTGATTTGTGGAATTTTGTGTTTCTAATATATGTTCTTTTATGCGTTTGGCTAATGGTCTGGAAGTTTCACCAATATAAAATTTATTACATTCACAAGGGATCTTATAAATGACATTTTTCGTGTTTTCATTTATATTGTATGGTTTTGTTTTTGTTACTTGGGATCTAATGGTGTTTTGTGTTTTAAAGATAGTGCGAATATTAAATTTATTATCTATTCGTTGAATTTTATTTGATAAGCCAGGAATATATAATATGTAATAGGTCTATTTTGATTTTGTCTTAAATTTGGTTGTTCAAAATTTAAAAAGCATTTGTTTATAAAATCAAGAGGAGCAGCAGCATAATTCCCTAAGTTTTTAAACTAAAAATTTGTTAAAATTTAGTTTAATTTTTTTAGTTTCTGTCTTGACAACGGTGGCCGACTTGCCACCGAAACGGAGACTAATATTGGTATTTTTTTTGGGTTTTTTGGGGGTTTTCTTCTTTTTTGTTGTAGGCGATCTGCAAGTTCATAGGGGTCAATAGGGCTGGACAGGGTCAGCCCATATACACCGGGGCCCGGACCAAGAGGGTCCCATTTTCCAAAAAGTAGAAGGCGACTAACCCAAATAAAAGAAACTGAAACATGAATGCGCCACAAAACTATAAAACATATTAACATTTAGAACGATAAAACAGGTTTATAACAATTTACAGCTTATTATCTTTCATTCCGAGGTTGACCCCTTTTCTTACCTAATATGACTGGGCTATAACTTTTAATACTGTTACTAATGGGCTGCCCTTACCTTTAGAGGACATGAAAATTGATTTTATAGTATGGTGACCTTTAAAATAGCCCCATCAAAATAACCCAGACTAAATAGCTGAAATACATTTAAGCCCATGCGTATAACCTTCGACAAAAAAAGGCAAAAACTGATTTTTTTTTTGTGTGTTGATCATTTCTTTTATTACATTTTAAAATGCCTAATAGAAATTATAGCGGTGGTCAAAGAAGCAATACCTTCTTATTGCCTAGGTACCTGTTTGTCGACGAGAGTTCTTAGTCTAGTTTTGGTTAGTTCTGGTTTAGGGCTATTCTGACGGGGCTATTTTGTTCAAGGGTGCTAAATAGTCGGAGCTTTTATCGCTGGGGCTATTTTGCCGGGGTACAAAATTTACCGATTATCACATTAAAAGTTAAATTTTCTACAGTTTAAACCGAAAGGGTAAGCAAAGAGCATTATTTTTTAAATTAAGGTATAAATTTTAATAATATTGGGGAAGTTATGCATTGAACAATTGTTACTTAATACTTTTATGAAGCTGGTTTTAAAAGAAGTACAAAGGAACTTTAAAAAAAAATTTAATGGTAAAGAACTGTGTAAATGATAACATATTGGTGGTGTATAGACCATCCCAAGAAAATATTTTTCAATTATTATTATTTATATCGCTAGTAAATTTGGATATTAACACCGGAACACAAAAAAATAAAGTAGTATGTGCATTTGACCAAATCCATCCATCTATATGTATTTTGATGCTCTGAATCTAAATCCGAGTACCATTTGGCCCATACACCCTCAAAATTTTGAGTAAATTGAGAAAAACTGCTAAAAATGGTTAACAATTTCAGTTGAGTTCAATAAAAACGATCAAGTATGTTTCTTATGTATTTCAATACGCTGAATTTAAATCAGAAGTCCGTTTGGCTGTACACCCTTTAAATTTTAAGTAAATTGCAACAAACCCTAAAAATGGCAAAAAATTGCAGTTATGGAAACGATTTTTTTATTGGACTCGATCAAGTATGTTTCTTATGTATTTCAATACGCTGAATCTAAATCCGAAATCCGTTTGGCCCATATACCCTCCAAATTTTAAGTAGTTTGCAAAAAACTGCTAAACATTGCGAAAAAATACAGTTATGAAAAAAAAAATGTGAACTTGATCACGTATGTAAATTTGTACAGCCAGACGAACTTCGGATTTAGATTTAGCGAATCGACATATATAAAAAAATATACTTGATCCTGTTTAATTTTTTTTAATTCTTATAACTGCAATCTTTCAAAATTTTCACCCACCCCCGAGGATGTACGGGCCAAAAGAATTTCGGATTTGAATTCAGCGTATTGAAATACATAAAAAACATACTTGATCTTTAATTATATTTTCATAACTGCAAGTTTTTGCCATTTTTACCGCTTTTTTGCAGTTTACACCAATTTTAGTTTTTTGTAAAATGAGGACCTTTAGAAAAACTACTTTTAGCGACATTTAATTCAAAGTATAATATAAAAAATGCCTCAAAATGACAAGGCATCTGGGATCTTAAAAATTATTACAAAAAGAAAACTGGTTAACTGGAAAAAGTTTTAAATAGTTTTGTTGGTAACTTAACTTATTACTTAAAAAGATAAGATATGACTAAAAAATAAATGCTGCAATTTTAAAAATGTGTTCTAATTTTTTACGCCATATTTTTAAGTACCATCAATTTTCTTCTTACGGACTTTTGGAAATAAATAAAAGTTAATTTTACATATTAATTAATATACTAAAAACCATTAAAATAGCCCTTGTAATAGCTTGTAATTTTTGTATGCTTGCCCCAATTTCCGCCATGTTTTTTGGGCTCTTTATTTACAAATGTATGAGCAGTGCATATGTTTATAACAAAAATAAGCAATGAAACAAGTAATAATAATTAATTTTTCTTTAACAGTTTAATTCAAATTCTGTGAGTAAAAAATAAATTTATACAGATATTTAAATTAAAGTATATAATGTTATATACAGGGTGATTCATGAGGAAATGTCAATACTTTAGGTACGTAGTCAGGGTCCAAAAATAAACCTAAAAGTTTATATAAATATGGGCCCACAAGGCCCTCGTTTCCGAAATACAGGGTGTTAAAGTTTTTATGAAATTTTTCTATTTTTTAAATAAAATCTATAATAATGTAAATATTAGAGTGAAATTTGGTATCTGGGGGTTTTTTGGTATGAGGATTCGACGCCTTTTTACTATTTTGAACTATCACAACTTTTTGGTACGGCACTGTATTACATTTTTAAGTAAATTAAATAACTGTTTTGTCATTTTTACGTCAAAAGGGTATACCTGTTAAAAGTCGATATGAGCAACCGTTTTCGAGATATTTGGATTTAAAAAAAAATACCACGCATGACAGGCATCTGATTTTATTATAGCAAAATTCAAAAAAAATTTTAACAAAGTGTATAATTAAACGATATGTATTTTAATTTTCAATAAAATTATTGTTCCTAAATTATGTTCAGCAAAACATTAAAAAATATATATATAAAAAAATATACATACAAATTTTAACACTCAGTATATCAGAAACGACGGCCTTGCGGACCCATATGTGTATAGACGTTTATGCTTATTTTTGGACCCTGAGTACGTACCTGAAGTATTGACATTTCCTCATGAATCGCCCTGTATATGGAAAGTGGCTAAAAAACTTTGTTGTTATGGAGTATGCCACAGTGATACGCGAAGTAAATCTGTTCAAAAAAATTTATATAATTTTATTAGTTTTCCAAAGCCTTGTTTTGAATATCGCCGGAAACTCATTAAAATAAGTAAGCAAAAGCACTTAAAAATTTGTCCGAATATGCTAAATGAGATTTGTGGGTAAAGCGGTGTGGACGAGGTGACGGTCGATTCCAAGGAATTAATAATGTGAATAAAGACACACATATTTGTTCGCTTTATTTTGAAGGAGAATGTGGTTAAACAACCGAATATCCAGATCCCACCAGTTATGCAAAAAAGAAAACTAGTCATAAGGTAATATATTTAATTAATTATAAATATAATAGCTCGTGCCATAACCTCAAGTAATAAAATACTGAAACACAATAACGCATAAAAATATATAACGTGTCCAAGATAAGGAGGGCCAGTATGGGGATATCCGAAACGGTAAGAGATAGGTGTGTAGTTTAAATTTGACAAAGTTGCGTATTGGGGAGCTTAATAATATACCGTTGTTAAATTTAAGTTATATTTTCTACTTCCGGAAATATGGCGGAAAAAACTAAAATTTCCAATTTTCCAAGTTTATATCAAAAGTTAGAAAATATCTAAAAATACATTTTTATTGGCACTTTTTGCGCTTCATCTATTGGCAAAGTCAAATATTTCTTACAACGTTTCATTTTCGCTAAACCATCATGAACTTTATTTTTTTAAATACGGTCCTCTGTTGTTTATTACATTTTTTTTTGCATTTATAATCCCAATAACAATGATCTATAGCACTTAATATTTTTCTGTTAAATAAACATATTTTTCATAAGTGACAATGATTTAGACAAGGAACGCACAAGATTTTTTATACGGGCGTTCCATATTTGTGAAATTAATATTAAGTGTTATACATTTTTGTAATTGGAATATTATTCTAAAAAATAAAATAAAATGTCCAGGGCCGTATTAAAAAAAAAAGTTAATAATGGTGTAATGAAAACGAAACGTCGTAAGAAATGTTTGACATTGCCAATGGATAAAGCGCAGAAAGTTCCAATGAGAATATTTATTTAGAATTTTTCTAACTTTTAAAATAAACTAGTTAAAAAATAAAAACGAAAATCGAAAATTTCAGTTTTTTTGCCATATTTCCGGGAGTACGAAATTTAACTTAAATTTTTTATCAGTATATTATTGAGCTCCCCAGTACGCATCTTTGCCAAATTTAAACTACCCACCTATCTCTTACCGTTTCGGAGATCCCCATACTGGCCCTCCTTATCTTGGACACGTTGTAGAAATAGGAACTATTTTTTTTTGTAATTACTTTTACTTATTGCCATGACAAGTAAAATACAGTTCTACTTGACATCTAAATTATTATTATCCTAAGCCCCCAAACAGTTCGGCTTTATTTCCTCCTTAAGGACGACCATACAACCATCGTCGTAACTTAACACAATTGTGGGCTTCTACGGTAGGATGCGCTAATGAAGCACCATCAAATATTTTTTTATTTAATTGCATCGATATTACAGGAGATAATGCTTGTTGTCCAGCCATATTTATAAAAAGTGCCCAAAACTTTCATACTCGTATTGTCGCCTTTTTAACATGGCGGACCCTTAAAAGGCTTTTTTCATTTAAACAGAAATATGACAACAGCGTATCAGAAGTAATAATCATTAAATTATTTGAAAAATATAACTAATGAACACTTTTGATAAATATTTTTCACTATTTTTAAATAAATAAAAGAGGACAGATAAAAATCTTAAGGGGTTAAAATGATATAGTTAGTTGAACCACACTTAAACTTTATTTGGATCCATATCTTTTTGGATTTATTAGCAAATTTTATTTTAAATTTTTGTCGATCCTCGTTTTTTCAGAAAAATTCGCGGTTCTGATAACTTAGAGTTAAGCTAGCAGGACCACATTCCAAACTTGGTAAACAGAAAATATATTTTTTTGTTTAAGTATGCCATAGTTTTAAGCACATTTTAGGCTTTTTATTAATATAAATTTTATCAAGATTCAAATATAATACTACAAAAAAAAATAATTTTAAAGAGAATCGTGCACAAATAGGTTGTGAAATATTTTATTAATTAGAATTTTTTTTCTGAATAGGGACATTTTAAGAAGCTTTTTTATTCAACATTATTTTATCCTACATTTGGGATTATTATACCCATCTTTGTAAATATCAAATAATTTTCATTGTTAAATCAAGCACTGTGGAAGAAGATTATGCAGACTGCTCAATGGAAAACAAACGTTGGGTTGCTACTATGCTGCTCACTCGACTCATGTCTTTAGTAGCATTTTTAAGAGTCTTACAAACATTACAATAAATAGGTCAAACGACCAAAAAATTCAAAATAGAAGATCCTACCGTTACGTACTTGCCTTTTGGCTGTAAATACGTATAGAATAAATTAAAATAAACCAACTAGATTTAATTAATATAGTCTCAGTTTTATTGTTTTATTTTAATTTGCTAATACTGTTAAAATATCTTTATAATGTAAAAAATATGTCATAGTTTTTTTTGGCAACCAAAAATTCTACAAATGTTAAATTCTAGAGAAGGGTGGTAGAAATAAAAAAAATCAAAACATGCATTTTTTTTATGATAAATCATTTATATATATATATATATATATATATATATATATATATATATATATATATATATATATATATATATATATATATATATATATATATATATATATATATATATATATATATATATATATATATATATATATATATATATATATATATATATATATATATATAAGCGGCATATATATATATATATATATATATATATATATATATATATAATATATATATATATATATATATATATATATATATATATATATATATATATATATATATATATATATATATATCAGCATTTCGTTTTTATGGCATATTTAACAATATACTATATTTGTACTTCTGAAATATTTATCTTTTTACTAAAAATTCTATAAAGGTCTATACATTCTCATTACCCTTGTTTAACTTCCAATTAATACTTAATTTATATATATAAAAAATCATATGGAAAATATTTTTATTTATAACGTTTAACCATCATTAATGTTGGTTTATTTATGATTCCAATGTTAAATACGGATCATGGTGTAAGATAGAAAACCTAAATTTTTATCTGTTCTTATAAGCCATTCCATTTTATTGGCTAAATGGCCCATTATTATTGGGGATATATCTCAATTACTAAAGCGAAATTACAGCGCATCCGCCATATTTTGTTAACTTACCCGCGCGCGCCATCTGTAATACTTAATATTTATTAACAATTGTTTGTTATGTAAATCTTTATGGTTGTTAACGCTATTCGTGCCTATAAAAAATCGTAACTTTTTTAAATAGCGGTCCGATAGTTCCTTGTCTTTTATGGAAAATATTTTTATCTTTGTTTAATTTTCTTCCAGAAGAGCCATCCATATTTAAGCTTTTCATTAATATTTTTACATCAAAAACCTAATTGTAAATTTAATATTCAGAAACTTCATTTTTAATCCTGCTTCCAACTATACGTTCTTTCTTTCTTTTTTACCCAATTTCTTTACAAACAATTGAGGGTACTTGATTAATGGAGTTTGTAAGCTGCTTTAGCTGCTAACGACCATTTCAGACAGTGTGTTTAGAAGTTAAAACCTGAACTACCCTTTTTAAAAATCTAGCAGTGTAACTATTTCCACCTATGCTCAATGTTGTTATAATATTTTACCCTTAATTATATAGCTTGATTGTTATAAAGAAGTTTGAAAACGAAACGTCACAAAATTTTTTTTCTAAACTTATGTTGGGCATCATTTCGGCCTGTCTTTATAATTGATTAAAACTGTAGATGCTTCTTAAAAGTTCCAATATTAAAAATGCATTTCCACGACCTATTGCCACGACTTTTGTTACTTTAACATGAAATAAATAAGAGTCATAAAAAAAAAAATATGAACAAATTCCTTTTTAATCTTGTAGGAAAAGGTTGTCCAACATAAAATAAACTTTCACTTTTTACAGGGGTGTACGCCATATTTTTATTAAAAGTACATATGGGTTTTGATGGTTTTTATGCTCGTGTATGGATTTTTGAATTGTACTGGCAGTTCACCCCTTTAAAATCTATATTTTTTATAGATCAAGAAAAAAATGAAATTTATATAGAAATTTGCAGGGTGAACTCGACCCTGCTCTTTTAACTGAATCTGAACTTGATTTTCATTCGTTTGTCCACTGTAAGATAGTTAAAAAAAACAAATGATGAGTTTAACGATGAGTTTAAATTTGAAACGAATTTTATTAAATCACTATCAACTGAATCTGGCTTTAGTGTGCCGTTCGATTAGGTCCAGAACACCTGCTCATCACATGTCAGTTGAGCTTAATACATTGGAAAATACCATTTTATTATTTGCTAATCTTCCTCGGTGTTGGTTTCAAATATATATATAGTACCTTATCTAGTACACCCGTGTGTAAATGGGGTATTTCCTTTTCGGATATAGCCTTTTTAACGTTAGTGAATTGTCTAAAGCCAGATCAGTCACAGACGAACAGTTATTTGAATTTAAAAGGCCCTATACTTGGTTTCTTATAACGTTACCTCCATAGTCCATGGATACAAACCCAAAGAAATTGTTTGGCGCGTTAGCCAATGGTTCGTCTTAGATATGTCAATGCCCTGGTTTTAAGGATATTAAAAACAAACTTGATTTATGTAAAAGAAAAATATAAATATTTGCCAATTGCTTAGAAGTCAAAGAATTCCATTAGCTCTAGGTTGTATCCATGGCTAACTATGGAACCACGTAGGAGGTTTTGTTTTAAATGTTATCAAAGACTGCAGTTCGTGAACTAAGTAATGGGGTTGATTTTAAATTCAAAAATAGCCGGTCTTTTACAAAACTCGTTTATCCCGAACATAGATAAGTTATATATATTTGTAACTCTGGATCTTGAGTATATTTCTTTTAGGGAGAAGATTAGCAGATTTTGAATTTTCAATCATATACACTGTAGGTGTTCCATTTAAATCTGGCGCACATTTAGGTTATTTTTAAAACGTACAAGAAGTTGACCAGGATAGTATTTTGTTATGTCATAGCTTATGCCAATCGTGACTCATTGTATCTTTTCCTTTTCTATCTTACGTTCCTAACCCTTATGAAAATCTTCATTATATGTGAAAAAAACAAACTCCTGCAGTTTAAAAAAATTTAAATCAGATCAAAAAATTCATATAAACTATAAATAGTTTTTTTTTATGTATCTATTCATTTTTTGTTTGAATCATTTTGTGTTTGTAATGTAATAATAAAGCAATGGCGGCAAGTAAGTTCCCACGTAGTCCTAGACAGAACGCCTTAGTCGTTGCTGGCAGATTACTTTTCCAAAAACTATCGTACAACTTTTAAGGCAAAGACTGCTCAAAATATATCTAATTTTTGGTAACTTACGGTGTCAAGTTCTTGATTAACACATTGGGTTTTCAAAAACCTCATAGATAAAAAAGTTTGGTTTAATTGTCGCTACCACCCTCATCCCGTTGAAAGGATAATAGAAATATGCAGCCATACTTGTTATATATTAAAGAATCACAATTGGGATTTAAACCTGTGCCTTGGGGCACGGTCTTTCGGTATACATTGCTTTTCGGCGAAACCAAGATGAGTGATGGGTTTAGACGGATCGCACACATAAAAGCTAAAGAGGTACTTCCATTACTTTAACTGAAAGTTCAAAAAACTTTATCGGATGAAATTGACACACTGTTTATATACTCTACCAAAACGCACAATATGTAACTGGGGCTAAAGTCTAAGTTGAAACCCTCAACCTTGATGTTTAAATGGGACCACCCTGTATATTTCATATTTACTTAGTCAAATCTTTGTTACATTTCTCATTTTTTTTATACAGTTACACCACGTTTTTTTATGAAATAGCTTATACTAATAGTAAAATTACATTTACGTAAAACGATTCAACAATCAAAGTAGCCATTGTCACTATTAAAAAAAACAATTATTGGTTATGTATTTCTAACAATACTCATTATAATTGAATAATTAAAAAAAAATTAACGCCGAATGCTTATTATGAGAGCATTAGTAGTAGAGACAATGAAGCACTAAAAGGCCAAAGTTCGAAATTTTGTGTACTAAGGATCGAAATGCGGTTTTTTGGATTCGCTTACAAAAATTTTTTGTAAAAAATGTACCTACTTTGTGACTTATACAAACCACCTTTATTTTGTCATTTCTGCAGCCAGATGGCGATTGTCAAATGCATTCAAAAAATGCATCACGCCTTTTTGGGACGGTTTTTTGGAAAATTTAATACCTTTGTAAATAAGAGTCAAGAACTGGCCCAAATCGGGTTCCCGAGGGTTTTTTGAGGTCACTGATCACGATTATAATGTTGATATTTGACCCTTTAATTTAAAACGGTGGTATATTTTTGGGCCAACCTGGAGCTTGGGAACGCCGATGAACGTTAAAAATCTCCGTGGGACTTTCCCAAAAATTCACGCTGCGAAGAAGATAAACAATGAAGCACTGAGTTCGCACAGGAGTTTTTGGGTCGCTAAATTCAAATATGGCATCGGCGAACACTCCCAGAGGTCACCTGGTGCACCGAAACCTGGACGCGGACCTCATCTCCGAGGGTTTTCTTACACAATCGAAAAAGACCAAGATAACATCTTAATATTTTATATATCTTTAAGAAACTTTAAGCAATTGTCAATCTTAAAAAATTAAATATAGGCAGTTATAGAATATACGTGTAAAAACCATATATTATATTTATAAGATCTAAATAATGTTTAATAAAATTTTATTACACTATCTGCACAGCTACCTTCTTAAATGTGATCTTAATACAGCATCGTTAAAATCTTAAATCTATTAGAAAGGTGTATGTCAGTGGGTTGTTGGCATTGCTACAACAGTTTTTTTAATAAAAAAAATTCAGACAATCTTAATTAAAGGTTTTAAGAAAGAGCTACCTCGTTTGCTTTAATAATTCAAGCAAAATTAAAATGATCTTTATTTTCATTTCTTACAAAAAATGAATATTATTTTTTGTTTTATTATGTTTTTTTAAAAATATTTGTCTTTACATTAAGATATTATATTTGTCTCCTTTCCAATTTCTATAAAAGCATAAAGAATGAAATTAAAAAGATAAACAAGATGATCAACATTATTAAAACTGGGTATAGTAGGGAACCTAAAAAGAGCCTTAAATGAGGGCGTATTTAAAACATAAAAGTACAAAACATATATATATATATTTTTAAAAACTAGGTATATCACATTGCTATTTATAGTTTTTTAACGATGTGGCAAAAAAGTTGAAAATATATCAGTTAAATAGCCTAATAAGATCCTAAGAATATGGAGAGCATATTGTTTAAGAAATATTTTGTTATTGGAAAACATCAATGTAGCTCCGCTGGGTTAGCTTTTAGCTAGTAGCACCATAAAGGACAAGAAAAAACATTAATTAAATAAGCCGATTAAAAATAATAAGGGCCCTACATAATGTCAAATAAAAAAATTGTTTAAATTAATAAAATTTTACACAATGAAGGGGTACACGATTATCTTTTTATCTATTTTTAAGGTCGAATTTTTTTCGAATTACCTAAAGAGTCGAAGAAATGGAATTTTTAAACAAAAAATTATTTAACAAGATCGAAATGTGGCTTTGCTTGATGAATCCTAAGCTAACAGCACTACGAATTAAAAAAAAAACAAGAAGCAAAAAAACATGCCTAATGGTTATAAAATAGTTTAAAAAGAGTCTACGTATATGCATCCAAATAAAATTCAAAATTTTGGTGTGGTACTACTAGCTTAAATATTTTAGCGGACTCACTGGGTAAAGAATATATTAATTTATTAAATAATTTTAAAAATATAATATGTGTAATATCTCACTGGTACTGAAATGCTTTAAGCTTGGCAACCCTTTATCTGAGCTCCAATGTATTCCAACAATATTCTGTTCCAAAAATATGAGATCATTAACTGTCAATAGGCTATTGACACTGTACTTTAGAAAATAATTACAATGTTAAAAAGGGTTTATTATTTTAAATGTTCAATTGACCGTACAATATGAGAAAACTGTGGAATGTCACCATTTAAAAGAAAGCATTTTCAGTTTTTTTTATTTTCAACTCAAATTCTATGCACTTTTTGTACACATACGATAACAGAAATTTTTTTTAAAATTAAATTTTCTATCGAAATATTAATTTTTAAAGCCAAAAAAATTTTGTTGCCAAAAATACGAAGCAGAAAAAACGAAGAAATTGTTTTTTTTTCAAATTTTGCCCCAAAACTTTTTTCCACGTGAATTTAGGTATAGGTATTGCTTTACAGAAAAAAGCTGCTATCATATCTCTTAAAACGGTTTTTGGTTAAAGTTTTTGAAATTTGTAGTAACCGAGATATGAATTTTTAAGCTTGGCTACTCCATTCGTGTTTTTATGATTTTAAATGTTTTTCTTTAAACATAGTCCCAGAACTTTTTTTCTATCGATTAAGGTTTAACGGTATTATATAAAAAAGAAGCTTAATATACGACCTTTAAAATGGTTTTTTTATTAAAATATGTAGATTTAATAGTAACAGAGATATGACATTTCAAAGTTGCCTACTCTGAACAAGGGTTGAGAAACTGTGAAACATGGACTAATACCAATTTTCACCATTAAACCTTCTGCGCCGCAAGATTTACTTGACAAAATGGCCTATGGATGCATCAAAGGATGGAAAGGAGACTTTGGCTGCAGTAATGTATGAGCGTCAATTGTAAGAACGATATTGATATTAATTTTTTTTTATAATTTTAATATTTAAATATGTATATATAAGAAGTTAAGTCAGCTAAACAAATAATAAGTAAAAGGTTCTCTATGAAGAAGAAGTTAATTTAATTTCTATTTTCCAATACGGCGTAAGTGCTTCTTAAAATAATGATATTATAATACCAAAAAATAATAGAGTATTTTATAAAAAAATACTTGAAATAATAGTAAAAAGGTGAAAAAAATATTAAAAAGTAGGTATTCATTATAGAAAAATGGTAAAGGCAAGAAAAAATTTTAAAAAATATCTTAGTTACTATTAATTCTACACACATTTTAAGGCACCATTTTAAAGGTCGTTAAATAAGCTTTTTTTATGCTGTGTTGTATTTACGTTAATTCATAGGAAAAAGTTATAGGGCAAAGTTTAAAGAAAAACATTAAAAATCAAAATAAAAAAAATTGAGAGTAGCCAACTTTAAAAATTCAAATCTCGGTAAACCGTAAAGCAATACCCATACCAAAATTCATGTGGAAAAAAGTTATTGGGCAAAATTTGAAAAACAAAAAAAAAATGGCATTTTTTGGTTTCTTGGTTGGTTGTGGCTAAGAGAACCCAAGTAACTTTAGATGATAGACCAGTTTACTTGGACCACTTTGCCCAAAACGATGACTTAAGCCATTCTTTTGAAAGTAAAATTGCCAACTGAGATTTTTAGAGTTTGAATCATTTCTACGCTGCAAATTTAAGAGTACAATGAGGGATATTACAAAGTGATATATTTTTTTAAAAAAGGCACTTTATGTTTAAATTATTAATAATAAAACACAATAAATTTGAAATCATACTACATCTTTTTTAGAGGGAAAAAATCAAGTCATATTTTTTTTGTTAGATTTTAAGGAAGGGTTAGAGATTTGTTTTTTCTTTTAACAAACATTTATCCATATGATTGGCTTCTAACTTCTTTTTTTTTTAAAGAATGTGCCACAAAACGTTCGGTTTTTAAAAAATCTAGCTCAAACTGACCAAATCTTGGGGTTATGGCTTCCTGTTCAGCTTCAAATTTTATAAAGAATTTTGTATCCATAGGTCGCTGGGATGCTTCTAATGTTTAAAACAAAACCGAAACTACATTAGTTTATGGCTAACTTGTTGATTTTGCTAACTTCACTATGGTAATAGTTACCATTAAAGTGTCGGCGGAAAAAACGGTAAATGTTACAAAACAGGTAGTTTAAGATCAAGAGTTTTTTATATATGAAACTTATACAGATTAATTAAAGAGCTTTCTTAAGGAATAAAATTTATCTGGCGTCAAGTCACATATTGATATATAAAATTAATTTATTTATTTACTTTGAGAGTTATAACAAAGAAAGTTCTTTTTATTTTTCAGGGGGCAAAAACGATAATGTTTTACAGTTTAGCTGAAAAATGGTTTTTTTTAATTATCCAAGCATCTATACCTTAATTAAACCAAAAGCTTTTAAATGAAATTTAATTGTTTACCAGTTTTACCTACTACTTAATTTATGACATTTTTGTGATGTAAAAGTTTAGTATTTTTTAGGCTTACTAATATCTAATACTTTTAGGGGATGTTTTTTTTTAATAAGTACCATCTCTGGTTTAAATTTAAAATTCCGTGAATTCAAAACTAAAACAAGTGTTTGTTTTAGGATTGCGCTTTTTAAATTTCATAACCTTTGTGTATATTACCTAAAATATATAAAAGTGTAAAAGTTTTTAATTTTAAGAATAACTGAAATGTTTGTTTCAGAACAAGATATATTTTTGGTTAAACTGGTACTCATAAAACATTTGAATACCTTTAAAGGTCCACAATTTGGGTTTTGTATTGGTTATTTTAAAAGTTAATTTCTCAATTAGTCAATTAGGAGGAATCGGTGCATAAGTACCGAAAACTATTCCACCTCAATTTTTTTTATACGATCCTTTTTAAATGGCCCCACTGATGATATAAATGCATCCATGGGGCAACGTGGTGCCACAGCCCTACTTCACTACAAGCCGTGAACAAGGAAATCTGGCAACTATTCAGGTCTAGCGACACACGTTTAGTCATATGATTTGTTGAATGACCTGTTTCTCTGTTGTGTTATTGTGAATAAATCAACTTTTTTGAAAGAAAATATTGTTAAGATAAAGACTAAACATGTAAAAGGTCTTACTGTGTGAAATTTGTGAGTGATATGAATTTTTCCGCAGACATTGCGTAAAAACAAGAATATCTGCGGGTTTTTCCGGTGTTATAAAGTACTTAAAGTAAATGGCGGCAAATGAACTTGACATTTTGTATGGTTTTTATAAAATAATTAAAATTAAGTGTGTTTTAATGATTCCTTTAATTTTGAAGGTATTTTTTTAGTTATTTTTTAAAAACAGTAACAAATATTAGCGAAATTACCGTAAGTACGTAGGTATACATTTTGGAATTTTGTCGTTCGTTTTGATTTTTGTTATTGCGTTGCATATGTACTTGGTGCCTGCTTATTAGATACTATTTAGTTACTGTTATTATTATTATGTTGGTAATCTTATCGGTATTTTATTCAATTTAATTAATTTACCATGAAAGTCCTTGTTGTTGCCTTGCAAATCCAATTATAAAACTATCTGATGCAGGAGAATTTGCTGTATCTGTTTTCACCTTTCCAAAGGACGAAACCTTAAAGCCCATTAGCTCAGGAATAGTTATGACAGTCATGGTCACCCTCAAAATATTCTGTGGTTTGCGCTAAGCATTTTGTAGAAAGTGACATTATTAGAGAGGATGATTATCGCTTGCCAGATGGGTCAATGCAAAAGGTACCTACCAAAACTAGACTAAAGTTAAATGCAGTGCCTAGTATTTTTTCCAAATTTACCACATTACTTCTCAAAAACAGTCCCTGTTTCCCGAAAAAGTCCTGCTGAAAGCTTGGCATAAACCCCAAACAATAATGGTCGCCTTACAAACGACACCTATTCTGCACTTTGCCATAGTAATTCTGTTTTACTAGAAATAATTGACTATTCATTCAAAATTTGATTTGTCGTATATTTTACCAGGTAAATTTACTACTGAAAAGTTAGAAAAGATTTGGTAAATACAGACTTCTCGGAGGTTGTAATTACAATGTTAGCTTTGATGATATTTTAAATGCTGAGAAAAAAAATTAGACTCAAACATATATTTAGAAGCGCTGCTGATGGTAATTTCTCTTTAGCTGAGATTAAAAAACAGGGAGACAGCTGTATCCAGGAAAATGATCTTGATTGGACAATACCTCAAAATAATTACACTGAAAAATTTTTGTTTTTACTTGAAACTGAATACCTAAATGAATATGAAATTGACAAATCGGTACAAATTTATAAGCCGGACTGCCCACAGAATTGTAAAAAAATATAATGTAACATCTGTGTTTCTTTTCTTGTTGAAAGTAAGGGAAACCTAATTGACGACGAATACTTTGATTGTCTACAACGTGGCGGTTTAAAGGTTCCTACAGAAATTGTTAAAGACGTTCTGTTCCATATGTGCGCGATTTTTGAGAAAATTATTAATGACCCTGATACTGAGAGTGACTTCCTAACTAACTAATTTAAGCACTAGACAACATGAAGGCTTTAATGATTTATGCTCGCAATGTATTTGTGGTAACGAGAACAAAAATATGTTCATTATGATGTGCTCTATATTTTCAAACATTCTTTTTAAATAATTAAAGAAATAACAAAAATGCCACAGAAAAATCGGAAAAGGCTGAGTCAAAAAACAAAAAAAGGAAACTAGACACATTTAATAAATAAATAAACAAAACTAAAACTAAGTACAATTACTAACTAAATGTTAAATTACACTTGTTTCCTTTTACAACAGCATCATGTTCTTATGCCTTGACCTATGCACATAAATTAATTTGTTTTTAGAGTTTAAATATTATATAAATATATTTATTTTTTCAATTATTATACTGATTTAATTATTTTAATGGATATATCAATACTATTTACGCGATCTTTGAATTGAGCCTTAAATGAATTTAAAAATACGCGGATTACGCTCATCGCGCTCGAGGGAAACCGATCTGAATCTCTTGCCGGTTGCGGCGTTGCCAAGTGGTTGTTCACGGCTTGTAGTGAAGTAGGGCTGTGGTGGTGCCTTATTGTTTAAACCGAAATTGTTTAAACAATTGCAAGGATTTGTTATTTTCCAACCGGATCAATCCTTTTATATTCTTTATTGATAAGGTCCTATAACATTTTACGATAAAGTTTGTATTTTTGAAGATATGAATTTTTAAAAGTTCGAAAATCACAAATTTGGGTTTTTCTGGCCCATAAAAAATACATAAAAAAAATTTGTTTTTATTTTTTATACAATAGTTAATAATATCCTTAATTGAGATTTTTTTAAATTATTTTTTTATCTCGCGCGCTCACAAGTATGCCTTAAGTATCGACGTCTCTCTGACTCATACGCTGCATCGGGCTCTCTGTGTCCTGAATCGTTATTTATCATTTATGTTAAAAACTATTATTTTATTCAAAAATGTTATTAATAATTAAATTATCTACAATTTGTTTTTATAGGTTATTTTCCTGAAACTAATTTTACAAAAGTTATGATCTTTATTTTACTTGTAGGCGCGCATAATAAACAATCAAAAAACAAGTATGAACAATAAAACAATTTTAAATCTTAATTGTATTAAGGATATTATTAACTATTGTATAAATAATTTAAAAAAAAAATATTTTTAATTCCTTTTTTATGAATATTTTATGGGTCGCAAGTAGCCTAATTTGAGATTTTTTGAACCTCTAAAAATTAACACCTCCAAAAATATTAACTTTATTGTGAAAAATCATAAAACCTTTTTAATTTGTGTTTCAATAAAGAATATAAAAAACTGTCCGGTTGAAAAATAACAATTCCTTGCAATGAAACAATTTGGTATTCATGCCCCGATTCCACCTAGACTAAATATTATAACCAGCAAAGTGACTAGTGAGATGCGCGCGGCAAGGCATCTCTTGTCGGATTGGGGGTCATTAATGTCATTCTCAATCTCAGGGGCCTTGGCCCGGTTACGGACCAGGCAGGGGCCAGACAGCGTACCGCGCTTTGCCAATTCCCTCAGGCGGTCTCTTTCCTGTACATTAACAATCGGGCTAGACACCCTACCTTCTATTCCGCGGAAAAGCGCTTTATGTCGCGCCTCGCGTTCGCGACGTCTATTTTTCAAAGTTTCAATTGCGTTGGTCACTACAACCGCCGGTAATTAAAAACTGGTCATATAATCGGGCGTGCGAGCCCTTTGCGGACTTGCCGCAAAGTCTCCGGACCACGCCACCTCCTTTTCAGGCTCTTCCGGAGCCTTTAATTGAATATTCTGATGAACAATAATTTTATTACATGAAATATTATCCTTGTCTGGGTTCTGGTTAATAAAACTATGTCTCAGGGGTGACACCATTTTAGTATAGGGTGGTTTCGGTCTGGGCCTACCCGAGGACCCTCGCAGATTACAGGTGACACGGTTTCGATGGTGGTGGGGCCTGCAAAAGCCCATCCCGTGCCACTGATGTTCTTACATTCCACTTTGTTCGGTTTTTCCACCCCTTCAGGCCAAATATTGTTTATTTCCCGAGCTATCAACCTGTCGCTGCTTTTGCCGCTGCCACCTACGATACAGGGTCCTGCCCCGCGCCCATCTGATAGATCGGGAATCACAGTTACCTGTCACCATGTCGGATAAAGCAGCGGGCGTGCAATGCTGCAGTGCCGAATTTGGTGAACCCCTTTTATCCCATGTCACCATGTCAGCCAAAGCAGCGGGAGTGCAATGCTGCAGTGCCGAATTTGGTGATTCCTTTTTACCCCTTAACCCCAAATACTGACCCGCTTTATCGGCAGTCGCGGCAGAACTCCGCGCCGCCGAATTAAATGGGTCAGGAGTGCCCAAGGTGTTCAGATCTTTGGTGTCGTCTTTTCCAGAAATAAAAGGCCTATTAAACACAACATTTATAAATTTTAATTTCATCAAGGACGCTAATTTATTACATTTCTTTGTTAACTTATTTTACATTTTTGCTAAAAGAAATTTACAATTTTCAAACCCAAACACAAAGAAAATCCCCCCTAACTTTATAGCGATAATTCCCACTTAAAATAACCTAAGTAATCTACAAAATTCCAGAGCCTTTTTCCCCCTTCAAGATTTCCCTTAAAAAAAACGCCCACAGACCATAAAACCCCGCGCCTCTCTAAACGCGATTTCCCAGGACTAATCCACGCAGTTGCAAAAAACCGGATTCCCCACGGAACCCAAAACACAAGCCCTCGCTTGACCAGTCCACCTGGATTTCCCAATCTGCCACACAGATAACCACCACCGCAACCGCGATCAACAATCACTAA
Organism: Listronotus oregonensis; assembly: GCA_019359885.1. Classification (NCBI taxonomy): domain Eukaryota; kingdom Metazoa; phylum Arthropoda; class Insecta; order Coleoptera; family Curculionidae; genus Listronotus; species Listronotus oregonensis. The sequence continues at coordinate 57,195 of JAHBCN010000330.1, forward strand.
AAAAAAACCAACACTTTATCAAAACGCTAAAGTCAACTATGCTAAAAGCTTAATAATTAAAATCCCAAACAAACAGAAAATAAACCCCGGAATTTACTACAAAAGAACTTAATATGAAAGTTAAAACCCCGTAATTATCCCCTGAATATTATATATTTTGTCGCGCCCCAAGCTCTGTAAAAACCAACACAGAAAAAAGTGAACACCTGGTGAGCCGACGCCGGCTGATGATTTCACAACGCCACTCAAGCTCTCACTGCCGAATCCCGTAACACTAGTCAAAGTCAAATTTTGTTGTCAACCGATATCAATAAAATCAAGCTTTTTTATTTTTAAAATAAAACCAAGTTTACCGCATTCAGCATAAAAATAAACGTATATAATTATTAAAATCATTTATTAAATTAACATCTAATATACTTTAATTATTTAACACATTATACGTTGGAATACTTAACAGGAACTGGTAAATTTAGTAATTTATAACAATTCATACTTTTATACAATTAAAAACTATTATTTTTCTTGTTTAGGTTATTATAAAGTTGGTGTGGAGTTACAAGCGGCTGGTGTTACTTTGTTTAATACTTATGCATCTAGTTATCTATAGAACACAAGTCAAGTTAGTTATAGTATTTTGGGTCCTATAAATAAAAAGCTATAAACTATTTCTAGAATTTGGTTAAGTCATCTTTAATTATTTCATAACTTATATTGTGCCCCACTTTCTCAGATTACAATCCTTTTTGGTTTTACAAATCAATTTATTTTAAACATGGTCAATAATTATTTGTTTAACCAGGATGCCAAATTAATTTATAAATTTATTTATTATATACGTTAAAGAGCTAGAAAAGTACATCAAAAATGCCTAATATATATATATATATATATATATATATATATATATATATATATATATATATATATATATATATATATATATATATATATATATATATATATATATATATATATATATATATATATATATATATATATATATATATATATATATATATATATATATATATATATATATATATATATATATACTCCGCCGAGCGGGACATAGGGAATCCCATGTAAATTTTGAAGTAGTCAAATATTGGCTCCCCTAATTATTTTAGAAAGAAATGCTATTAGGATTTATTGCAGAGCACAATAAGTTTCACCCAAAATGAAAATTTGAGCATTTTTCAACCAACCAGTAAAGAGTAAACTGCTTAAATACTTCTGCAACGTAGTATCTCATTATGCACCCTGTACTCTAGAAAACAATAATAAAAACACCATATCGATTTATCAGTGACAATTTAGATCATTAATTTATAATGTCATTGCCAAAACTGAACAATTTTATACGGGAATTTCAAAAAGAATCCTCGTATTTCATTTTAGTTTACAGCTAATTCCAACACATGCACTCACAGTTACGCAAGACAATAAAACAAATTTGTCTACATTTAGAAATCAATTTATGACGAAAATACTAGGATTTAATCAAATGCTCAAATATTCCTCCATTAACTGCCAGACAATAACCCAAGCGATTATAAAACTCATTTCTTACGTTGGCTAGTTGGTACATCGATATTCTGGCACATTCAGCGGTAATAGCATTCCTTAGCTGGTCTAAATTTTCAAATTTTTTATTGGTATAAAGCTTAGTTTTTAAATGTCCCCATAGAAAAAAATCGTTTGGCGAAAGATTCGGAGAACTGGCTGGCCAAGATATTGCGTGGTTCGGGCCTATGATGTCGTTATTAAATGCGTTGTTCAAGTATTCGCGCACAGCTCTGGTACTGTGTGCTGGGCAGCCATCCATTTGATACCAAATCTATTGATTTTCACAAGCAAGGTTGTTCAAAGCAGGCAAAATTTGTTCCTCTAAAAGTTCCAGAAAGTACTCCGCATTCAAATTTCGGTCAAGGAAAAATGGTCCAAGGATATGGTGGCCAAAAATTCCCGCCAAAACATTATTTTTTTTGTGGATATTGACTCCTTGTCTCAACAAATCGATTTTGGTTTTCGCTACTCCAGTACCGGCAATTTTGAATGTTGGGTTCGTTGTTCAATGTAAAAGTGCATTCGTCAGTAAAGCAAATATTTTGTAAAAAACCTCTGTCAGTGTTTGTCCTCTCCATCATCTCAAAGCAAAATTCCTGTCGTCGTATTTCGTCTCCGTCTCTTAATTCTTGGTGTCTTTCGTACTTGTAAGCGTGGTATTTACATCTTTTTAAAATTCGAGATATTGTGGTGTGGTCTTGTCCAGTAATGTCCTCCAGTTGTCTCGTGCTAATGTTTTCTTCGGCCTCCTCTACACAAAGTATCACGTCTAAATTCCTCTCGTTTTGTACAATTTGTCTCTAATTTTCACGTCGATTTTCTTCACATTTGCAATTATTGATTACTGTGCCTGTAGTTTTAATTTTTTTTATCGTCTGTTCTATTGTCGATTTACTTGGTATTGGCCTATTGGGAAAATAGGCTGCAAACATGTCCGCTACTCTTCGATAACTATTTCCCTGATAAAACCATTTTATAATAGTGATTTTTTCTTGATTTGAGTAGTTCATTATTTAAAAATGATGTGACATTGATCTGACAACTTGAGAGTAAGAGGTTAAATAATTTTTCTGGTATTTTATTATAAACTTCTAATAATACAGGGCGCGTAAGAAGATAGGAGATTCGTAACTTATTTTAGCATTTATCTCTTAGCTGGCGGACTGAGAAGAGCTGAAATTTGTACACTGGGTACAACTTTTCGTGCTCTTTAAAAAATCCTGATAATATTTTCTTTCTAAAACCTAATATAATTAGAGGAGCCAATATTGAACCATTTCAAAATTTACATGGGATTCCCTATGTCCTATTACTGAACCAATAAAAGAACTTTTTGAAATTTGGCATGATATATATATATATATATATATATATATATATATATATATATATATATATATATATATATATATATATATATATATATATATATATATATATATATATATATAAATTTATAATATTTAGCATTTATATCTTAATAATCAAATAAAAATAAATAATTTTTACCTTATATGTCAAATATATATATATATATATATATATATATATATATATATATATATATATATATATATATATATATATATATATATATATATAAGGCAGATGGATATAGAAACATGTATGGACATTTTGTAGGTAAATTATTGGTTAATTTAAAAATAGGATAAAATACAGTATGTTGTATTTAAAAAAATTGAGTTTCTGTAATCATTATTAAATACCGGGTAAAAATGCAAATTTTTTGGGACACCCTGTAGGATATATTGCTATAATAGCATGTAGATCTTTTAAATACATGCATTGTCTAACCCCATTTGTTTAGTATCCAGCTCGGTTAGGCACGTAAATATTAAACCTTTTTAACATGGTGATTTCTCCTTAAAAAAAATAGTGATTAATTATTTTCTTAAAACGGTAAGATATAGGTATAGAAAGATGTTAATAAAACATGTGTGTAGAATCCGAATATGCAATAAAAAACAGGGTGTTCCATTTAAAATTACAATGTTGCCGTTGGTTTCGCTTAGACTATGAACGCAACTTTACAAAATATTTTTAAATGTGTAGCTTATATATATATATATATATATATATATATATATATATATATATATATATATATATATATATATATATATATATATATATATATATATATATATAGGATATATATATATATATATATATATATATATATATATATATATATATATATATATATATATATATATATATATATATATATATATATATATATATATATATATATATATATATATATATATATATATATATATATATAAATATATAGACGATTTGTAACTACTAATACATTGACAATTATTGGTAATAGATGTGAATACAGGAATTTAAAATAGTCAAGACTACAACGCTCAACAAATAAAAATTTCAATTAAAAAAAAACTTAACAATTCAAAACAACACAAATTTAACAAGCAATGGTTATTAAAAATTTATAAATATATTCTGTGCTCATATAATAAAAATTTAAAATATTTATTTTGGATATACTCCAGTCTTTGTGTTTTATTATTAATAACAATGATAATTATAATAATAATAATATAAATATTGATATGGTAACAAAGGGTCACATTAGATTCAAAGTCACGGCACACTGGAGCATTATACAGATCTAGTAGTACTATATTTTTTTACACATTTAGTAATTCTAATATCATATATTCCTTCAAAATAATGTTGACAATATGTTTAAGTCCTTTGTCAAAAAGTACACCTAAATACCATTATTTATCCTATAATAAAACACAGTAAGATCCTTACACTTAAAAATTTCAATATATTACATTTATCAATGTTGAGATTTAACGATTACCATTACATCACTGAACTGATTATAATAAGTCATTTTGCCATTTTTTACAATCACAAGTCAATTTATAATTAAAAACAATTTTGTCATTTGCAATTTTTGATAAAAAAAATGACGTAAAAATAAACTTCTAAGATTTGGATTGCATACAACAGCCGAATGAACAATAATTTCCAAAGAAAACAATTTTTAAAAAACTTTGACCAAATGTTATCTAATTTATTAAATTAAATACAAACGATTTAGCAGAATAAACTATGCAACGGCAAACATTAACATCTGACAAATAAAACTACAAGAGAATAAACGATAACATAACGTGGGTCAAAGTAACTTTCACGGAATGGCAATCTGTCCGAATGGATATCGACAGAATCAGATTGATTAATGCAAATAATGCTCTTGCTTTCTAATTAAGAAGCATAGAAAATGTGTTGATTTGCCATGACTGATAGTACCCGATATTGCCATTGATATCATTACGTACTTAAAGTATTTTTTATACGACCAATTTATCTATATGTTTAATTTTGAATATTAAATTAATTTATCATTAGAACTTTCTTATTTTAAAAACTTGTTATTATCGTTTCTTTTATAGCAGAGTTCGAAAATGACAATTATTATTACTATTTTGGTATACACCCTTGGTATAGTACCAACTTTATGCAGGCATCAGAATATCTTTATGAAGTCTGTAAGAGGTCTAGTTAGAGTTTTATCCCAGTATTTTTTGTTTCATTTACTTCTGGTTACTTTTCTACTAGGGTTACTTTGGTTTTTTTTTTAATTTGTTATCCAATAATTCATGCCCGATAAACGTATAACCTATTCCTTACCAGGAAAGTCGAACTACTATAAACTCCTAGCGAGCTTTTTTAACATGTTATTTTACACCTGCTAAAAAGGATTGCTTTTTTCTTATATAAAATATTCGCTGTGTCTAGAGTCCCGACTCGGGATCTTTATCCAGTCCCGAAAAACGTCATTGAATGATGTCATCGCAGTGGTTTTGTAGGGACTGACCACACCGTATGTGAATCCCGAGTCGAGATCCACATACGGTCCTCAAGAATACGGTCCCGAGCCCCAACTTATGAAAATATTAATTGTGATACAACAATGATTTTCCTGCCTCATTAAACCGAAGGGAGTGCTGAACTATTTCGAGTATCTGACGAAAAAATTTCAACTGTAAACCAAGATACAGATGTAAATCAACTTGATTGTGAACAACCTGATATAAAGAAACTTCAAAATTTTAACAATAATTTTGATGTTTAACTAGCCACTCCAATAAAACTAATAAAAATATACCAATAATTCTCCTGCCACATCAAACTGAAGGGATTGCTAAATTATCCCGAGTATCTTACGTGGAAACTTCAGCTATAAGCCAAGATCAAGATGTAATTGCTGGTGACTATTATATTGTAAATACTGAAAAAACTTGTTAACACGGATAACCCAAATATTATCATTATAAGTAACGAAATCTTAAGTAACTGTTCATATACTGATCAAAGCCAAAACTCTAAAAATGAATGCCAAACAGAATCAAATGAAAATTTGGAAGATGGAAATAATAATAAAAATATATCTAATTTTGTGAATATTCGTCGATGAAGTCGATTAGAATGCCTGAGATTATTAAAAAAAGGTAGACAAAAAGGTTCGGATTTTACTGCGATTGGCATAAAGAAAAAAAGAAAAAAAGAAGAAATAAAGCTATGATTTTTTTCCAACATAGGTATAATAAGAAAACAAGACGTCGTTTTGGATCCAGAGTTGACCTCTTTATAATTTGGCCATTCTTGCTAAAAATGGCTGGAATATTCTACAAAACATGTTGTCCAAAAAAGGACACTAATAAATATATGTGCGAAATGTATGGTATGTTATGCGAAACAAATATTTAAAAAATTTCGAAGAGGCAATGGTACTGTTTAAAATGCTTACGCTAGAATGTTTAAATGTTTAAGTGCAAATTCCTTTGTAAACAGGTTTAGTGATCTTAAAATAAAATGTTGTAAATTATAATATTGTGAAATTTATTTAAATTAAATAACATTATGGTTGTACCTGATGCAAGTCCCGAGTCGGTTCAGATCATAAGTTCCGACAAAACTACACCGATAATGTCATTTAAATGACGTTATTCGGGACTAAGGTAGTTGCCGAATCGGAACCAGAATCAGTCCCGACAGTGGTACGTCATTTGGATGACGATATTCGGGACTGGATATGGATCCCGAGTCGAGACTCTAGCCATAGCGTAAAATATTGTCTTAGTTTGGCAATAAAAAATATTAAATTTTTCTATTTTTAAAATTTGTCACTTTTGGTATCCAAAAAAAACAATTAAAGGCTAATATAATAATTACTAAAATATTTAAAACAAGGCTGCTTTTTTATCCAATGATATATTTTTAGTTGTTACTGGTATAAAGATTATTCCTAAAACACTGCAATTTCTATTTTTTATTTAAATCAAATGTCCTGTGGAAAAATGGAAAATAATAGTTAAAATAGAAATAAGGTTTTTTAAAACTTCCAAATATTAATTGTCTGTTCTAGAAACCGAAATTCCCATTTTAAATTATCAGCTCCACTAGGTCACTTCCATGGACATGGAAATAGGCCAAAATTATACTCATTTCAAAATTACTTACAGGCAGCCACAAGCCCAAAAATCATATTTTATAGGGAAATTTCCTAATTAATCCCTACAAGTAAGTAAATTCTTAGAAACTGCTGAGTTATAGTGAAAACAACTAAATTGTGTATTTTGTTCATACAAAAATGACATAAAGCCAAAAAAATCTTTGCTTTCCCTTAACTCCAAAATAAAATCAAATTTAAATTACTTTAATAATTAACATTGCAGATTAAAGGTCAATTTAAAGTGTAGTTTTTTTTTAGCTACACTGTAAAATTGAATTTTTTGAGTTGTGTCACTTTTAAACAGAGTGTGCGATATAATTACTTGGAAGTAATAGGTAATTACGTAGAAGTAGTAGCTTAACTTATAAGTACAGTCTTTTGTCTAACATCTAAACTCAAACCGGGTAGCGCAAAGATATGCCTGTTGTGGGACAAAGTATTAAAGTATTTTATTAAGTATTTTCTCAAGAGTCTACGTTCTAGATGATAGGCAAAGTGTTTAATGTTACCAATAATCTTTTAAAATTAATGTTTTTCACTAACTTTTTTAATACCCAAAATGATAATAATTATTTAATCTAATATATAAAACAGCCAATAAACGGTATTAAAAACTAAAAACGCTACCGGAAAAATAATTCGAGAATACTTGTCAATTAAATTAACATCTTTGATCTTTGGCATGGATGCTTTTAAAACCAGTGCTCCTTTCCTAATGGCATGAAGAACTTTTGGCTTATGAACTGAATTACCTAAAAAAAAAGTAAATTTTAAAGATAAATACAGTTTTGTACGTTTGTGCATAAAATGCCATTTTCTATCTCTGTTTGAAGATAAAATGGCATTTTTACACCCTTAAATACCTATCTAAAATAAGGCGTAAAAGAACCTAAAGAGTGCACACACCATAAATATATAGACCAATGGTAACCTCTAATATATAATAAAATCATTTTTTATATTTTGTTTTTGAAGAAGTACACTAGTAAGGCACTTTTACATATGCATTTTATTTTAGCCACTCTATTTGACTATATCTTCGTATGTCTTCATAGATATTGTGTGATTTTTCTGTCAACAACCAATTTTATCTGAAATCCTTGATTGAAAAATTAGACAGAAAATACTTTTTAACTTTATTGATACTAGATGTAAGTAATTAGTACTTTAGCAACATAATTATTAGGTATTAAGAATAGTAAGGACGATTTACTATTCCAAAACAATGACTAAGTAAAGCAATGTCTCAATATTGTCTGAGACAAGAAACTCTTACCAGTCATAATCCTTATATTAGTTTTTATACGACCAATATTCCTACAAACATAAAAAATATAAACCTTGACAATCTTAAACTTTTAATTTTTGTTTGACTTTATTATTTATACACTTTCAGCATGTTATTAAAACTTTACTTTAGAATTATTACATCGTTTTCAGGTGCACGTTGTACCTATAATGCTATTTTAAAGAAAAATACTATTAAAGAATACTGGGTGATTCTAAAAATGAAAGTTAAAATATAGAGCAATCCTTATGTGATTATTAGTTTTAGTTTAGAATGTTAGAATTTTTACATTTTTTTCTTTTGCGAATTCCGTTTATAAAGCACTCCAACCACCAGTTGGGAACCACTGTAATAATAAAATGTTATTATCATATATAGTGCTCTTGTGTTTAATAAATATTATTTACCAGTTTTTAAGACCCAAATTACCATAGTAGTTATACAAGAAAAGCATATTTGAGTATGATAACAATACTTTGAGTGGATCAGGCTATGTAAGACGATACTGTAAGAATATACTTATATTATTTCCAAAACTAAGATATCCAAAGAACACAAATTATAAATTCTAGAAATAACTTTTGAATGTTAAACGTTGATATACATTTGGTTATATCTATTTTATCACGGCGGAGCTAACAATATTTTATTTAGACAAGTTCTCTTTTTTGTATGAAAAGTTAGCTAAAAATATTATGAACATCAGCAGTTAAGTCGCCAAAATATTATAAAATTTAAAGGTATATTAAAAACTGTATGGTAATTAGTAATATCAACGCTATAGAGTAATTAAAAAAAAAACAATGTAAAAATGTCCCTGGAATAGTATAAAATTATGTATTGGTATAACAGGTCTAGAATTCTGTAAAAATGTGAGGATCACATGTCCTTTTTGCCCTTAAAGGTAACTCATAACTTAGTTACTGTTTCGAAAGAGATAGAGAAAAGAAATGTCAAAAAATTTGCTTACAGAATCGGGCCCCTGGAGTGTAATACTCACGTTTACTAATAGATACATATTAGGCGATCCAAATAAGAAACTTAATAAATTTCCTATACCAAGTTTTTAAATCCCGAAAGACTGAGACAGGCTAGTGAGCAGTTTTGAGCGTCTACGCGGTAAATAAATTTTTCACTACGCATACCCTTTAATTACAGGGAGAGTATGAAGTGTGCGAGATGCACCATCCGTTTGAACTAAAAAAATGGATTGGATTATATTCTGATATTTATTAAGGTATGAACGTGTCGTGTGGCACTTCATCCAAGTTGATTTACGCAATTAATTGTTTTAATAAATAGAATATACAGTCTTATTTTTTTAAGAATGCATTAATTTAACCAAAAACATCTGTAAGCATAAATATTCAGTATTTCCAAATATTAATTAAACTATTTAGCTTCTTTATTCTTAGGATGATTGTTTCACCTCAAACAAATCATTTATAAACTTTTACCTATAAATTACCAAAGAAAAAAATTTGAAATTTATTACCTTTTCAAAGATTTTTTAAAATTATTCTGTTACATAACGTTACCTTTCCCTCCTCTACTATATGCCGAAAAGTATATATGTACGTCCCAGGTTTATCATAAAATGGTGTACCTACCAGGAACGATACTTAGAAAAAGTAAAAAGGGAGAACTTCTCTTTAGTCATTGATGAACAACAAGAATATACACACTGATAGCCAGGCATATTTACAAATACTGTCACAAATAAACTATTACAATAACATACTTAAAAATTACGCTGCTATTTTGTACATCAAAAATTTTCAATAACAAATACAAAACTTCGGCAATATTTGCCCACTGATAAGGTCTGTTTGTTATTCAGAAATAGTGCACGCTATTTTATATTTTTTTTTACGTAAGCTTTCTTATCGGAGGTGTATTTTAGGACTAGGTGTGTAAAATAGTGGAAACTTTTTCTAAATAACAAAGGATCTAATATTGCACTCAATGCATTGGCACACGCGTGTACTAGTCTGGTCAACATGTACCTTTTTGGATGAAATTTTTGTATATTCTCCGAAAATTACGATCAAAGTGTTACTCGATTTGGAATAATATGAAAAAAATTTAAGGAAAAGTCCCAAAAAGGGTCGATGAAAATTGCAAAGGTTATAAATTTTTTTAAAAAATAGGGGTTTTTGAATATTTTAAATTGTTTTCAAGATCAAAATTTCAAAAAAAACCAAACCCCTACTTTTTTTAAATTGTTTTTAACTTTTGCAATTTTCATCGGCCCCTTTTGGGACTTTTCCTTAAACTTTCTACATAATTTTCTGAATTGAATGACACCTTGATAGTAATTTTTGAAGAATTTACAAAAATTTCATCCAAAAAGGCACATGTTGACCAGACTATTCCCAGAAATGTCTGTCGACTAAATGCGATGGCGCTCGCCATCTTAACATTTCTGTATGCGCCAATTATCTTCCTTATACTGCACTTGTACCACACTATTTCATTCGGCTTACGATAATTTTTTAAACCCAAGTAGCAATTATACCCAAAAGCAATAATTATCCATTACATCGACAACCACGTAAGTTCACTTGAATGAGATAATCTTCTCGAGAAAATGGTTACTGTAAATACTTCACTATAGTTGGTTTTACATTGTTGCAAATTTAATGAAAACTTTCCTTAAATGCTACTTGAGAAGTAAACCGTTTGTCCATGTAAGTTTTCTTTAACCCCCAGAATTTTAGGAAACTACATTTGAAGTACACGAACTTTTATTGTCAAGTAAGGGTTAATGACCTAAAAGTTATTATGCTGAAAAGCAACCAGTACTACAATGCACTGAATTACTATAGTCTATAAAAAACGTATATTCTTATCAGCAATCTTTATAGACATTTTCGGAATTGTTTTACAGTCTATTGCATTTTTACCACAATCATTTGTACTTAAATTAACTAGGCCTTGTGTTAGACTTTCTACTTTCTAAAAAAAAATAAAAGCATAGTCTGTAAATTGGGAAATGATCGACCTTATTTCATATTTATAAAAATTCAAAGTTTTAGTTTAGGCAATTTTATTATATTTATTATAAGTTTAAGTGTGTTTATTTGCATCTAAAATAAATCGGTAAAAAAAAACAGAATGGCAGGTGAAAAAAAACTTTTAAACTTGCCATCTTTATTAAATTTTTGCCATTTTAGACGTTTAATGATCTATTATTTTTTATAAATTATATGATGCGCTTTGTACACCAAAATAATGTTTTAGACTTTAATATAACAATTTTAAACTAACTAACTAATAAACTAACATTTATTTATTTTGGTGCGTTGAGCGCATCATGAAAACATAAAAATGAAAAGACGTTTAAAATTGCAAAAATTTAGTAATCATGGCAAGTTAAAAGGTTTTTCTTTTTTGATACTTGCCATTCTCTTTTTATTTATTAATTTGTTGTAGATATAAATAAAGATGCTTAAAAAGAAAAGGTCGATTTTTACCCTCATTCTTTGCATGTTTTTTCCAAATCCTTTTTTTACGATGGCCACCAAATATAATTTTTAGCCACAGATTTTGCTTTTACTATACTTGTATATTACCTTTGTTCTTTCTTTTACATAGATGCATGCAAGAAAAGAAAAATTATCCCTTTGTTACTCCAGACTAGAATATTCTCGGTAGTTTTCTCGTATTTTTAAATTAAATTTACTCTATACCCATTTTCTACCTAATTTGGCCAGTCGTGCAGCAAAAACTGCAATACATTTTTTATAACTATGTTATAAGTGTTTTTTATTAATGTTTTATTTTTTACTAAACATTTTATTTATTTTTAAAATGTAACTAGGTAAAGTCTATTTTGTTAGAAGCAGAGCCTATCGGAAAATAAAAAATTTAAAACATTTTTTAAAGTATTATGTATTTTGAAAAAATTGTCTGCGATGGTTGACTGTCGATAAATTAAAATAAACCTGTGACCAAATAAATACTGATTGAATCTAGTAACGTTGAAAACCAAAACAACTACTTTACAATCAATTTAACTACATTTTGTTCAGTATCGCTTAAAGATTTTGATGAAAGACAAATGGTCTTATGAAGGCCGTTTTCCAATAACAGACGGATCGTAGTGCTCAAACGCCGTATTAATAAAGCATTTTAATTTAATTAAAACATTTTTCTAAAATTTTAATTTAAAGGTATAATAAAACAACATATTTTACCTTTTAATTTTTTTGGACTTGTTAAAAACAATGTGATTTTTAAAAAAGACATATGAAGAATTAGATAGCAAAGCCATACGCGTGATAAATTTATTATAGTAATTAATAAATCCCAAAAAGTTTGTCGCTGCAGTTTATCTTTTTGTTGATAAAGTACCCATTTTAAGTTGCCTAAATTTTTTAGGGTGACCCTATAAAATTGATTTGATTTAAAATATAATTCAAATATAAAATCGGTTCTTAAAAAAACATACAGTTTTTTTTCTTAAAGTTAAAAAACTTCATTAACTTTAGACGTTTGCTCTGCCATAAATCTTTAGTAACTTTATTTTAAAAACAAAGGACACAAACAGCCACAAAAAAGTGGTCAGTACTTTACATACGATAAAATTCGCGCGTGTATAGGAAAAGTAAGATCAAAAATGTGAACTTCGAGATAATGTAAATTAAACAAAAATTACAATAATAATTTCACCAATTCTTTTTTTAATATTTTGGTAATGTGGATAGCTTTTTAATTAAAAAAACTTCCCACAATTGCCAAAATGTTGTAAAGGAAAATTTAAATTATTTTAATTATTGTTTAATTTACATAAACTAATTATATTTTTTACATTTTTTGTCTTAACTTACTTTTCTTATACACCCGCCATATGTCTCCTGAAGTATTTTTTTTCCTCCTAAACACAAAACCGGGGTCAAAATTAGGCTATTACATCACACTTTCAAAAGCAGGTCTAAATTACTCAAAATTCACAAAAATACCCACAAAATAATGTTTTACTTTCCAAATGTATATTTATTAAAAATATGCCATGAAAAAGAAAACTCTACTCTCAGAATTAATGCGTTAAAAAACATAATTTTCCAAAAATCATGTATGGGGGGTTTTGAAGGTCGCTAAACACGTATCAAAAATTTGCAAGTTGCAAATATGCAACACTCTTCCGATTTACGTCTGATTCGGTCCAGGAGGGTCGCTGATCACAAATCAAATGATTTTTAATGTCTTGTCCACCATATCGGATCTGTTATTTAAACTTTTGCACATCTAATCACGGATTTATGATTAAAGACGCTTAAAACACATATGTAATGAATCTGACTTAAATTGAAAGAGTTTTGGATATTTTAAAATCATTAGGAGAGTTTTGCATATATTCGATGAATATCATTTAACGCCATAAGTATGACATGTGTAGATAAAATATCGGCAAATTTCGAATGGATATTCTACCTGAAGATTTAATAAAATCAATATTTTTCTTACGACTTCTAAAATTGTCTTTTAAGTAGTTTTATTTGATTCTTTGCCCAGATATGTAGTAAATTTTAATTATATATTTTTTTTTTTTGTAAATTTAATGAAAGTTGCTTTAAAATAAAATTTTATTGATTTAGCCAACTTAAATAAAATTTATAGTAATTCCAATAAATATATTTCACCTCTAAATCTTAAACCTGGAGTCTGCCTACATGTATACATGTACCCGGAAGATCTGCTATATCGAAAACTTGGAGGGAAATTTGATGACTCAGTTTCTGAGGAGTTGAGCTTAACAGATAGCTTTCTGTTTCTTATTGACGGTAGTGGACTCATTCTGATATCCTGCAGTTCTATTATATCATCATTGTTTAAAGGATGCTTCTGATTTTGATCACAAGATGATATTGTGGCAGTTTTGGATCCTAGAAACATAATTATTTCCTTATTTATACAAAAATTGAGACAATAAACATAAAACATAAAATTGTGTTATTTACTTGTAATAAATTAAAACAACTTCTGTATAGTAAAATACCTTAAATATGATTAGGAATAGACTGTAAAAACAAACTTTTACAATTTTATCTACATCACAATTAGTATGTTGTTAAGGCAAAAGTAATAAAATTTACTTAAAGCCAATAATACTATCTGTCAACCCAAAACAAATCTGTCTGAGCTACTAAACCTCTTAGTTTGTCACGTGTTTATTTCTTTGGAAAATTAATGCTTTTTAAAAGCTGGTGGGATGTAATGTGTTTATGCTAGTTAAAGTCATTCCCAAAAGTAACAGCCACAACAGTAAATGATTTTTTGTTCTGGGAAACCTTTTTGCTTATATATATGAAATGAGAAATGGCAGTTTATACGGCTGTAAATATGACTGTATCTTTAATGCCCTAAAATTTTTGATGGGATGAGATTTTGGATGCCCCAATTAAATATAAATTTAATATCCCTTAGAAGAGATAGCTTTATGATCCATCGCTTGTTGGCCAAATTTGGTTTAGAGGATAATTATACAAATCTGTCCAGCCGTTTGGCAGATAACAGGTAAAAAAGCGTAAGTTTCCCCCTCCCCGATTTCGGGAGACGATTATGTGGTTCCTGTGGGTGTGCTAGCTGACCCAGTGGTTGTGCTAGGTTGTGCTAGCTATAACCTTAGTGTGCTAGCATTTTGGATAAAAAATATTAACTGGGGGGGGCTAGCGTTAAGTTGGCCCCCCCCCGATTTCGGGAGACGATTATGTGGTTCCTGTGGTTGTGCTAGCTGACCCAGTGGTTGTGCTAGGTTGTGCTAGCTATAACCTTGGTGTGCTAGCATTTTGGGTAAAAAATATTAACTGGGGGGGGCTAGCGTTAAGTTGGCCCCCCCCGATTTCGGGAGACGATTATGTGCTTCCCGTGGGTGTGCTAGCTGAACCAGTGGTTGTGCTAGGTTGTGCTAGCTATAACCTTGGTGTGCTAGCATTTTGGGTAAAAAATATTAACTGGGGGGGGCCAACTTAACGGACCCACCAGTACTCTACACTTTTACGTGGATAACAGTGTTTTTAAATAAATTTTTTATTAATTTGACACAATTGCTTTTACTTGTGCGTCGGCAAACTGTTTAAGTCAATGCCTTCGATAATCTCTTGTGCTATCCTGCAAACTACAAAAATATTTAGTTTTAATTTAATTTTTTAAAACGAAATAAAATAGCGAATACAATAGTAAACAAAATTATGAAACAAAAAACAATTTAAAGGTCTAAGCAAGCAGTAGTAAAGTATTGCTGTTTTGACAAATTTTACAACTTAAAATAACCCGTGGGGAGAAGCATTGTTGTAACGCTATTTATTAGGATAAATATTGGAATGAAAAAATTTGTTGCTAAAAATGAGCACTGTTTAAAAAATTGCGAACACGCCTGAACAAAAGCAAAAAATAGTTATTTTGATAACATCGTCATAAATTACAACCCTGCAATAATGATTAAAATGTTCGACAAGCAAGGCTGTTATACCTGGAGAGTTCATACGAGTCCATACACTTATATGACGGTTTTTTAACTTTTATATCGTGAAATCTTTCGTACTATCCCTTAATTCATGGCGATTTTGTTTTTATATCACTATAAGATAATTTGTTTATTGTGAAGTCTTAAACAGTGTAAATTATCGTGTGGAAATAATATAAAGCAACTAAAGCCGTTGTTTGTATTTGGAAGGAAATGGTGGACATTTCGATAATACTAAAGGTTTCAGCCTTTTTGTATTTTTTTTTTGTTGGTTTTAAATACTAATATTTGGCCAGTAATACTTAAATAACTGACCAAATTTTATTTTAATGATAGTATAGTCTTCTTTTTAGTATAAATAAATGTTATGTTTTACAAAACAAATAATGGTTGTCATAGAAACCTAGAAAATTATTATACTTTAATATTGTTTTGTGATACCATTGTTATTGTATTGTTTTATAAAATAGGTTTGTGACAATTGGCTAAAATATTTTTTTAATCGTGATTTTATTACTGATTACATTTCCGGTTATTTATACCATTTTACTTAAGGACTAGTATTCTAAGCACAAATGTTAAGTAGTTTCTACGTTTTCTTTCATTGGAAAAACAAATTTTCGGCATTGGATACAGGTCAGTGGATGAAGTGAATGTGACATTACCTAAATTTTTGGTTTATACTTTAAAAAGGTGATATCTGCCTATTCTAACTTATATGTTTCTTTAATGGATATTCGATAGGTACTTAACTATCGATAATCCCAAAAAGGCAAATAATACGTTCTTTTAGTGTAAGTATCAGAAATTTAGATAATGTAACATAGCACCTTTACCGACTCACCTTTTCAATTATATTTTTTGCTATTAGGTAATTGCACAAAAGTGCAATATTTATTCAACATTTATTGACATTATTGACTTTTATATTAACCATTAAGGTAAAAAAAAAATTGAGTTTGTAAAAGTAAAATATTTGCTTAACTTGCCGGAATTTTTACCACATAGCACTGGATTGTAATAAAAAAAAGAAAACAACAAAAAAATCCTATCATAAAAGCGCATTTTTATTAAAATTTGTTTTTATTTTATTAAGATTCCTAGATGCAAGCAAAGGTCTTTAAAAAAAGCATGGTATGGTAACTAACCAAGGACGTTGCAGGCAGGTAAAAAAGATATTTTTGTTAAATTAAAAAAGTGTTTAAATTTAAAAAAGTACTTAGTATGTCTAAGCCTACCCAACTTTTCCAATATATTAATGTATTTTCACAACACCCTGTATATAATAGGTGTTTTTAATGTAAGAATCAACTCCAAAAATAATTTTTGGGTAAAGAAAGGTTAGCTAATTTTTTTAATTGATATAAATAATCATAGGAATAAATTAATTACTTTTTGAGCATCAATTTAACTAGCCAGATCAAATACAATTAGGAAAGTATTTTTGAACTTTCTTTAAATTAAATTTTTCCAAAAGGTTGCTGTGATATTTACCGGCTTTGTTTTCTTCTTGTTCCTTAGCTTTTTTGCTTTTCTTTTTAGCTCTTGCTCCCCAATAGGTGTAATTTACAGCCGCATATTCTAAAAGGGCAGCAAATACAAACACAAAACACATTACCAAATATATATCTATTGCTTTTACATAACTAATTCTGGGCAGGGAGCTTCTTACACCTGTGCTAATGGTGGTCATTGTTAGGACAGTGGTTATTCCTAAAACATTCCAATATTAAATTGAAGGAAAATTTAAGCGTGTTTATTTAAACTCTTTAATAATAAAATGTATAAAGGACATAGAGGTTAACCAATTGCATCTACAAAAAGATATATAGAAAATAAAGAAACTTTGATTTTGTGCAAAAATTTTGCCTGAGTGTCTTTATTTCCTACATTCTTACGTGCACACACCGCCACAATCAAATTTTTATTTAAAAAACTGTATGACCTCTCACATGGGCTTACTTAATTTTAACTCTTAGTATATAGCCATGTTAAAAGTATAAGAATATCCAAACCCAAAACTACCATTTAAATTGCCTGTTTCATAGAAATATATATATCACTATCATTTATTCTATTTTTATTCTTATTAAGTTTAAATGTTTAAAGTTTTAATTAAGTAAAAATTATTCTTATTCTCCCGTTATTTGGCTTTCATACAGGATGTTCCTGTATAAAAATGCACGGCGGTGATTCTTGATTGAAAAATATTTAAAAAAGTTTCTATAAATATGGGGTCCTGAGAAATGCATAGCATTTTTAAAATAAAATGTTTTAAGTTTTTTTAAAAAATGGGGTTTTTTGTAGTTATCTTTGAAGTACTTTGTAGCCAATTTTTCTAAAATTTGTTAGTGTTATTTTTATTATTGAAAGAACCTGTATTTAGAAATTTAACTAAATTAAAAATATAAAGTCCAGTACGCCAATGACTTTTTTTGTGCTTTTTACATCTTTAGGATTAAGCAACTAGAAATACAACTGTCTGTGGTCTAGTTCTTGATTATTTATTCTTTTTTGTTTTGTTTCCTAAAAAAATAAAGCCCGTTCATTGCAGGTCTCTGGGCCACATTAATATATAGTTTACTTTAGTTGCATAAGAAAATTTACTTCTTCCAAGTTTTTTTAATGGTCCAAAGACTTGCAATGATTTTTTTCTCAAAAACAAAGCAAGATGGGAAAATATCAAGAGATAAAAAATTTTGTATTTTTAGCTCCTTAATCTAAAAAAATATAAATATGCAAAAAAATCAGTGGTCTAAATTTTTTATAAATATTTTCGATAAGGCTTTAGGAAAATCGGCTACAGGGTATTTAAGGATAATTACAAAAAAAACATTTTTTTTAGGTATAACACCATGAATCTTCGAAACTATATATTTACAGACCCAAATCTGGTACACAGAGAGTGTTGATTTAAGACAATATTTTAAGACATTTTTTTTGTTTTCTTAATGTTTTAAAGTGCCTATGATTATTAAAAAAAAAAAAAAAAAACCTGTTAAATAAAAAAGGTCTGTTGTGTTTTGTGGCTAGTTTTATGCCTCACTATAAATGACGAAAGTGCAAAGTTCAAGTTAAATCACATATGGCACAAAAAACTATCTGGACAAATGTTTGATTCTTAAAAGGTTATGTGATTTGTGGAACAACATAGGTTTAATTAGAGCAAGCTTAGGGAGCTGTAGAAAAAGGAAGGACATGTATTATAATAGTGACCTTTTCTATGCAGGATGCTGTTTTTCTTCTCCAGGACCATTTACAGCAAGCAACTAATGGTGTACTACTAAATTCTGCCAGAGTAAAAGCTTTACAAGGCAATAAATCGGTATCTATAAAAATATCTAATACTGATATCATAAATATCATAATATAGACATACGCTACAGTTGGAAATCATTATTAATTTGATCACAGAGGTCAGTAAAAAAACAATAAAAAATAGTAACCGTTATATACGTTATATTTCTATACTACTGATGTATTAAAATTAAGTGTGTATCACATTTTCAGTTATAGTTTTTGTTGTCATTTGAGAATATTTTTATAAATATTTTTGCTCTTTGCCTTTGACAGATTTTATTTTGACGACGTCATTTTTACACTTTATCGATCTGTATGTTGGGGAGTAAGGGTTCTGTAGTTTTAATCGAATTCGGTAATATCTTAATAGTTTTTCTTCTCTAATAATGATCACAATAACCAATTTAAGCAATGTGGCGTCCGGTCCTATCGCGGTTGTAAAAAAATACTAAAGAAGATTTAGGAAAATATTTTGAGTTTAAAATTTCAGTTAGTGTATTGAATTTGACTGGAAGAGGATATTTTTAAATATTAGAAAAAGTAAATTAACGTCTCTATTATTTCTATGAAAAAATGAAGTGATAAAAGCCAGGGAAATGTGTACAAACGACCAAGCCTGTTTTTACATTTAAATTTTTATTAAATTCTCTTTTAAAGAATTTTGCTTAAAAGTGTTTTCTCCTTATTAGCAAAAACGATTTTGGAAAAATCATCTTCTAGTTGTTTTGCGGATATTATTTTTGGGATGCATCTGACAAATTTTACATTCTATTTTTACCCAGGTATAGGTTTTATATTTCTTTATTTATTTCCCCCTTGTTAATTTTTGTAATAGTTTAATTCAAAAGTTTTTAAAGAAAGTTAGGTTAACGAAAATAACTTAATAAATTAGGTGCAGAAATAACCTATGAAAATGACTATTAAATCCTAAATTTTACTTATGTAAGAAGACACTTGTTTCCTCTGGTACTCACTGTGCACAGGATACAGCCTTATGGACAAGTTCCGTGAGGCGAAACGCATCTAGAGAGAAAGTCATAGTGAACAATACAGGGAAAAGTAGAATGTGTTCTTTTAATTGTCTTAAAATTGTATGAAACTGTACCGTTTGTAAACACCTCGAGACAGTAGATATTATTTTCTGATCACGTGTTTACAGAAAAGGTAACAATTTACTTATACCCCCACTACATGGTAAAATATTAGCACTTTGTTTAACAGGTTAACATTCAGTTTAAAAGACATTAAGAAACAAGTAACATAGATAACATTATTAAAAATTAACTTACCCAGTGGCAACTCTAGCGCTAGTTGCTTCATGGTTTATCCAAAAAGAAACCCAAGACAGCATTACAATTAGAATACTTGGTAAATATGTTTGAAATATAAAAGTATCCTATATTTCGGCAACTTAAAGGATAAATGATAATCTTTGGATAAATTCTAAAAATATAAACAATGTAAACATAGTATGAGCATATATAAAAATAAAATAGCTGGTTGGCATTTTAATAAATCACTTTTTGCTATTTTGAGAGATTATTTTAACGTTTTTAAGACCGTTAAGCAAATAAATAATGGAGGACAAAAAAAAATTAACTAAATTTGTCTTCTCTTATGGAACGATGCACTTACACATAAGTGATTTAATAAATATGATTAATGACACAGGCCTACAAGAAAAGTGGTGTGGCTGGGTGTCGATCCAGGATTTTCTCGAGAATTTTTTTCCTCTGAACACGAATCTGGAAGTCGAAATTGGGGGTCAAACAGCCAATGATCAAGGAATGGCGTAATTTCAGATATTAACGATTTTTCTTTCAATTAATATTGTCAATATCTTAAAAATTCATAAAAGATACACACGAAACTTTATATGACATAAACAAGGTATTTTTACAAGACCTTTAATTTATGTTTTATAAACTTTTTGCCTTAAAACAATCATTTTCGAGTTATTTCTGGAAAAAAATAGAATTTTTTTTTTTATAATTTTACAAATTTTGTTTAATTTAAGATTTAAAATGAATAAAATGAATGATTTATTATTAAAAAAAAAACAAAAATCAGCATTAATTAAAAAAATCCCATTTTGGACTGAAATTTTGTGTCAAAATTATGATGCCTTCTCGTTTATATCTGATTTATTAATTATCTTATAAACAAATGTTTATTTAACTTTTTTATAGATAATTAAGAAAGCTTTCGTTTTTGTTTAATGAATTTTTTTGTATCTCTTATAGTTTAGATGGTCGTAGTCCAAACATTCCGTGGTACGCAAGTTTGGGTCGGTATATTAATGTGTCGGTTTTTGGGGGTTTTCTCGATTTTTGGTGTTTGGCCCCCAATTCTTAACTT
The DNA here is from genome assembly GCA_019359885.1 of Listronotus oregonensis. Taxonomy (NCBI): domain Eukaryota; kingdom Metazoa; phylum Arthropoda; class Insecta; order Coleoptera; family Curculionidae; genus Listronotus; species Listronotus oregonensis. The sequence continues at coordinate 78,702 of JAHBCN010000330.1, forward strand.
TAGATTCGTGTTCAGCGAAAAAAATACGCCAGAAAATTTTAGTTCGACACCCAGCACACACAACTCTTTTGTGAACCTTTGTGATTTAAAGTACAACATAGCTCTCTCTTATCTGCAAGAGCGGGCTTCCCTTAACTTTTATGTAAATTAAAAAGAATAATAATAATAAAAAAAGTCTCAGTTAGGTTGCATTAAAAAGTAATAAGCGCTGCAAAAAAAACTGCTGCGAAAAACAATTATATATTTTACAGAGGTTTAAAGAAATTAAAGAAACCACGTAATAAACCACGTTACGAAATTCATTAAATGAGGGTAAGTGACTAAAAAAGATCTTTTTGTTTAAAAGTTTATAAAATTCTAGAATTTAAAGAGCGCTGAAAACAAATTCTTAAGTCGTTCGTTATTATCTTAACTTAAAAAAGAAATATGCTAAAACCTTCTCTCTTGCCTTTCTTTTATATTCCAACTACTCACCCGTAGCCAGCGTTTTTCTTTCGATCGTTGGTTTCATATCCCATTATCGTAAATTGAGGGAGCTGGGTTTCTTCTGACTCCTTACGGGTTTATCCTTCCAATACATTACCACATCCATCACAGTGTGTTGCATCTGTTAATAAAATGTACAAATGTATGCAAAACAAATATTTTTTCAAAAACCAATTCATAACATTTTCAACCGACTTTAAATAAAAAAGGGGGTTATCAATTCGACACGTAATATTATTGGAACTGCAAAATATTTACATATTATGATAATTAATCTATTAGGCTTCCAAACACATATACAAAATTTTATAGGTGTATGTTCCTATGTATGTTTGTAGATATACAGGGTGTTTGGTTCACCGACGTATATCTGAAAGGGGGTGATTAATGAGATGGTTTTGAACATATTTAACTATATATAGTATTATACAAAGTGTTACGCATTTCGAGATATCTTGGTTTTTCCGAATTTTATCAGCCTGTGCATAGATCCATATAACTTATAATAAAACTTTGTCATTTATTTTATCTGATTGAACTTTTTTTATTAACTTAAATGCGTATTTCATCGATATAAGATACGTAATGGTATCTACATAATGATTAAAAAAAATTGTGGCTCAGTAGAATTTACAAAACGAGTTTACTGAAATATCCAAACTTCGAATTGAGTAAGCGAATAAATTGAGTGTGTAAATAAGATATTCGTTCAAATATTTCTAAATCTTCCTTTGTGTTTGGTTCTGTATATTGATATATCACATTCCATTACAGCAGCTACTTCTATTTATTTAGTGCGGTTTAAGCATGCAGTGCATTTACCAACATTTTATTTTTGTTGTTGGATGCTGTCTAAGTAGCGTTGCCCGGTGACGGACAAACTCATCTTTCAAAGATTTAGATTAGTTGTCAACTGGAGTATTTTATACTGTTTATTTTAAGAATTTTCCGTTCAACGTTTTGGTATAATGGCTGCTTTTTCGAATGTTGAATATGCTGATATAATTTTTATGTATGGTAAAGCCGACGGCAACGCAGCTGCTGCTCAGAGATTTTATACTGAAAGATTTCCCTCAAAGAAGAGTACCCCATGTGACTGTCTTCGCTAATACATATCGTAGATTAAGTGAAATTGCAATTTACATCACACAGAGCCTAGAGCGAACAACCAACAACATGACGTTGAAGTGGATCTGCAAATTTTAAATAATTTCGAAAGAGATCCCACCACTAGCACTAGGAAAAATAGCGGAACAGCTACATGTATCTACATGGAAAGTTTGGACAGTTCTTCATTAGAAAATGTCCATTCCACTACACCCCGTGCAAGGGCTTGAGGAAGGTGATCCTGCTCGAAGAATCACTTTTTGTCGATTCATCTTAAACGCCGATTATTGATGCACATTTTTACGTAGGATTTTGTGGACGGATGAATCAAATTTTTCAGAAGGGATAACCAATTCTCATAACCTACATTACTGGGCAGAAGAAAACCCCCATATGAAGAAAGAAACTTCGTTCCAACGAAAATTTAATGTAAATGTAGCAGGTGTAATAGGCAGAGTTTTAATCGGTCCGTACTTCTTGCCAAATAATTTAAATGGTGAAAATTATTTAGAATTCTTAAGAAATACTTTACCTGATATTTTGGATGAAGTGCCTTTGGATGTAAGAGGACAAAATCATATACCAAAACGATGGATGTCCTGCCCACTATCGCATAACTGTAAGAGATTTTCTTAATACTCAATTTCCTCAAAGATGGATAGGCCGAAATGGACCGGATATTATGGCCAGCTAGATCACCAGACCTGACCCCCCTAGACTATCATGTCTGGGGAAGAATGAAAGAACTGGTTTACAATGAAGAAATTAGAGATCGAGAACATCTTATTCAAAATTAATGGGGCAGCAGAAATTATGAAGGCGGAACTGGAGGTTAGGCGTAGCCACTACTGAGATGCGACGAAGATGTCGACGTTGTATAAGAAACGGTTCTCATTTCGAGAAGAAAAAGTAATCCTCGTAAGAACCTGCAAATATTTTTTCCTTTCATTTTGTTAAGTCGTACGCATTTTTTTCAAGAGAATATTTTTTTTAATAATCCTAAAAAATAAAATTGTATTCCATATTCCGTTCTTTTCTGTGTTTTTTTTGTTTATTCAGAACTGCTTCGTGCTAAGTAATCTTCAGTTAGACCCTCCAACCCTCAAACATACCAAACTATATTTTTTCCCTAATTTTTTTTTTCATAGAAATTTTTGTAATATTATCGCTAAACCGCACTAAATAAATAAGAAGTAGCTGCTGTGATGGAATGTGATATATCAATATACAGGGCAAACATAAAGGAAGATTTTAGAAATATTTGAACGAATATCTTATTTACACACTCAAATATTCGCTTATAAATTCGAAGTTGGATATTTCAGTAACTCGTTTTGTAAATTCTACTGAGCCACAATTTTTTTAATCATTATGTAGATACCATTACGCATTCAATGATGAAATACGCATTTAAGTTAATAAAAAAAAAGATTCAATCAGATAAAATAAATGACAAAAAAGTTTTATTATAAGTTATATGGATCTATGCACCAAATTCGATAAAATTCGGAAAAACCAAGATATCTCGAAATGCGTAACACTTTGTATAATACTATATATAGTTAAATATGTTCAAAACCATCTCATTAATCACCCCCTTTCAGATATACGTCGGTGAACCAAACACCCTGCATGCAGGGGTGTCCCAGAAGTAATGGAACATATATTAAATATGATTTTTGTAAATGAAATAATGCAATTAACGTAAATCCCACCCTTATCCCAAAGTTGCTAATAACTAGCATACAGGGTGTTAGGGATTTTTAATTTTGCTTTCGTCGTTTTTTTGTAATAATTTTCTTAACTAATTGACATATGGCATAGGCGAAACTAGGGATTTGGGGCTTTTTGAGGCAAGAAGCTCAAATTTACATATTTTTTATGTTGCTAATGGAGGGCTAGCTATTGCCCCCCCACTTGTTTAGATGGCATAACTTTTTTGAGCTTGGTATATTAACTTTTTTATTTAAAAAGAAATAACTATATTTCCAATTGCGTCAAAAATGCATGTCTTCGTTTAAATCTTCTAGAGCTTTCGGCTGTTTTTGAGATAAACGCATATTTTTAACGACCCCGCAATTTTCTTATGGAAAACAAGTTTCGACCAAATAAGTAATTTTAAAGTAATAAGTTTTCAACATGCTGATCAAAAGTCTACGGGCATTAAAACCCGAAAACCCTTCTAATTCTTCCCAAAATCACCCTCAAAGGTCTCCAAATCCTCAGTGACTTTAAGGCTTGATTTGTGGGGTTAAAGGGGTTTTTGGATTTTGCGTCGTTGTAGACTTTGAATCAGCGTGTTAAAAACTATTACTTTTGCAAAAGTTTAAACACAATTGGCCAGAGTCCATTTTTCATTAGGAAAATTGGTGTGGTCCTTTAAAGTGCCTTTATCTCAAAAAACAGTTGTTCCTAGAGACCTAAATGAAGTATACATTTTTACGCAGCAGGAATTATGATTACTTCTTTTAATAAACAGGGTCAATACACGTTTAAAAAAGTTATGCCATCTAAAAAACAAGTGGGATAGGCCGTAACTGGCGCCCTCTACTAGCAACATCAAAAGCATGCACCAATTTGAATTTCTCGCCTCAAAGAACCCCCAAATCCCCAATTTTGTACCGTTATGTCATTTAGTTAAGAAATTATTACGAAAAGCAAAAATAAAATTAAAAGTTTGACACCCTGTATCTTTGTAATTATCAACTTTCGATAAGGTGTTAATTTTAAATTGCATTATTTCGACCTACAATTTGCTGTTTTGACTCCAGTCCCTTATTACTTCTGGGATTCTGTGGCATCTCGCTGACGCTTTTAACTTAGATATAGAACTCATTTAAATAAACAACTTTTTTTAAATAACTTTTTCAAAAATACTCGAAAAATAAGAAATTTACATTTGTGATAAGTGTTTCAGAATACGGACCTGTCTAAAGTATGCTGAATACCGTCTGTGAGTTGTAGTGTTTTCGAAAATAGACGATTTTTTAAATAAAAAGAGCCATTATCTTTTAATCTTAAACTGACGGCACTTTGTAATTACCTAAGCAATTGTCCAGACTGAAAAACGGAAATAGCGCGGACAATTCAAAGCAGCGGTCGCAGATTAACGATCAATTTCTCCAAATAAACATATCCATTAATTTGCGTTTTTGATTGTGGCCATCTGTGATGCATTCAACAATGATTTAAAATTAGCTAACTCTGCTTCCGACAATGGACAATCGGTCCGATGATCGTATTTTCGACTATAGAAAAAGAATAAAAGATACCCTGAAAATATTAAAATCGATATATTTTCCGATAATATAAGATAATCGGAACAAAGCAATAAAAAAAATCGACTTTTTGAAACACTTCTATCGACCTTTTATTTTGGTATCATTATCAAATTGAATTCAAGTTGGACATTGCAGTTGTGGGTAAATTCATCACTGTTTTTTTATATTTTTAATTCAATTTGACAAATGTATTCAAATCATTTAGCTTTATAGGGCTAACAATAAATAGCTTCCCTAACACCCGCATGTTAACGGCCATAAATTTCAAAATAACCAAAAAAAAAAATTATGCTTACCTAATTACTTACTCTAGTTTTGATTAATATCTTATCCGTACAATTATATTTAATCGTTTTTGTTTTAACTTTATAAACGGATTTTGTAGCTTAATTATGTATGTAATATCTAAGTCTGTATTAAATTTGAAGGTTTGAAATTTAATTTAAAAAATTAATACTTGTGTTGGTGTTAATAGCTTATTTTTAGAAATTTCATGAGATGCTAAAATAAGATCGAAAAACTGTAAAAAATATCAAAATATACCTAGCCAAAATAAATTCGCAGAAGATCAAAAAAAATTTTACTCATTAGCTGAGCTAGTTTTATGATTGACTTTTGATTTTTCCCTATAAGTCTTTCCATCTTATTTGCTTTTGGTATTTTATTTTAAATTTTATTGAGAGATATATCACGTAAATAAATATTATCAGAAACCTAACAGAATATTTATAATTTGCACCATGAATACATTTATCCAATTTATTTTAGCTTAAAATAAATAATATAATTTACACACTATTGCCATTTTGGACTTAAATTGCAAATCGCCACTAAATATGTAAAAAACTAAGAATATATATATATATATATATATATATATATATATATATATATATATATATATATATATATATATATATATATATATATATATATATATATATATATATACATAAATATATATATATATATATATATATATATATATATATATATATATATATATATATATATATATATATATATATATATATATATATATAAATTAAAATTAAGTCGGCACTATTATTAACTTTTTTATTATATATAGTTAGGTTAAATTCAGCAGTGTATTTTAACGTTACAATAATTATAATAAAAATAGTCGAACCTAATATATCAATAATAAAAATATACTTTTTAAATGCAACATTTACTTGTTACGTTAATCCGATAGAGAATAATTTTCTTTAATTAGTTACTAATATTTTTCTAGATAAATAACAGAGTTATTTTAATTTTATTTTTCAAAAACTGAAAAAATAAAGTTAATGATGGTTTAACGAAAATTAAACAACAGAAAATCTCAACGCTGTTTTGTAGAGCTTAAAAAGTGGCCGTAAGAAAGTGTCTTATGTTTTTGAATATCTTAAATAACGTCAGAAAAAAAAATTAAAAGTGGAAATCGGAAATAATATTTTGAATTTTGCAACTTTCTAAAGTGGCAAGCAAAACAACTTTGCCATAATTTAACCCAAGATCCCCATGCATGCATATATATATATATATATATATATATATATATTATATATATATATATATATATATATAAATAAATATATATATATATATATATATATATATATATATATATATATATATATATATATATATATATATATATTTACAGGGTACCAACAGATTCCAGTGCATGCATGGGGATCTTGGGTTAAATTATATAAAAAAGTTGTGTTTTTGCGTGACCTACCATGTCCACTTTAGAAAGTTGCAAAATTCCGTAGATAATCGAATATTGCCGATTTTATTTTTTCTGACGTTAAATATAAAGACACTTTCTTACGGCCACTTTTTAAGCTCTTACAAAACAGCGTTGAAAGATTTTCTGTTCGACGTTTTGTTTTCGTTAAACCATCATTAACTTTATTTTTCCATGGTTGCCTGCGTCCAGTTACGAAAAATGCATTTAAATTAAAATAACTCTGTTATTTATCATCCTAGAAAAAATGTTAGTAACTAATTAAAAAGAAAATTACATTCTCTATCGAATTAACGTAACAAATACAAAATGTTGCATTTAAAAAAAAGTATATTTTTGTGAATAACTCGTAAATCTGACGTTCATTTGTTTTTTTATTATCGTTATTGTAATCAGCGTTAAAATGTACATAACTTCGCTAATTTAACCTAACTTGTATCTCGGACAATAAAAAATTTAGCAATAGTGCCGACTTAATTTTTTGGAATATATATATATATATATATATATATATATATATATATATATATATATATATATATATATATATATATATATATATATATATATATATATATATATATATATATATATATATATATATATATATATATATATATATATATATATATATATAATAGTATGTAAGTATATAGATATATATATATATATATATATATATATATATATATATATATATATATATATATATATATATATATATATATATATATATCTATATACTTAGTTTTTTACATATTTAGTGGCGATTTACAATTAAGTCAAAAAATGGCAATAATTGGTAATTATATTATTTATTTTAAAGCTAAAATAAATTGGATAGAAATGTATTCATGGTGCAAATTATAAATATTCTGTTAGGTTTCTATTAATAAACATTTTGTGTGCATACCTATAATAAATTTAAAATAAAATACCAAAAGCAACAGTGGAAAGATTTTATAGGGAAAAATCAAAAGTCAATCATAAAACTAGCTCAGCTAATAATTAAACATCTTCTCTCTTGCAGACTATTTTATACAACTAGGTATTTTGATATTTTACAGTTTAAGATCTTGTGACGTTTTAGCATCTCATAAGTGTAAAATTTCTAAAATAAGCTATTAACCAACACAAATATTAATTTTAAATTAAATTTCAAACCTTTTATCCAAGGATTTTAATACAGACGTACATAATTAAGCTACAAAATCGTTTATAAAAGATTAAAACAAAAAAGATTAAATATAATTGTACGGATAAGATATTAATCAAAACTAGAGTAATATAAGTAGTAAGTAATTAGGTAAGGTTTACTTTTTTATAATTTTTTTTTGGTTATTTTGAAATTTATGACGTTAACATGCGGGTGTTAGGGGAAGCTGTTACTTGTGAAACATCATTTGTTATCTATCACCTATATAAAAACTAAATGGTTTGAATACTATTTTTCAAATTGAAAATTAAAAAAGGAAACTCTGAAAAAACGGTGTCTTTACCAACTTGCAATGTTATCAACTAAATTCCAAATTTGACCGATAATGATTCAGAAAATAAAGATTTAATTTTAAAGGGGTGTTCTGGTTTATAAGTTTCAAAGTCGATTTTTTTTTATTGCTTTGTTCGATATCTTTATATTATGGAAAATATAAGGGCAAACCATTTCGCCGGAAATCTTTTTTATTCTTTTTTTCTATAGTCGAAATACGCGATCATCGGACCCATTGTCCGTGTCAGCGAACGCAGGCGAGAGTTAATTTTAATTTTAAATCATTGTTAAATCGCGAAATGGCACAATCCAAAACAATTAATACGCGGATATGTTCCTTATTTATGAGTACCGTTAATCTGCGACCGCTGCTTTGAGATTGTCCGCGCGACGATTTCCGTTGCGGGCTCATTCTGGACCCAACTACTTGGGTAATTGCAAGTTAGGTCAGTTTAAGTTAAAAAAAAAAGTGAACAACATTGCGAAAAAATCACGTCTAACGTGTTCAAGCACTACATCCAGAAAACTTCCTGGGTGGTGACAACTTACTTTAGACATATATATATATATATATACAATACTTCTTATAAAATACAAAAATTATTGTAACCGTGAAATTTTTACAAAAGTGAAAATTTTGTTAATAAGTAAAGCGGTATGTGTCCATGTTTGTGCTATGTCAGTATGTCTACTTGTCTGTTTCATTCTGCATAAGCATAATACAAAGAGCAAATTTTTCAAAAAATATAGTTTAGGGAATTTACAAATTATATAAATTAATACATTCACTTTAAGTGCCCTTTTACGTTCCAATATTATTAAAATTCGAATTAGCCCTAAGCCCATTTATGTATTTTTTTATAAATGGTCATTAAAACTTATAAGAGAAAGACATTTAACAGGATTAGGGTAAGGGAAGGGAATTTATAATAATTATAATATTGGGCCCCCGAGAGGGTTACAATTAATATATAATTATCAAATAGAGTACGATTATCTGATTCATATTTACTCTTAATAAGTTTTACTAATCATCGACGTAAGGTGTAAAAAACTACAACTATTTTTCAAAAATTGTTTGGTAAATTAATGTGTTTAAACAGATTATGTAAATTATAGGTAAGGTTAAAATCAAAATTTAAACATCTCAAAAAACCACCATTCGGATCACCAAATTGATAAAATAACGTAGAGACTTTATTTGGGAGAAGACTTTGTTTATTATAGATTCTGTAAGTATTAACCAAAAAATTATCTTTCTCCTCTAACACAATCTACAGCTCAGATAAATAAAGAAAAAATAATATAAAACAACTAACTACCTGAGGTAAAAAAGTGTATCATATTTTGTCAAAAAATTCAATGTTTACTTATTAATAATACTTTAGGCTATAATTGTATATTATTTTGTTCCCGTAATTCTTTTTTTTATAGTTCAAAATACCTGTACCCACATACATGCCTGGTATGAGAATTGTAACCGCATACTTACAACTCTCGATTTCCACAGTGCAATTCTGCGAATCAAGAGGATAATAATGAAGATCCATCATGCAGGCTAAAGTTGTAGTAAATCGCATTCCGTATGTAATGGATCCATCACCATTTAAACGTACAAGTTTATTTCTCTCGGTTACATCATGCAGAAAACTGGAAATAATGATTATGAATATTAATTTAAATAAGTTTCTGGAAGATTGCTGGTTACTGACGTTATTTGAGTTCCTTAACAAAATCTTTACTATTAAAGTTATATAGCATGAATAAAATTACAGGGTGTACATATTTTGTTGTAATTGCAGGATATCTCGGTTATTATAAGAGATAGAGACTAGCGGTTTTCGCAAAATGTCGCTACATTAAATGAAGCGTTTCGTTTTTGACCTACAGAGCGAAATTATTATTATTTTTTTATTTTTAGACCGCCCTTGTATTCCCGTTATTTTGCATCTTACAACAAAAGTAAAAACTGATGTTAGTATGCATTTTTACATAGAATCGAGTGGCGTAGTTATATTTTTTTCAAATTTAATTTTTTTCGAGATATGAACCAAACATACGATTATTTAATGGAATACCCTGTATGTTTTAAAATCATTTAATTATGTCAGATAAGAAGTTTTTAAAAATATATAATACTAAATAGTTATTTTATAGTTTTATACCCTAAATCGATAGTTTTAAATTTAAAATTTATTATAACTATTACAAATTTCGCATAGCCGGCCGTGATATAAAGACTTTAAAGACAAAAGGATAAAGAAAGCCGTCAGTCAATCATATTTTTTAAGTTGACAGCAACATCTGAGTTTTAACATAAATATTTGAAGTAAATAACTTTATTTATTATTGACTTTTAATATTTTATTCGCTATTTCCTAATTTTACATAAAAATACGGCTTTAAATACCTTTTTGCGACAAAAATAGCGATCAGGCGTCTGACATGTATTTAGGAAACTCGCCCTACTACTTTTTGGAAAATGGGACCTCTTCGGTTCAGGTCTCGGGGTATAATGAACTGAGCCTGCTCAGTCCTATTGACCCCTATGAAATTGCAGGTCGCCTGCAAGAAAAAAGGAGAAAACCCCCTCCAAAAAAAAAATATTATTCTACGTTTCGGTGGCAAGTCAGCCACCGTTTTCAAGATAAAAAAAGGAAAAAATTAAACTAAATTTTTTAAAAAATTTGCTTTAAAAACTTAGGAAATTCTGATAGCTTTTTACTTTTTATGCTCTTTTGTCATAAATGACATTAGGTTATTTGACTGGTATATTCATATTATTTAAAAAGACAAAAAAGATGGAATGGTGTGTTAATTGATTTTAGGTTTACCTGAATTTACTTTAGCATCAAGCATAGATAACCATGTATTATTTAAATTAACAGATATTGATGCTACACATTTATCTTAATTTAATAAAATAAATGCACTTACCTTTATTTTACGTTTTTTTTTAACAAGTTTCCTTTGCTAAAATGCTAGAAGCATTCCAGTTTATTATGTGGTTATTATTAAATGCGTGTTGATATATTTTTAATTTGTGGAATTCTGTGTTTCTAATGTATGTTCTATGTTCTTTTATGCGTTGGGCTAATGGTCTGGAAGCTTCACCCATATAAAATTTATTACATTCACAAGGAATCTTATAAATAACATTTTTTGTATTGTTGTTTATATTATATAATTTTGGTTTTGTTACTTGAAATATAATTGTGTTTTGTGTTTTAAAGATAGTACGAATATTAAATTTATTAACTATTAGTTGAATTTTATTGGATAAGCCAGGGGTGTAATATGGTAAAAATAGATTATTATTATAAATATAGAGGTTGTTCAAATTTTAGAAAGCATTTGTTTATAAAATCAAGAGAATAATTATTTTAAACTAAAATAGCTTTTAAAAATTATTTTTCGTTTGTTTGTTTTGATAAGAACAAATTATTTTAATTCTGTCAAAAAGACTTTTAACAACTCCTTTTTTTTTACCATTATTGGGTAATTAGAGTTAAAATTTAAATATATATTTGTATTTGTAGGTTTTCTGTAAATTATTTACATCTTTTTTTTTATTAGAATATTAAGAAAAAAAAAGTTGTGAGTTTTGTTCTTTTTCTAAAGTGAAATAAATAGTGGGTTGTTGTGTATTAGTGTGTGTTAAAAAATTATTTACAAAATATTTGTCATGTTGATAAGTAAAAAAAATGTCATCTATATATCTCCACCAAACTAAAGGTATATAATAACAATTTTGTACAAAATTAAATTCAAAATATTACCTTATTATGGTAATACAGGTACAAAGTTGGACATCATTTTCTTATTTAATTTAATTTCTTAAGTTAATTCAGGTAAACCTAAAAACAATTAACACACCATACCATCTTTTTTGTCTTTTTAAATACTATAAATATACCAGTCAAATAACCTAATGTCATTTATGACAAAACATTATAAAAGCTATCAAAATTTTTAAAGCAAAATTTCTTAAAATTTAGTTCAATTTTTTCTTTTAATTTCATCTTAAAAACGGTGGCCGACTTGTCACTGAAACGTAGATTAATATTTTTAATTCTTGGGTTTTTTTGGGGGGTTTTTCTTCTTTTCTGTTGCAGGCGATCTGCAAATTCATAGAGGGCAATAGGACTGAGCAGGCTCAGTTCGTTATACCCCGGGACCTGGACTAAAGAGGTCCCATTTTCCAAAAAGTAGTGAGGCAAGTATCCCAAAGAAAATATACTGAAACATTGTTTGTTTTCAGCAATAGTATACACTATGGGTCTGGTGCCTTTTAGGTACCAAAGTATTCATGCTTAAATTTGGTTTTAATTGAAAGCTTACCTTTTAAAAATATGATTTACAAAAAAATCTTTGGATGGTTAATATTTTCCTAGTAAAAAACTGATTTTAAAATTTTTATTTTGCGTATTTAAATGCATACAAATACACTCTTTCTATATTGACGTTGACATTTGTCACTTTTAAATTCTAAATAAGTATCAACAGTGTTGCGGAATTTAATAAATTTGGGTCAGCAAGTTTTCACGTATAAAATATAATTGGGAAAATAAAAAGCCGCTTTAACTAACAAGAACTAACCATGAACGACCAAAACTGAGGGCTTTTGAATTTGTCTAGAAGGTCGGTCATGGTTAGTTCTGGTTAGCAAAGCGGCGTTTTATTTTCTCCAATTATATTTTAGACGTGAAAATGAAGAGACGTATTAGAAAAGACTGTAATTGTCTCGAAAGTTGCCTCCACTCAGATTTTAACCAAATTTGGTATACGAAGGTTTTTTGGGGCGCTAATCACGAATCTGAAAACATTTTTTTTGGTAACGTTTCGTTTTCGAGATACTTATCATTAAAGTAAAAGATCGACCAACCTTATTTTTACTATATTCCCCCTTCTTTTTGCACACAATTTATCATTTTTACACTAAATTGGCGCACAATAATTTATAAACACCTTGTAAACATTTGTTTTTTCATTTATTTTTACCTTTTTTTTTAATTAAAGTTTGAAGTTTTGCTGATAAAATTCCTATTATATACATGGTTGCGGCGTAAGCGGCGTTTGAAAGTGGAGGTTTGCAATTAAATGAAAAAAACGTGTACAATAAATATTAAAACAAGCTTTTAAACAGGATTTATAAAATATTGTATATCAATTTAGTGTATAAATCAAAAATTTTGTGCAAAAACAAGGAGAAATGGTGAGAATAGGGTTAGTTTGATTTTTAACTTTGATTTGATTCTTGATCTGTGCCCCAAAAAAACCCGTATACCAAATTTGGTCAAAATCGGAGTGGAGGCAACACTCAAGACAGTTACCGAAAAACACTCCGATTTGGCAACACTGCACGCTTTCATATAAATATTTAAATCTAACCTCAAAAACATTTTGATGACGTTTCTTGCCATCAAGGGGAGTTTTCGCATTATATGGAGAAAATTATTGGTAATTTTAAATTTTTAAATCAAAATAAAAAATTAAAAACTAGTTCATCCAAAAATGTTTTTATTGAAAACTACTCTAGAGAAGGTAAACTTTATTTGGAAATTTAAAAAAATTTAAAAATCGATGGTACCTAAAAGGCACCAGACCCTACACTATTTTACACTTTTTTACGTAAGCGCTTTTATGGAAGGTTTATTTTAGAATAGAAAATGTGTAAAATAGCGTAAAATATTTCTAAATAACAAACAGACCATATCATTTTTTTCTATTTTTAACAACAACCAAGATAGAGAGGTGTACTGAATTGGTCAAAATTTGAAAAACGAACTGTATCTCCGAGGCGAATCAGGTTAATATCATTGATTGTTTGTAATATTTACATGTTTTAATATTTAAAATATTAAATTAAATTGTTTGATACTCTGTATTACTACGGGTCAAAAACTATTATAGTGACCACTTTTAGTGCCCTGGAAAACGTAAAAGCTATGAGGATGGTGAAATTAGGAAAGATGTCTTTTATAGGTAAAATATTAAAATTAAATTTAAAAAAATATGCAAAAAAACTATTTTAGAAAAAAAATATTTCAAAACATAAATTTCCAAATGAAAGAATATGGGTATTTAAAAAAGGTTTTTTGTTAAAAGAAAAAGAGTGATATATGGTTGCATTAACAAATATTTTTAAAATCAACACTATCTTTTCTATCTATGAATCATTTATCTTTGAGTTAAAAAAAAAGTTAGACCTAAAATAATCATAAGTACTTTCAAAAAGGACATCTTTTAAGAAAAATAAAAAAAAAAAACTCGTTATTCGTATAGTTTATGAAACACCAATTAAAAAGTTTACATTTTCTTAGATACCATACTATTAAGGGTAAATAAAAACTTATAGTTCTGTAAAAATTTAAAAATAAACAAGAAATTTAAGTCAAAAATAAATCTACCTAAGTTAAAAATTCTGCATCAAACAAACCTAAAAAGAAACAATATGTTACCTAACTATAAGACAAGGTTTTTTTCTCACCTACAGTGTATTATTATAAATTTTAAATGTTTTATGGTAAAACATATTGAGCTGGCTTTCAATTTCGTTTAAACTTTTTAAATAATTTAAAAAATAATTTATCATATTTTAACTCGTTTCTATTTTTTGGTAATAACATTAAAAATATATATAATCGTTTTTACATTTGCACCATTTTATTTCGGACCCCATTTTCGATTACATGTGTCCTTTGATATTAAACCTTGGCAATTTTGTCGATATTTTACCGAATGGCAAACGCGGTAAACTGATTGACCTATTTAAAGACAAATAAATATTATTGTGGCAATATTTAAATGTTTATTAGTTGTTATTTTTATTTTACCTGGCTAATTTCCTTTTTTAATAGCTTTTGATTGTAAAATATCAAGAAATTATATTGTTAAGGATTAGGACGATAGCTTAAACATAATTGTTGGTAACCGTAGTTTTCACTAACATAAGTTTTTACTTGTTAACGTATTTGCAATATTATTTATGAGAGTCTAAAAGTTTTTTGTCTTTAAAATATCGCTAAAACTTGGTAAAAAATACTATTTGCTTCTTACTTTTAATCAAACTATGATTATTTGTCATCTAAATAAAAGTAAATTACCTAAAAAAAATTAAGGTTTATAATTTTTACATTCCAAAATTTAATGTATTTTGTGTAATAACTTTTTTAAAACTATTTTACGTTATACTATAAAGCATAAAAGACATAATGTTTTATTATGGCCAAAGTCAGTTTTCTTCTGATATACCTTGTTCGTGGCCTAACCTGGAAAAATTCATCAGATTTAAACAAAATCTTTGGAAGTTTGCTCCAAGAATTTTAAGTAACACGTTGCACAGGGTACTCCTTAAAATGACCAAACAAGCAAGGTGATTGGCTATATTGGAGATTTAAGGAATACTTAACGCTAAGAGCTTCTTAAAATTGTTGGTGCAATCGGCCATTAGACACTTAAGTAATTTACAGTATTTGCCACATATAAAACAAATTAACAAATAACAATAGCTTTAGTGGAAAGGAAGTTTGTTAAGAAGAGTATTATGCCAGATATGGTTCAAAGTCTTGATACGTCAATGGCAACGATCTGGGCTTTACCATCTCAAGCAACTTTCAGTTTTAGTTAAATGAGACAAAGAAAATAAAATCTGTCGTGGATTGTCGGAGATGCAATGCGCATTTTATTAGAAATAGTAGCAACTCTTGCAGAATCATCGGTAAACTGCAAACCATTTATCTTGTTTGTTTTCGTTATCGGTAAAAATAATTCCATCTTTAAACTTAAGAGGTGGAAAAAAATGTTTGTAAAAGTTTTGTCTAATGTTTTTAGATTTACCGCCATTCGAACAAGAGAGGACTTTACCCCTTATGCGGTCCTTGGCTTCTGAGACAGTTTGAGTATTTTAATTTCTTGCTTTGATACTAACTTGTCGATTAATTGAACTGGGATTTTGAAGAAACTTTTTGTGAGCTTTGACTTTTAAAAGTCTAGCTTTGACAAAGGATATAAAAACTTACGGTTTATAAATAGCAGTTCTGGTGTTCTTGTTAGTATGACAAAAATATGTTGGTCTGTCCAGATAAAAGAAATCTCTAGGACCATCCAAGTCAGCTAAATTGTAGTGACAGATAGTGCGCGGTGGCATGCTTTCAGTGACCTGAATATGCAAAATATGACACAGTAACCAAGCCGTGATTCGAGGGACCAAGAGAAGCAGGTATTGATACTTGGAATGGGAGAAAAAAATCCAATGGATTTAAATAATGCTTAAAAATCCGAGGAAAAGATATGGGGTTTAGATGATTAAAGGTATTTAAGAAGAATATGTTACTTTTCTATGGTGGGACCCAGGAGCACTCCTTTCCTAGAGATCCGACTAAAAGATACTATATATATTCAGAATAATTTTTTATAAATTTTAATTACGGGTATGCCATCATCATTTTTTATTATCTTTGTATTAGGGAAAAAAGAGAAATAAGGAGAAATAAAAACTTGACTCATACACTCAGAACTTGGAATGTTTGTTAGGACTTTTCACGAATCCTTTTAAAGAGAATGTGGAATGATACCACCTCAAGCAAGCAGACAAGCAGAGCTTCTGTACCACCTGCGGATTTACTTTTTAATGCTTTTTATTAATTTACTTATAATACTTTTTTAAAATTTTAATTTCAATTAATAATGTTATTGATGCTTATGTAGTTTCCAAATTGTACAAGATTTATGTTTATACTATTTTTTCCACTTTCAATGTAACATTCCAAAATATTAAATTTTTCGGATGTGTACGCCCAAATATTAACTGTATCATGTCTTTAATCAAAAATATTTTATATTTTTTTATATTTTACCTTTGTTTATTTGTTGTTTTTATTAATAATGCATTGATATTTTTATCAATGTCCATATATCATTTGGTTGTACATTTTATATTTTATTGCCAATAAACTGATACTGATATCGAAAAACAACAGTGTCAAAAATATTATGTCCTCTGGTATTATTTGGTTAATCAAGAAAATTTACGTAATGCTAGTACTGATGGATACACTAGATTACGTACGCGCGTATTACTGAATACAAAACTGATGGATACACTAGAATTGCGCAAGCGCAAGTATAGATATAACTTTTGTCTTTACACAATTTTTACTTTTAATTATATGATCAACAGGGTTTTGTATTTTTACTAACTTTAATATGTATGACTTGCATATTATAAGGCTATACCTAACCATGGATCTTTTTAAGTAAAAATTCATAAACGAAACAAAAATGGGTTTTTAAATAATAGGATATTTTTTAAACCTTTTTTAATGTTAAAGAAAACATACAAAAACATACATAAGCTGTAAGTAATTATTATTCTTTTTTTTTAGTATTTAAAGTTGATGCCCTAAATTTACACCAAAATAATAAAGTGTATTTAATTTTGTTTAAACTTTTTAATTTGCACCCTTATCAAATTAAATAAAATATTTATATAATTTCCACTTTGGGTTTATAAGAAAAGCAGCCAAAGTCAAATTTAAAGCAAATAAAACAAATAATAGAATCCCCCATTAAAAATAACATATCCTTTCTAAAGAACTCTTTTTCTGTCTAAGTAAGTGGACTAATTTTTAGTTGTGTAGGTAATAAAAATGCCTACACTTAATACTTTTTCTATCATAAAAAGTACATTAAATTTTGATTACTGGTGTCCGTATTCTATATTTTACAATATAACATGTTAGAATTGTAAAATATTTTATTTTGATATCTAACAGATTTTGTGTCATGTTGTCTATAAGTAAAAGTACAAAAAATATTTATATTAAACATTGTTTAATTAAAAAAAAAACAAATAAATAAATAATACTGGTCTTAATTTGCATTAAGTCGTGGCTGTACGATATGGGGTTTTCCATACCTAATGGGTTGGCGGCGTAACCAGTTGACAGTTATTGGATTATAGTAGTTATTAAAACAGAATAGCATAATTTCCTAAAAAGTAAAAATCAAATTTTTTTAGACACCTCAAAATAACACCAAATTTTGTAATGCATATAGGATAGGCAAATGTCTTGATTCTGACAAATTGTGTAAAATTCGTGAGCGTGAGGTATAGAAAATTTCAAAAAAAAAATTAACAATTTATTCTTATTTTTAAGAGGAAGTTTATTTTTAATGGGTGTTACATATTTAACAATAAAATTTACCATTGTTTATTATATATTTTATTTGCTGCATAGTGAGAATAAAAAAAACTGGAAAAGATATACAAATTACACAAATAAATAAAATAACTAGTTAAAAATGCTAAGTTGATTAAAATGATCCAATAAAAAAATTTATTACCTAAAATTTGTTAATATTTGGAATATTATGGAAATATTTGGTTATGTTTCAGGCAAAGGTTTGATTTAATATCTAATGCGCTTACCTGTTTTTATCATTTGCAAAGAAGGTATCGGGTACCCAGATTTTTTCTGCAAAATCTCCAGATAATGTTAATACTTCTTCCTCGTTGCTAAATGCCAACCTTTCATCTTTCCAATATTGGTTTAGATACAAAGTAATCGTATAATCCTAAAAAAATCATGGGGCTTAGGTAAGATAGGGATTTATGAACCCTTAGTCATTTTTGTAAATTTAAATAAAATACATAAAAGTACGATTTATTTTTGATATAATTTTTATTCAAATTTTTATCTAAAAACTAGTTAGAAAATACACAATATTTAGGAAGGAACTACTAGCCAAAACTAACCACAACTAACCAAAGATGAACTGTTTTTATTTCTTAATAATATCCACCTTCATAACAGCGTGCATATAAATAAATTTAATTTTTTATACAAAAACAAAAACAAAAGACCAAATTTGCTTGAAAAGAAATAAGAATTTTTAAAATAATTCTTACTTAAAGAAAAAGAAGTGACGTATCACTTTTCTCTTTAAAATGTTTTAGTGAAAATCCCACACGAAACCTCTGGCAACAATAAAAAAAAAATGCTGTAAACCAAAAAAATTTTTTAATATTTTTACTTTAATTACGCACAAAGTATAATACAAATAATAAAATATGCTTTAAATGTTACCCATACTGCAAAGGCGTCGACTATTCAATAAAATAAAATACTAGAAAATAAGTAAAAAAATCTTAAATCTTTTTTTATAATTGTTTTTAAGAAGATAGCTCTAGTATTTAAAATATTTTAGCGGCATCTTAAGGCCTCCAGTAAAATGGAATTTTCATTATGCTTTAAAATTCTTTAACTTTTTATATAAAGCGGCAGCTTGGATATGTGGGCAATTTTAAAATTAAATACTTTAACTTTTTGCTTTATTTCTGAAATAACTGTGATAAAGGTATTTAAGTTTACTTTTTCTAAAATTTAAATAAGAGTGTCATCTAGACAAAATTATTGTGTCTATTACTCAATAACCTTAATATAATAACAAAGCCTTAGCCAAAGCCAATAGTTCAATTGCTTTTTTTAGTCTATTTAAAAAGAAATGTGTAGGATTTTAAAAACGTTATTATGTCCACCCTAAAAAATGTTTCTGTTTGTAACTAAGAATAAATTAACAGTGATTTTAATTTGTTAAATAATAAAAATGGTGTAATGTACAATGTATATAACAAACCTTTGTTCAATAGACAAAATATTTAAAATAATAATAATAAAAAAAAACACTTCTTTACTTTATTTTTTGATAACTTGGAAGTATTAATAGTACAGAAAAATTCTATAGAAAAATTTTTGAACTTTGTTTATTGCAAAATAGCAATTAAGCAAAAAAACGCTAAAAGTGTGTTTTTTGTGTAATTTTTAGTACCCTAAATTTTTTAAGGACTTTCATATTTGACATAAAAAACATCCTACTATGTTAAAAAAAATCGTTAAATTCGGTTTAATAGTTTTTGCACAATAATTTTGTGATCCAATTTCGTTTGAAACCGGATAATTATTGTTAAAACCTATGAACAATGACGGGGGGCAAATATTATGTAAGCAATTTTAGTTTAACAAATAAAAACAATATTTTTGGTTGTTAAATCATTTTATTGGTAAAATATAAAAATAAGACAATAATTCCATATTATGTGCAAAATATTGATACTTGGTATTGTTTAAAGATTCTCTGTCAAAGTCTATCAACTTTAACCTCTTACTTTTTGGCAAACTATGGACTGATTAACAATTTTCATTTATTGAAATAGGGGTCTTCACGATTACTTTTAAACATATTTTTATTAAAATTGCTATTCGACAATTTGCAAAGAATTTTTTTTTTGTAATCAAAAATTTAAATGATCCAATTTTCTTTAAAAAAAAAGAACCTTTAAAAGCTTAATATTTCTACTAGAAATTTAATTGTCTAAGTTTAATATTTTGGACCACATCCAATTTGTTAGTGTAGATCGTAGCAATCTGAACCCAGAGAGTGAGAAAAAAAAAAGTGCACAAATAAAGTAAGTGTAATTCATCAAAATTTACAGTCTATAGGAAATGCTGTTGACCTATTGGATGACTTTCTTAAAGATCATTTGGATTCAATAGTCTTCTGTGCTACAGAACATTGGAAAACAAAAGATCAACTGGATAATTATGCAATTCAGGAATTTTCTTTAGCAACTAGCTTTTGCAGAAAAGAAGAAAACAAACATGGAGGCTGTGCAATCTATGTCAGAAATGGTGTTAAATACAAACAAAGACCTGAGTTAAATGCTGTGAGTCTGGAAGGACACTTTGAATGTTGTGGGTGTGAAGTGACTGTAAATAGTTGTAAGTTAGTAATTGTGTCTGTGTATAGACCCCCAAGTGGTGATGTAAATATTTTTTTGAGAAAGTTAGAGGAAATATTATCTTTGAATGATAAAAGTAGTATAATTATTGCTGGGGATATTAACTTGGATTTACTTGTAAGTAACAAAAACGCATATAATTTTTGGTCAATTATTAACTCATTTGATGTTGTGCAGACTATTAAAGAACCAACGCGGATTACACAATGTACTCAAACTTGCATTGATAATATTTTAACTAATTTTAAAGGTAGTTTTAGTTCTATGGTCCTGCACTCTCAGATCTCTGATCATACAGCACAAAAATTAACAATAAATGTAGAAAAACCAGTTGTGGAATTCATAGAAAAAAGAGATTTTTGCGAGAAAAACATGAAAACATTTAAAACTCAACTAACTCAATGTTGCTGGGATCAAATATATTCTTTAGAAAAAGATCTAGTTAATCAACAATGGAATGAATTTATAAGAATCTTTCAATTAAATTTTAATACCTGTTTTTCTATCATAAAAAAGACCTCTATACACTGCAAAAAAGAAAAAATACTCCCAGGCACATCCGGAGATCAGAGAGTGCAAAAACCAACTTGATATTCTTTATGCACTAAAAAATGTAAATACCCAGTTTAAAGAAATCTATGTAAATAAAAAGAAGGAATATGACAACTAACTTGTGAAGTTCAGAAGAAGGAAATTTTCTTATCGTTTAACACGTTCAAAAAACAAAACAAAAACTGCTTGGTCCATTGTTAGGGAAATTAATAGAAAACCAATTAAAAATAATATTGATGTGGAAGGTGGTGGAGAAGAAGTGGCAAATCGCTTTAACAATTACTTGTTGAATTCCATAACTGAACTGTTAAAAAACGCAAATAATGTTGATTTTAGCTGTAAAATTCCGTACAACTCAGAATCAATATCACTTGAATTAGTAGACTGTTCTGAGATCATTCATATAACAAATAAATTTAAAAGTAAATTGAGTAGTGGCCACGTTGAAATCTCAACGGTCTTATTAAAGTATGTTATTCAAGTTGTTGCAGCTCCACTGGTTTACATAATTAATAATTCCCTTAAATACGGTATTTTTTCCGACCAACTGAAACTTGCCTTAGTAATACCAATATTTAAATAGGGGGATAACACAAATATTGAAAATTATCGACCAGTGAGCCTGCTTCCCTCCATTTCTAAAATATTTGAGTACGTTATGTATAACAGAATTATGAAATTCACGAAAATTAATGAACTACTTAATGACAGCCAACATGGGTTTGTGAAGGACAAATCAAGTCAAACAGCAATGTTTCCAAAGCATATGATACATTAAATCATGAAATACTTACAAAAAAACTTAATTTATATGGTATTCGGTGAGTGGCGCTAAAATGGGTGATCTCTTACCTATCAAATAGGCAACAACAGGTGGTCATTGGCAAAGGAAACAATCGGGCGTTATCAAAAAATCTGAAATAACAGTAGGCATCCCACAGGGAAATGTAATTGGACCGATGCTCTTTATTATTTATGTTAACGACTTACTGGAAATACATCAGAAAGACAGTTCAACTAAAATGACGAATTATGCCGATGATTCCAATTTTTTGGTAATGATAACTGTGGTTGATAAAACGGACAAATTAATGAGGGACAACTGGTTTAAAAAAAAATAAACTAATTCTTAATCAAAATAAGACAAATCTCTTAATATTTAAAACTAAAAGATCCAGAGTTGATGAACCAATAACAGTTAAAATTAATAATTACGATTATGGCATACAAAAATGTACAAAGTTTTTAGGAATTAAATAAATATTTGGATTTAAAAACAAAAATAATGATATATCATGCAAACTTCGAATCACATATCAGATATGGTCTTGTATTATATGGAGGCGGTAACAACTTGGAACGCATACTTATTAGCCAGAAAAGAGTGTTGAGAATAATTCTTGGTATGAGGGCTGGAGAATCATGCAGAGGAAAATTTAGAGAAAATAGGCTTCTTACTGCAACAGCGATTTATATACAAGAATGTCTACTATTTTTTTATAAGAATTAATCACTGTTTGAAAACAATAAGCTACAAACGGCATATCCAACAAGATCTTTAAATTATACGTATCCAAATCATAGATTAACTAGTACCGAAAAAGGGGTATACTACAGCTGCATTCGATTCTACAACTATCTGCCAAATTATGTAAAAATAATAAATAATATTAGGAGATTTAAGAAATATATCTTTAAGCTATTAGTAGAAGTAGAGCCATATGATTTAACTGAATATCTTAGAAGTTTTGGTAGGTAATAAAATAAAAATATAGTCACATTAGGTAAATGACACTATTTCATTTTATGTACAACATAATTCTGAAATAAAGATTGTTTATTATTATTATTAAAAATCACAAAACAAAATTGGATTGCAAATTTATTGTGCAAAAACTATTGAACCGAAATCAACGAAATTTATTATTTTGCAACAAGCATACTGCAGCTACAGAAGTTTTTTGAACAATTCTAATTTGACGGTGCATTATTAAAACTCCTAGTCTGTGTGTATGTATCCGTCACTTAAGAGTCAGAAACCCATTTCATATTTCTATCCAATTCTATCCATAAACGATCCCCTTTTTCCCGTTATTTCCACACATTTTAAAACCAATTCTGGATACTTAATCTTTATGCTAGAATGGTCAATCCTAGTTGTTTTGTTTTTACCTACCCCACACTAATTTTTAAAGCGCTATATCACTATGTGGAATTTAGAGTTCTTAGTTTTTGATAGAAATATTTCCAATTCTAGAAAGGTGTTTTAAAAGTGTCCTTTAAACATCAAAGTCATGCAAAAAAGGCCTATATAAGGAATATCTATTCCTTCTATTTTAGGGTTTTATAAAAATGTTACCTTATTTTTTAATTTAAATAAAATGTTTAAAATATCTTTAAAACATAATATTTTAAAAATTTAATTTGATTTATTGGCTTTTAGCTGTTTCTTCGCTTTTTTAGTATATTTAGAATAATTTAAGTAATATCGCGTTGAGCAAAAAAACAGAAAATACAATTTTTGTTAAAATTCTACATAAAAAGTCACTAATGTTACTAGTCTTTTTTCTATATATCAGTACAAGTTTACATAAAAAAGATTTAAAAAAATAAAAATACCCTAAAAATTTAATTTTTACCCAGATACCTAGGGCAATGCAATTTGATTTTTAGTTTAATCAGATATTACTTAAATTACCTTCAATAAAAAAGATAATATACTGCAAAAATTACATAAACGTTCATTATTATATAACCCTAAATAAACGTCTATGTTAAATTAAAATACATTTTTGTTCATTCCTTACCATATTCACTTCTGAAATTGCATCAAAACTTGCAATTGTTAAATCCATGCCAACTAACAGAGGCTCACCTAAAATATTAATAAGAATTTGTTTTTATCGTTTAAAAATGTAACATCTGTAAATAATATAGTAAATATTTATTAGTTAGGCATATTTAAAATTATTGTGCAGAGTCATCCAACGAGAAAGTTGATTTCTTCCATATTTGTGGCTTTTTTTGAATTTGAAAATAAAATGTAAAAAAGTCATCTTGTGTATTTTTTCCTGTAGAATTTAAAAGAATACAATACTTGAAAAAATAATTGTAATTAAAATAACAGAGATAAGACATAAATTTAAAATTTTCTTATTATGCACCTGATTTATTAGTTCGTTTTTAAAAGCGTTGTTCAATTTTTAATAAACATTTTTTTTGTTTAATTGCAAGTACTTAGGCGGCGGTTACAATGGATAAGAATTCGTACGAAAATTTGTTCGTAGGAATTCGTACTATTTTACACGATTTCATGCTACCTAAACAAAAATTGTGTTTATATGCGAGTGGTTATATTGGCCACGATCCGTTTTTTTTTTATCTTGGGACAGTCCACGAAGGCTAATGCCTAAGTACTAACGTACCGTGGGTGTCTTCAGTCTTATCACACGGGAATTTGTTCACACGGACTTGAATTTTTGGAGATTGGGAGGAGAAGGAAAAACTTCTGCGGGCAGCAGGTTCCATAATCTTGACACTCTAGGGATGAAGGAACGAAGAAAGCGGGAAGTTCGGGGCCTCTCTAACTGAACTGTAAAAGGATGCATAAAAGTTGCACTACATGTTACTCTGTTGGGAGCTGCCAGAGAAGGAATTATACTGGCCAACTCCTCTGAGCAGAAGCCGTGAAAATACCTATAGAAAAGCGACAGATCCCCTACAGCTCGACGGTGGGCAAGAAGAGGAAGCCTGTCTGTGAGCGTTGGATCATTCCGTTCGTACAAATTCGCACAAATCCGTATGAAGTTTTCATACGACCAAAATAATTTGATTTTCTTCCGTTATTTCTACGAACAAATTTATTTGACGGTGGTGGTAGGTAGTTTAGTGCATGTGGTAAAAATGGATTGTGAAAAATTGATAATGTTTTAATCCAAGAAAGGCGGTCTCTATGGGATTAAACCAGTAAATACTATCATAATAAGGATTTGATAAAAAATATTCATTAACCCAACAACTTCGGCTACTTTCCAGTAATAGAAGTTTTAATAAGAGGGATGTTTTAAATAAATATGATAATACAGACTAATTGGTAATCTTAAATATCACACATTACTTAGGGCCGGTTGCACCAACACTTTTTGCGTCACTTAAGTTGTTCTTAAGCGTTAACCGTCCCATAAGTTTCAAATGTTTCTTGCACCAGTTAAAATTCGTCCTTAAAGATACCCTAACTGTAAATTTAGAATTCTTTGTACTTAATGATCCCTTAAGTAATTTGACGTTGTCATTGAACAAATATTTTGTTTATTTGTTTTCCGTTTATAGTTTTAAAAATTAGTTTGGTAAAAATTTTGTAAAAACGGATTTTTTTAACGATGATGGTTTGGGTTTTGATATTATAAATGCGATATTAAATAGATTTTCAAGAAGAATTTACGAACGGTGAATTTGAATTATTTACTTATGGCATTTTTGCTCTTTTAATAATTTTACGTGTTTTAAAAGGTTCAGATGAACAAAGCCAACAGTACTCAGCTTGGAGCAAATAGAAGATGAGCTTCGATTGAACATGACAAGTTTATATTAGTATTAAAATTTTAAATAATTACTTGTAAATTAGATATATTTAAATTTGTTCACATAAATTAATAAAGTTTTTCTTTTGTTCTCAGTTGTGTTTTTATATCTCATAATTATTAAAAATGATTGTATTCTTTTAATGGCCCTAAAGTTAGGCACTCCTTATCTTTTTTCCATACAGGGTGTCCGGAAATGACGATGAAAAATTTTAAGGTACGATTCTACATGAAAAGATATGAAAAAAGTTCATATTAACATAGGTCCGGAAATGCTTTTAGAGGAAGCTACAGGCCCTTAAAGATAGTGTCATAAAAGTGGTTTTTATTTAATTTATTAGGATCTACTTACAATACAGTTAGAGTGATTGAAGGTCACTTTTTGAAAATATCAGGTGACCAATATTGCAACCAGTGGCGTGGGAAAAAAAGGGGTGGTTAGTTATTTAGAGTCATATTTTTTTGCCGACTGTATTTTCGCTATTTTTTAAATAAATTATGTTTCTTTAAACATTTTTACGTAAAAAAGGTTCCCTTGGTATAAAGTCGTATAGTCGACGGTTTTCGAGATAAACGGACTGTAATGCTCAGATATTTTTTTTAAATAATTTTATTAATAAAAATACCAACAAATCAATAAAAATAATATACAACGCTGTCTTTAAATTTTTAAATCCTTTTCAATGTTATTATACATTTTATAATAAGTGTTGAAAATTTAATATAGTATTCAAGCATCTTCTTATTTTTATTACATAGCCTGTTTACTGTATTTACGCACTGCAGTCGTGCTTTTAAGTCCGTTTATCTCGAAACCGTCGACTATACGACTTTGTACCAAGGACACCTTTTTTGCGTAAAAATGTTTAAAAAACATATTTTATATTTATAAAAGAAAGCAAAAATACACCCGGCGAAAAAAAATATGACCCTAATTAACTAACCACCCCTTTGTTCCCACGTCACTGGTTGCAATATGGGTCACCTGATATTTTCAAAAAGTGACCTTCAATCACTCTAACTCTTACGTAAAAGTTAATTCCTGTATTGTAAGTAGATCCTGATAAATTAAATAAGAACCACTGTTATGACACCATTTTCAAGGGCCTGTAGCTCCCTCTGGAAGCATTTCCGGACCTATGTTAATATAAACTTTTTTCATATCTTTTTATGTAGAATCGTACCTTAAAATTTTTTATTGTTATTTTTGAACACCCTGATTTGTTTCAAATTTTACAGCAAAAAATCACAAGCTAACGACCGTTTTTGTCTTGCTATGTACAGAAAATGAAAAAAAAACATTTTTAAAAGTTCTTACAGGATGCCTTGTTGTGACAATTTTTAAGAAAAATGTTAAAGATTCAATATTTTAAAAAATTTAAGTAAGATTACTACTATCATTTTATCACACACAACTAGGAAAGGACAGATCTAGTATCAATCTATTATAATTATTTTCATTGTAAAAACGAATAATTAAAAAGGGGGAAGATGCATCATTGCCGCCTTTTCAAGTACAAGGTGTCCAAATTTCGTTGTTATTATAGGCTTTCGTTCTAAGGGAGGATACAAGGTTGCCGTTTACGCAAACCTGGGCTACTTTTTCAAGAAACAAAAGATGCCAAAATCAAAATTTTACTAGCCGTCTTTGTATTTGAGCTACAGGGTGAAATTAAAAATTTACACTTCTAGAGAATAGTTCGTATCTCAGCTCCCTGATAACCTATTAAAAAAGTAAAAAACACACTTATAGAACTTTTTACGTATAATTCAGCGGCGGGATCGCCTTTTTTTATAGAGCTACTGTTTTTGAGATACGACCAGAATTTTTTTTTTAATGGGACACCCTATATTTTATTATGTCATTAAATAACCCTATTTTTGCCATGATAATGATATATAATAATTGCCACTTTTATATCTTGGGATATCAAAAACCTCACAAATATGAAAATTTGATGTGTTATTCTTTAGTTGGCTGTGATTTGCATAGTAGAATTCTCGAAAATATTTTATACGTTCTATTTTGATGACTTTAATTAAATACAACAAACAAACATAACAATCTTAATATTTTAACATACCAAAAAAAATTAAAAGGTATGCTCGAAATGGTTGCCATTTTCTTTTACACAGTTTTCACACACTTTGGTAGTTCTGCGCAATGAGTTTAATATTGGTGCGGGATGCGTTTGTATTTATCTTAAAGCCTCTTGAGTGACATTACAAAAATCTTCAGCTATATTGTTTTGAGTACTATAAATTAAATTCTGTAAATAGCCCTAAAAAAGAAGTCTAACACAGAGAGGTCAGGAGACCTAGGGGGCCATCTTACAGGTCCGTGCGTGCCAATCCAACGTTCGATAAAATGTTCTTCTAAATACTGTCTAACAATTTGGTCATTATGTGCTGAAGCACCATCTTGCTGGAAAAATATGTATCGGCGATTCGCTAAAGAAACATTTTCTTATAGTAGGGGAAGAGTATTTTCTAATATCCGAAGATATCGTTGGGCAGTGAGGCCACCATCGATAATTTGATATTTAATTTTTGCTCCTAATATAAAACACGCGACACTAAACGCAAATCTTCCCCGTTCGCTCGCGTGGAAATATAAGGCGTTGATTTTTACGTAATCAGTATCTAGTATTTTGTCGATTAAATATCCCGTCGCTACCTATATAACTCTCATCAGACCAAATAACAGTCCTTGCAAAATTTAAATCCTGATTTATCCTCCTCAAGTATCAGTAACAAAAATTCAAACGCCTTTCAGCATCTCCAACATGTAAATGCTAAACAATTCTTGTTTTGTAGTTAAGTTACCATAACAATTTAATGGTGAAAGCCAAAAATTCTAAGTTGCCCTTAATTTTAGGAGCTTTTTAGTAAAAATCTACTTTAGATAAGTTCGGTGCAATCGGCCATTAATAAAATTAACTAGACTTGGCAATATTAAATAAGTATGTTTTAAGTAAAATAAAACTATATTTGTTATTTTTCAAATATTTTTTCTCATTTACGGTATATCTTTCTGGTGTCACGGGATAATTGGGTATAAATTTTGTTTTGATATTGCATTAAATATAAATAATTTTGAAAAAACTACTAATATTTTGAAACAAAATTTCCCTGTTAAATTTATACTTGATGTGGCTGTTGTTGCCTTCTTAATTTGAATAAACAATTTTCTGTATTAAGACATGTACATGTATAGACAGGTGTATGCCAATTTTGGGACATGACAGCTTTTAATGTGACAAGGGCGTTACTAACATGATTACATCCGGAGAGAGACGTAATCCACTCGGAAAGCACAAGACCCTAACCTGAATATCTTTAAATGAGCGTATCTGTATGAGTAGCTAATGATTCACAAGTTTACACAATATTTGATTTTTAATCTCTGGCAATAAAAAGTTTAACATTTTACTTATTTGCAACACCTATAACGCTTAGGTTGATGCATAGTCCAGGAAACGCATTTTTTCAAAATGCATAGAATGACTTGAAATTTTGAGTAGGTAGGGCGCCTTTCCTTGGGGGTGGTGGCCAAACCATCTCGGAGGTGGAATTTTTTATATATTTTGACCACAGGAATCGATAGAAAAATTATTTTTGAGCAAAAAATGTTCTCTGCATTTTATTGCGAGTTATTCGCGATCGAAGGTCGGAGTTTTTCGTGAATAAAATCAACGTTTTTAATCGTTTTTTTGCAAATAACTTGATAAGTATGCATTTTATCAAAAAACTAATTTGTGGTTCGTTAAAAGTTAGCTGTTATTCATCAAACAAATTTCAGAGTTTTAAAGGTAAATAACGCAAAAAAGAATCTACGTATTTTTCGAGGAAAACCAATAATAACTTTTTTGAAGCAAAGCAATGCAAAAAGTTATATATCATAGAAGTAAGTTATGATTAAAATAAGGTTAAACCAACATTTTTTAAGTGCAAAAAATCTTCGAAACAACCCCCTGGGTAGTAATACCCTAACTAAAATAAGTCGTAGCCTTTTTTTAATTTTCTTTATCTATGTATCATTAATACATTCTAAAATTTTAATCCATTTAAATTTTCAAATTTTGAAAAAAATGGAGCTGCAAGTGAAAATCAAATTTTAGAATTTGATTTTCACTTGCAGCTAACAAAACTAAGGATTTAAATTAAAGGTTTTTTAATTACAAATATTTTGCTTTTACTTAATTTACTGTATGGCGGAAATTAGGTGAGAAATAAACGTTTAAAACGCGTGTGTTAGACGGGCACTACCTTGTTTCAGCCCTTTCAGCTCACCCCAAAAGTAAGAATTTAAACATTTTTTTATATAGGACCTTTAAGCTTCTCAAAAAACCAACAAAATGGTTTTTTAAAGAACTTTTTATCACAAAAACTAAAGGAGTTATGAATAAAACAACCAATTTTTTTGAGCGTGCTAAAATCGATTGGATGCATTTTTTTTTAATCCGCGGCTTTGTACTATTTTCTGCATTGTAATATTACAAGGGGTGGATTTTTGAGGATTCAAAATTACAAAATTAAATTAGTAATAGTTTTGAGCAGTCACATTTTTTAATTACAAGTCTTTTATGTGACTTAAGCTTTAATATTAAAGTTTTAAAGGTTTTTGCAATAAGGGGTAGTTTTCACCCCTAAAAAATAAAAAGCTACCTTAAGCATAATAGAGATTTTGAAGAGAAGGGTAAGTTAAGTTTAATTCCAAATTTTTATGCAAAACACTATAATAATACCGGGTGACAACGAAATCACTACCCAGCCCTTCATTTTCTTGAATAAAAACATATGGCTTTTAAATTTTAGAATGACATATTATATTATAAGATGCCGATTTTGGATATTATTAGGTGTCAAAGTAAATGTCAAATGACATCAACTTTGATTTTTTTAATGGAACACCCTGTATATTTTTCAAAATTTGGTTTCTAAGGATCATTCCTGATATAAAATCTAAAATATCCTATACCTATCTCTGCTAGTTTTTAAGAAAATGGCGATTAAATGTGTCCAAACTTCCGCACATTATGCAGTTTTATGGAAAAACAAATAAATGATATAAAAAATTATTATATTTAATTTAATTTTTTTGGAAGACTCTATATGTGAAGGTCATAATAAAACTACTTCCGGCATTACCGGAAGTGCTGTAAAAATTGACTTTTCTAATAATATTACTTCAAAAATTTAAATGCAACACCCTGTATATTTTTTTAAATTTGGATTCTACGGGTCATTCCTGCTATAAGATCTGTATAATATCATATACCTATCTTTATTAGTTTTTGAGAAAATGGCGATTGAACATGTCCAAACGACCGCACATTATGCAGTTATAGGGGAAAACAAATGAATGTTAGAAAATTAATAAGCCTAAAATAATTCAGCCCGTCTCTTTGGAGCAATTTTGTTATTTTAATATTAGTTTTTCATTTAAGTAGTTATTTAAAAAATAATTTAGAATTAAATTAAAAAATATTAAATGTTTCTAACGTTTATTTGTTTCCCCTATAACTGCATAATATGCGGTAGTTTGGACATCTTCAATCGCCATTTTCTCAAAAACTAACAAAGATAGGTATAGGATATTATACAGATTTTATATCAGGACTGACCCGTATAATCCAAATTTAAAAAAATATACAGGGTGTTGCATTTAAATTTTTGAAGTAACATTATTGGAAAAGTCAATTTTCGCAGCACTTCCGGTAAAGCCGGAAGTAGTTTTATTATGACCTCCGAAAATAGAGTTTTGAAAAAAAATTAAATTAAACATAATAATTTTTATATCATTTATTTGTTTTCCCATAAAACTGCATAATATGCGGTAGTTTGGACATCTTTAATCGCCATTTTCTCAAAAACTAGCACAGATAGGTATAGGACATAATATACATTTTATATCAGAAATGATTCGTAGAATCCAAATTTTAAAAAATATACAGGGTATTCCATTGAAAAAATCAAAGTTGATGTCGTTTCCGGTTAAACCGGAAGTGATAGAGACATGTTATAATATCCAAAATCAGCATCTTATGATATATTATAGCATCCTAACATTTGAAAGCTATATGTTTTTATTCAAGAAAATAAAAGGTTGGGTAGTGATTTCGTTGTCACCCGGTATATTAATTTTTTAGAATAAATATTTTTTTTAATCATATTAGAGGTTGATTTTTAAGGGGTAAAATATTTTAGATAATATTTCAAAGACGATCGGCCATCGGCAAAATATAGATTTTGAAGAGAAGTTTAGGTTAAGCTAAATCCCAAATTTTCATGCAAATCTATGACTTTTGAAAAAATTGCCGGGTTTTGCACTTTTTCAGCTTCGTTTTCTGGACTAGCAGATAGGCTTACACACCTCCTAACTCGCCTTGTAACAACTACATACCGTAAATTTAAACTATGTGAAAAATAAATTAATTAAATGGATTATTTCCTAAAATTTAAAATAATATATTGTATCTCTATAAAACGGCCTTAGTTTAAAAACAGGCTTTTACGATGTAAATTTTCAAGTAAGTTTATTTAAAAGTCATTGGAAAAATTTTCCGATGACTGGAAGACAGAGCTTTAATTTTAAGCCTCAATTAATTCAGAAAATGTTTCTGACATGCACTAGTTTATTTTAGTTCATAGGAAAGCTTTGGTTTTTTTCAATTTATAAAAGTGAAAACATTACTTAGAATTGGTTTCTTATATTAAAATAAATAATGGTAATAGAGTCTAGCCGAGAAATGTGTTTCCTGCAAAACATAGTTAGAAGGCTTTGAAAAATATGTGCGATAGCTAATTCGACGCAGAATGCAAATCTGAAAAAGGTCTTTGGAGGATTTTTTCTGCCAATAAAAATTTCAATAGTTATTGGCAAAAAACAAAAAAAACATTTTGATTTTTGACGATAACTCAAAAACTATAAAAGATAACGAAAATTGCAAAAAAGATCCTTGAAAAGGAGTGAATTTCCGATAAAAAAATATTTATTTTCGGCCACTTATCTCCATTATTTATAATTTTCAAAACCGAGTACGTCACATTATTTTTTTTATGGTATTAAATATTAATGTAAAAATTTTTTTTAACACGTTAGACAATTGTTAATTAACAAAATTGTTTTGAACTTTCGTCTTCATTGTACATTAAAAAAATGTTTAAATAATTGTCGTATAAATTTTTCGGTAATTGTCTCGAAAGTTGCCTCCTCTCCGATTTTGACCTAATTTGGTATACGGGGTTTTTTTGGGACTCATTTTAACTATATTCCCCCTTCTTTTTGTACACAATTCTTGATTTTTACACTAAAGTGGCAAACAATATTTTATAAACACCTTTTAAAACCTTGTGTTTTTATTTACTTTAAACCTTTTTTTCATTAAATTGCGAACTTTTAAGTTCAAAGGCAACAACCATGTTTGTTTACAAAACCCGTAGTGTATACATGGTTGCGGCCACGTTGGGGCATGTGAAGTGCAGGTTTGAAATTAATTGGAAAGAAGGTGTAAAATAAATATAAAAACAAGTTTTTAAAAGGTGTTTGTGCAATATTCTGTGCCAATTTGATGTAAAAATCAAGAATTTTGTGCAAAAAGAAGGAAGAATAGTGTAAATAAGGTTAGTTTGATTTTCAGCTTTGATGATAAATATCTAAAAAACGAAACGTTGCCAAAAAATATTTTTTTAAATTCGTAGTCAGTGTCCCAAAAAACCCCCGTATTCCAAATTTAGTCATAATCAGAGAGGAGGCAACTTTCGAGACAATTACCCAATATTATTCATTCATTGATGTTTTTAGCCCATCCTTACTTGAACCTGTTTAATGCCATTGGTTTAATGCGAGGTCCCACGGACAAGAATCTCGGGAGCCACACTCCAGTTTTACTCTTTTGCTTCCGCGGCATCCTAACATAAAGACAAATAACATTTTGTTTTCTTTGTTGATGTTAACGGTTTAAAAACATATATTACTATGCTTTTTAAATCCTTAGATATATAGGTATATTGTTTTTATTTTTTAACTGTAGCTTAAGGTAACAAGCTTTGTCAACAAATCCTATATTTTATGACAATAAAGCATATTTTTATTGATTGATTGAAATCCTACGAACTATGTAGAATAGGAGCGACTATCTAGAGAAAGATATTCCAGCTTATGAGCAGGCGCAGTCTTTTTTAATACGTTCCCGCATTTTCACGTCTGAAATATAATTGGGAAAAATAAAAAGCTGCTTTGGGTAATTGTCTCGAAAGTTGCCTCCTCTCCGATTTTGACCAAATTTCGGCAACGTTTCGTTTTCGAGATATTCATCATCAAAGTTGAAAATCAAACTAACCTTATTTACACTATTCCTCCTTCTTTTTGCACAGAATTCTTAATTTTTACACTAAATTGGCACACAATATTTTAAAAACACCTTTAAAAAACTTGTTTTTATATTCATGTATACACTAGGGAATCATGGCCGCCGTGCTTGAAAGTGAAGCTTCGCAATTTAATGGAGAAAAGGTGTAAAATAAATAAAAATACAAGGTTTTTAAAGGTGTTTATAAAATATTGTATGCCACTTTAGTGTAAAAATCAAGAATTGTGTACAAGAAGAAGGGGGAATATAGTGAAAATAAGGTTACTTTGATTCTCAACTTTGATGATGAACATCTCGAAAACGAAACGTTGCCGAAAAAATATTTTTTTAGATTCGTAATCAGCGCCCCAAAAACCCCCATATACCAAATTTGGTCAAAATCGGAGAGAGGCAACTTTCGAGACAATTACCAATTTTTCACATCGTGGAGCCTTTCTTATATACATATTATCCAACAAGATCACGCCATTAAAGTTTTAATGAATTTAATGCTTTGTTTATAATAATTTTATAACTTTGACAATATTACTCTAGTTTTTCATTTTTTGTCAAAGTTATAAAATTACTATAAACAAGTGATTAATTTTTTTTAACTTTTCGTTATATTGTTAAGCATGTAAATAAGAAAAGCTTCTCAAAGCAAAAAATTTATACCAAAATTATTTAAGCATTTTTTTAATGTACAATGAGGACGAAAGTTCGAAACTAATTTGTTAATTGACAATTCTTTAACTTGTTAAAAAACTAACTTTAAGTTAAGTTTTGAAATGGAATAAATTCTTTAAAGTGTTCTAAATACATCATAATTTTGTTAAATTTTTCAATTAATATTTAAGAGTCTAAAAAAAATATTTAGTGAGACGTTCTTGGTTTTGACGCCGAGTGCGCAACCAAAAATGTCAGCATTAAATTAAAATTATAAATAATGGAAATATAAGCGGTAATTCAACTTATCTGATCTTATCTAAAATTTCCTTCTCTTCAAAGATCTTTTTTGCAATTTTCGCTATCTCTTCTGGTTTTTGAGTTATCATCAAAAATCGAAATGGTTTTTTTATTTCGTTTTTTGTTAATAACAATTGCAATTTTTGTTGGCTGGAAAAATCCTCAAAACACCTTTATTAGATTTGCATTCCTCGTCGATGCCTTCTAGGTATTTTTAACAAGAAACACACTTCTCGACTAGACTAATAGTACAGATTCCGAAATAGAGGCTACCTTTACCCATTTGCCAACCAGATAAAAACTATTATATATAAAAGTATCGCCAATAGGTTGCCTAATTTACGATTAAGGCTATCATAAATTTTATTTAACAGAGTTACTTTTTTTTAATACTTTTACACATATGCTTACTAAAAAAATTAAATTCAAATCAAAAGTTTAAAGCCTAAAAAATATGGAAATGTTGTGTTGCCTCTTTGGTCGTAACTATTGGGTTATCAGGAATGAACAGGTAAGTGGATATTATAACTTGCACCCATCTGCTTACCAAATAAATAATATACTAAAATGAAGATAATTTTATTTAAATTATATATATATATATATATATATATATATATATATATATATATATATATATATATATATATATATATATATATATATATATATATATATATATATAAATATATTTAATTTTAAACATTAAAAAATTTTAACCGCGGTATTTATGACTTTAAAAAGAAATTAAATTTGGTGCCAGTTATGCATGCTTATAATTAATAAAATAAATTATTGAAATAATACAGCCTGTACCAAAAAATTGTAATATTTTTTAAAATTGTATATTTCAAAAATTTCCAAAGGCTTTGTTTATGAAATTAAAAAAAAAAATAGTGTTATATTATTACTATCATGTAGAATAAAAAATTAAAATTGACAGTATACAGGGAGTATCAGAAATTTTTAAATTCTTTTTTTCGATAATCATATCCTTGACCATAATTTTTTTGGGCAAACTATTTGCGATAATCTTTACACGTTATTATTAAAACATAATTTTCCTCCGGTTGGCAGATGAGTAAAGGTCGTCTCTAGTTTGGATCTTAGGCTTTA
The DNA here is from genome assembly GCA_019359885.1 of Listronotus oregonensis. Taxonomy (NCBI): domain Eukaryota; kingdom Metazoa; phylum Arthropoda; class Insecta; order Coleoptera; family Curculionidae; genus Listronotus; species Listronotus oregonensis. The sequence continues at coordinate 115,191 of JAHBCN010000330.1, forward strand.
CTTCCAGGCGCTTTTGGGGAAGGTATGGGATGTCTGCGTACGCCTATGCTAAAGACACCCACGGTGCCTTAATACTTAGGTCTCAGCCTTCGTGGGCTGTCTCAAAATAAAAAAAAAACTTTTTGATTTGTATTTTTATACGTCAAAATAATTCTTTAGTATGATTTTTAGCATTATTTTAAATTTAATTTAAAGGAACTTACTAAAATTGCTATATTTTTAAAAGGAAATCACTACTTGTGCATATTTTAATAAAGTTAATATTACTTAAAGCTTGTTTTAAGAAGTCATTCGAATACTACAAGAATAAGTACTAATTATCACAATGTTTTCTATGCACCGTAGTTAACGTACTAAGATAATAGGAATAGTAATTTTTTAATATACGTTAATATACACCAAATTTACACTAGTTTAAAGTAACTTTAATTAAATTTAATAACCCTAAAATAAATACCTAAGTAGTTTAATTTATTGAAAATTTTATTTCTTAAAAATTAAGAAAGCAAATAATACAAACCAACTTTTTGTGGGTTTCTTTTATTAAAAATATTTTGATATTTATGTCTTATATTAATTTAAAGCATTTTTTGTAACTTTATTAATTATTAATTTATTTTCACTATATTCTTACCTCCAAAATCGGGCCTAAGTCGAATGTCATACCCTTCTAAAAGCCTTGAAATGGTCTGAGTTACATTGTCCAATCTATCAGATACCATCAATGTATTTTTTTGAGCCCTTAAAATAAAGTCTTGGTTAAGTAAAAGCCCAGAATTTTTTAAAAATAAAAATTGTTACATTATTTTTGTGATTTATATTTACTGATATTTTTAAATTGCACAGAACCATTATTATTTTAAGATTAATGTTCAGTTTTTCCTTTATCCTTAAATACTAATCAAGAAATATTTTCTAAGTTTCTAAGATTTCTGCATATAGAACTCGCTTAAATTTAATTAAATACTTATTTTTTGAAATCAACCATTGTTTTAATAATTAATTAGTAATGTCCACAAACGAAGAATTTTTTATTAATATCTATTTATTTATTTTTTTGTTTAAAAAAAAAATCTTAAATTTACAGCAGTTTTTTTTCGGACTTTGTAAAAAACTAAATATTTCACAATTTCTACGCAACGGAACAACAATTTAAAGCTAAAGTACTTTGATTGATACCAATTAAAATACTTGTAGTATTTTAATATATATAAAATTAAAATAATCTAATTACATTTAGGTTTTTCTTTTATTAAAAAAATTGTAATTCCGGTAAAAGACTAAATAGTTGAAACAATTAATTATTTATAGATTTAGTGTTTGGTTGTTTGCATTAAAAAAATGAATATTTTTTTACTCTTTCACTCACACGTTACATTAAAACAAAAATTTTAATTTTCTTTAACGTTTTGCCTCAACTTAAAAGCATCAAAAGACATTTTTTATTCTTATTTTATGTTACCATGTCTATAGGCCAAAAACTAAAAACTAGTAATAAAAAATAGCGATAAATTAACATGTACAATTAAAACAATAAAAATTATTCAAAAAAACAAGTAACTTAAAAGTTTTTGGTAAAACAATAAAATAAGCTTAAAATATGTTTTATAAAATTAAAGTGAAAAAGCTTACAAATCTTAAGAACTGATTTTATTTTTATTAAATGAAGATAGTATTACATGAGTACTAAACAATTATTGTATTAAACATACTTTAAAGGTATAACCATTTATCACTTACCTTACTAGTCTGTTTTGTAATAAATAATTTAAACTAATTGCCAAAATAATTATTGTTCTATAAGCCATTGTTATTATAGGATATATTACCAATAAACCGTTTGGTATACCAAATACATTAAATATCTTTACGGACACCTTTATTTTTCTTACTCTTCCAAAATAACCGAAACCAAAGCTTTGGCATTTTTATTTACAATTTTTAAGCATTTAGCACTAATAACATAAAGTTTGTTTTAAAATCAAAAAACACCTTTAATTATTATAAAACAGATTTTATTTGTTTTAATCGTGTAACTATCGCGTTATCGTAAGGAATTTTTATTGAGTTTTTAGAGTGATGAAAAGGGTTCTCACATCTTACTTCAACAACAGTGATTAGAGAAAAAAGCGCAAGCGTCAAATTCGCCGCTCTTCAGCCTCTGGGGCCGGGGTTGCGTCCTAGTTGATAAGCGTACAGGGTGTAAAATCGTTTGAAAGTAATTTCATTTATTTATACCGATAAAAGTAAGGATGAATTTAAAGTATGTTTAATATATTCTAAATAATAAAACTACTTTTTAGCAACGTACTATTTTAGGAAAACGAAATACCGTAAAATCTCCTTATTCGCGGGGTATAATATGTTCCGTAAATATGCCGCGAATACAGAAACCGTGAATATGGAATGGTAATTTATATGGGATTATAGGGGATACGTTCCTGAGAGACAAAAACAAGTATATAAAAAAATTAATTAAATTAAAGTTTTTGACCATATAATTTTTATCTTCAGGCTTAGGCAATGGTTTAAAGAATTTTGTAGTTTTTTTCTTGCTTGGCAGTTTTTAAAATATCCTTTAATTTAGACTGATATTCAGCAGTGGCATTAGCAATTTGTCTCTTAAAAATAAGACTTCGTTTCATGGATGAATCAATTTTTATAAAGAAATCACAAAGCTCATTTGCCATTCTTTAACCTAAATAAGATTTTTTAAATTAAATGTCACGTTTTCTATGATTGTTGAAACCTCTTTTTTAATGGGTTGTTAATTTAAAATTTTCTCTAACTTGGTTTCAGTCAAATCTTTATCTTGTGATTTAAACAACTTGATTCTATTTGTTCGAACCCATCTCGTCCTATTTCCATTCGCAATTTCGGCTATTAGTCCATTTGACGACGCGTTTACAAAGGATATCGGTTGAATACCTACATATTGGAATCCTTTTTATCAATGTGTATGTACCGACGTACCGATTAGATCCGCGAATAAAGAAATCTTTAACCGCGAATATTGGAATTGGGTAGCATTTTTTTAATCAACGAATAGTGAAAACGCGAATGAAGGAAGCGCGAATAGAGAGCTTTGAATGTATTTCTTAAAACCTTTTGGGTATGATATTATGTAAATGATATTAGTCTTTTTCTTTGAAATGAAAGGTAAATGGACCCAGTCACAGTGATTGTTAGATAATATTCAGCATATACAAGCATTTCTTCTTTCAATCGGAACCTTTAACAATACCATTTTTATTCAATGTCTTTATTAACATTTTCCTAGTTAATTTCTAAAACAAATTAAAATCTTTGGTCCTTTCGTTTAAAAAAGTGAAAATGTAAGTACATTATTTACACCATTTTTGTAAATCAAGACATTTTTATTTCTGATTTTTATAAAGCATGTAGCTTAGTTTGATCATTGTGATCAGTTTATATATTTTTTAACTTTATCTTTCAAAAAGTTGACGTTAACCTATGTTTATGATTTACCAACTTTAAATTTGGATTGGTGCAGCCAGACCGTGGGAAAAAGTACTCCCTCCACGCAACACTAGCGACGCACATAATGTGATCGGGACACCGAAAGGACCCGAGCGATGCCGAAGTCTTTCCCCAGATTAAGGAGAAGTTTTCTCCTACCATTCGTGGTAGGAAAAAACTTCTCCTTCAGACATTGCTCGGCTCCTTTCGGTGTCCCGATCAGGAGAACTGGAGAAAGTACTTTTTCCCCACAATTTAGCTGCACTGATTTGAATATCAATATTTTTATTATCCAATTTATTTGGCATCTAGTAATGTACATTGTGTCTGTTTACCTTTAGGAAAACAAATAAAGAAATTAAATTTGTGCTAATAATGAATAAACTGAAATCTTACCTGATCATAATTATGGAAAGAAAAAAATGACATTTTTCAAAAACTGGTCATTTCCGTGCATTTTCTTGTGACCAAAATGGCTGTAACCGTTTTTTTTTTGGCTCATTCAGCATCTAAAGCAAGCCGCCTGGTACTGGTATGTGGAGCAATAGCTACCGCATCTAAAACACTAGCTGTAATATTCTCATTTGTTTGGATTCTAGTCCGAACTCGTGGTTTGGCTTTCAGACACCAGTCATATGACCTCTGGTTTCCAATCTTTTATATGCCATATATAGGATATTGAGAAACCTTTTTACCCACGCTAGCGCAGGCTGCCTATAATTCTTAAAATTTATGCTTTTAAAGGTCAAAATGTGATATTTTGTTTAAAATTTTACTTTTAATTTAATAATGTGATAGTTTGTCGATGTCATGCTTACATATTTTGTACGCTCCTGTTTGATGAGTAAGTTTTAAACTTTTTCTCTTTCTTTTTATACCAAGTTTACTAATTTTGTAAATTCATCAAGTTTCGTTATCTTTAATGCTTAAAGTCACTTTTTAACAGTAACAATTTCCTAAAATATTTAAGCCTTTCTTTAGTCTGCTTTCATTGTTCAATTCTTACTTGCAGGTAGCACTGATAATGGTTTTTACCGAATGCGCATTCTAGAATATTGGTTTTAATATAAACTTTGCACAAAATACAAAGTTTCTTCATCTCCTTCGGCACTTGCCCAAAATTAAATAAATGTCAACTTTAATATTAAAATTAGTTTTCATGTTTTTCCTATTTTATAAATAGTATCTATAATTATTATCATTAACCCGTTAAAACTCTCAAATGACTTAAAAAGATTTTACGAATACCCATGCAAACGCATCTTAGACCAATTAAAATTTTAGATTTATTTTTGATATATGTATATACATATATAACAGGTGTTTCTCAGAGGTGGTTTCACCTCCTTAAACGTTTTTATTTTTTAAGGTAAAAAAAAATCAAATTTAGCACGTCAATATTTAACATAAATATGCAACATATTTATGTTAAATCAATTCAATTCAAATTTTCCGGAAATGACTAGTACTTTCAAATTTTAAATAGGATCACCGATATATTTCCCCTTACTTTGATATGTATATTATTCTGAATACACTAACACTTCTGCGTCATAATATTAGTTTTATGAATTCCAGTCTTTTCCCAATTCGTTAATTTTAAATCAAGCAGCCATGGAAAAAATTGTTCATTTTACTTTTGTTTTTACAGCTCTGCTGGACGGATTAAATAACACTAAAAGGATACTAATACCATTTAACTACAAATAATTAATTTTTTAGGTGTATTTTGGAAACAGTCTTACCTTAAATACCGACTATGTGGCCAAATTATTTGGAGCAAAATGATATTTTGGAATATGCTAACGAGCCACCCTCGTTCCAGTAAAAAAAAAACATATGACCACAAATAGGAATTTGCAAACTTTCATACCGTATGGAGAAGCCGTAAAAAGCAAGGACAATCTTTTTTTGCTACTTGAATTAACCATTTTAACGTACTTATGGCACTCTAAATTAAAATTTAAAAAAATTAATATTTTACAGCAGATTTGTCAAAAAATGACATACATATGGAATATCATTATATTTAGATGTCATATCCTATTGAAATGGGAGAAAATATAGCGGTAGTGCCGATCAAAATTTGAGAACATTTATTTCCGGCCAAACCGGAAGCGATACAAATCATTTAAAATAGGTCAAACAATGCATATTTGTATCGAAATTACTACCAAACGATTTATTTTCTTGAATGGACACAACGCATTCTATATTGTGTCATCAGATGCCGATTTTGGATACAATAACATTTGTCTATCACTTCCGGATAAAACGGAAGTGGCGTGAATTTTAATATTTTTAAAGAAAAGCTCTACGCGTTTTTTAAGATACGAATTTTGCAAGCCGTTTCTAATATAAAGCTATTAGTATATCCTATACCAATCTGTTTGTTTTCAAAAAAAACGGCGAATAAAAATGTCCGAACGACCATACATTATACAGTTATATGGGGAAAAAAAGGGATTCATAGCTAAAAAAATATTAGATTTGTATTATTTAACTATAATATATAATGTTTAATATATGTCGTACCATTAAAATTTTTGGAGTAACAATAATTGGAAAGACAATTTTTTCAGTACTGCTGGTAAAACCGGAAATATTATTATAACCTTAGCAGATAGAGTCTTTACGAAAAATTACAATTAAAATAATATATTTTAACATAATTATTTGTTTTTTCATATAATTATAATGCGCAGAAAGATAGATATACGTTACGAGTTTTATATCAGAAATGCCTAATGGAATTTAAATCTTGAAAAATATATAGGGCATTCTACGTAAAAAAATGCATGTCACTTCCGGTTAAACCGGAAGTGATAGACAGATGGTACTTCATTCAAAATCGGCGATTAAAAACGATAATAGGTTTGGTAGTGATTCGTTCTCACCCGGTTTAAAAAAAATATATAATTTTAATCAAGTATGACGAACCTGTTTTCTAAAAGTTCTTTTATGTGTTAAAAAAATATAAATTGGGCCACAACTGTAGTAAAAATAAATTAGTACAGGTTTGCGTAAATTTATTGTAATGCAATTAGGATTAAAAAGAAAATAAATATGCGAAAGACTACAGGCTTAAAAATTAGCACATGGACATGAATGTAAAATTTGTCATAGTTAGGAAATTACATAACTTTATAATTGCTATTTAAACTACTTTTTAAGGCAAACTCTACTACCAATATTAGATGTTGCCTGAAAAGATAAATACATATTTTTCCATTTGTTCAGGTTGGTGCTTATCGCACCTCTGAATTGAGATCTTACAAACGTCAAAGCATACATCGAAGAATAAATTGTGCCACAGTTACGTATCTTGATGCCTAATTATTTGATGTTTAAAAACTTAAGACATTTGGGATACTTTAAAAGATATCAATAAAGAAATAAATTTGTGTGTTCAATGTTTCTACTTGTCCTTATCTTATCGTTAATGATAGATAACCAAAAATACTACCTATAGCATTTTTAAAAAAGCAAATGATGGTTTTACTTATTTTTAAAACTGATGTTTTGTATATGGGCATACATATTTTTAAACTTCTTTTGCTGGGGTACCTTAAAAATTATATAAAACCTAATATATTTAATTTTTTTCCTCCTTACCATTTTAGTACTCTTTTTACAGTTACTATAGGCGTGGACATCAATGTGTTTACAAATATAGCCCATTCTGAAAAAATATTTTTAAAATTTTTTCAAGTAAGTTTAGTTTTTCGATATTTTTTTAAGTATGACAAATTTTATATCCAATGCGAAGAAAAAAACTTGTCGTAGCCCAATAAAAAACTTGTCTCGTGCCACATTTACTAAAATTAAGGAATATTTCTACAATATAAATAAAGCAATGGTCTAATTTACTACTTAAACTATTTACAAAAAAAATCTTTACAATATCATTTCATTTAACATAAATCTAATTTTATTTAGATAACATAAATTAATAATTAACACAAAAAATTTCTTTATTTTACATAATTTTAGTGTTAAGTTTTAAAACAACATACATTACTTCTACTACTCCTTTAAAAAAATATTGTTCAAGAGAATCGGCTCTAATTCGTTGGACTTAAAAAGAATTTTTGAAAATCAACATACTTTTTGGTCACCGTTGTTTACCACAAGATTTTTTTTAATAGATTATCGTCTTGTTGGGAACAATCAATAAGGATTTTGTAGATGATCATAATAATTTAACTTGCATACATTTTTAACTAAACTAGCAAGAAAAAATTATCTGTTCAAAATAAAAACAATACTGTCTAGAGTTAAAAACTTTTTATCGCTAAAACTTGTGGCTACTCTTAGCGTAAAATATTTAACCAGTTTAGGTCATATCATGTCCGAATTTCTTATAGTCCGGGGGGCAGCGACACAATTTTGGCACTTATAGTGTAAAAGCTAGTTTTTTTTATATGATAGTTTTATATGTAGGTACTAATTTGCAAAGCGAGACTCCGCTGGCGATAGCGCACCCAAGGTGGGGAGAGTAGCATCAATTCCGCCCACGCGTTAAAAATCCGCTGTTTAATTATATTTTAAAGTGAAAAAAAAATCGTAGTCAGCTGTTGAAATGGTGGTGGCTTATATGTCCTTTGCCTTACTAAACATGAACGTTTATCATTAAAAATTTAGTAACAGTATCAAAGTTCAAATTTAAACATATAATAATGTGTCCTTTGTAATTAATAAAAAATATAATAAGCTGTTGATTAGAAAGGGCAAAAGTGATTCTCTGATGATGTGAAATTATAACATTGACAGTTTTAACATTTGTAAAACATAAGCTTGATAATGCCTAATTTTCTCGAAACAATATCTTGCCATATATTTTACGTTAGGAGTAAAATCTATTTTAAATTATCTTTTAACATGGTAATCGAGTTATTAAATACACAAAACTGGTTTAAGTTACCCGCATAGACCACCTTTCTTCCTTTTTTAAGATTTTGAACAGAAATCCCCACATAGATAGACTCTAGAAATTTTATGCAACACACGCAAAAAACTACGTTTTTTAGCTTTTTTTGTTTATTGCTACCATCAATCATTACAAAGTTATTGAGCGATGAAAGTAGACATTTTTTAAAAGGGCTTGTAGAGGCTGCGCTGCCTTCGGTAGTAAATCAAGATGTCTCCCTGGGAAGAAGAAAGGGAAACAATGCCTGCCACTTCGTTTGAGAAAGAAGAGGTGAGAAGCAATGCCTAATTCAGAAAGGGACACAATTTGAATCAACCGTTTTGGGAATTTAAGTCAGAACACTACCAGACTACCACTTCATAATTAAAAATTTTCTTAAAAAATAAATAAAGCTGGTATCAAAACAAAAAAAAACAACTAACCGTGCCCGGGGTCGCTTGACTTCAGTGATCGGACGGGGAGTCAACTCAACCCAACTGAAAATATCGCTTTATTCATAACCTAAAGTATTTACATTAACATTATATTTGCAATACATATGTACTAATTAATTTATTCCAGTTTTCCTTATTTGGGACTCGGGGAGGCAGGCAAGCCCGGAGAGGCCGAGGACAGTTGTTGGTCCCCTTTGGTATATATAATACTTTTTAATTTAGGATTATTTGGGACGTTTCCCGGGTGACCTTACAAACGCCTATGTGTAAGGTGTACTTAGATAAGCTTATAGAAAATTTTGTTTTATTGTTGTATAGCTTTTGTTTTGTAGGAAAAAGATACGGAAAAAAACCTACTTGATTTGCATGACGGGAACTGGTATATCAACGTGGTATAGCCGTTGCTAATTAAAATTAAAAGGTCAACTTGAAAAATTAACCAAACAAAACCACAAATAAATATTATTCGATTTTGAAAATATTTTTGTTTACACTTTTATTTGTTAGTACATTACTTTCCACTGTACAGGTGGCTAGGATTTCAAAATGGAAACATATAGAAAAAAACTTTAACTAACTTTGGTAGAGATCTCTATACATACCTATATATTTTTTTAAATTTAAGTTTTTGGAAACATAAGCAGTATTATTTAAAATATATTTTTCTTTCTTTCCTATAACCCTATCAAACTAACCTATACGACAAGCGTCTCGTTTTTGAAAAGTAAAAATGTTTTACACACATAGCTCTTCTGTCAAAATCGGTCGTGGGGTGCGAAAAATTAGTAATTTGAGATTTTCAATAATTACAAAACACACATTATTATATATTCATACATTCATATATTCATATTATGATAAACGTTAATGTTTACTAAGGTACCGGACGTATAATCCACTACCATTTTAGAAGCTGACTACAATTTTTTATCACTTTAAAATATAATTAAACAACCCTAAGAGTTTGAGACTTAATACTATAACTTGATTACGGCAGATTATTAACCCGGGGCGGTATTAATGTTACTTTTCCCACCACTATTTGAGCGGCGGATCACTGCTGCGTGTATTTTTATGTAGTAAGCTATCATATAAGTATATATAAAATTTAGTCTTTTTAAAATGACTGGCTCTAGAAGGTCGCTGCCTCCAGGACACTACAGCTTTTTGTATTGGGTGTCTATACCTAATTTGAACCATTTGGTCGCTATTTTATGAGAAAGCAAAAAAAGGTTAAAAATAAAATATGACAAGGGCTATTCTTGTATTATCCTTTAGTGTTGTCAAAAAAATGAATAGATACGCACAAATGGGACGAATGCAATTAAACGTAACTTTTTCTAATGAATCAGTAACGTATATTAAGTTAGTTTCTTTAATTTAAAAAAACACATAGGTCGTAACATTAAAATATAATTTATTTGTTTAGGTAGTTATTTTTTTTTTTAATAGGAAAAACCCCAAAAACCATTTTTTTTATTTGCTTTAATAACGACTTTAGGTGTTATACATATTTCTTTATATAAACCTAATTAGGTGAATTTAAAAATATAGTTGTATAGGTTTAACAATTTAAAATGTTAATTTTTAGGTTATACACAGGCTGTTACAATCATACAAATTTAAGACAGCAATGCTTAAATCTGAAAGAATGATTAATGCAGAAAGCCACTTTTTAAGTTGCCATTTTGGGAAGAAGTCTATAAATTTGCTATTTATATAAAATATTTTAAAAAGTATGTACACAAAAAATGTATTGAATAAATTGTTAACTATTATTTTATTTAAATCAAACATTTGGTGACATATTTTACATGTTTGCAAAAATTTGCGCTAGTTTATAAAAAGGGAGATAGGTCAAAAAAAAATAAAATTGATTTTACGTAAATTAAACAGTAATTAAAATGGAGAAGTGTAGCGGGATGAGGGCAGGCAAATAAAACCACTATTGTAAATTTATCCCAACGTTTCGTGGCTGGATTGCCACTGTATCAAGGGCCTATAAGTAGAAAAAGACACATTACAAGACTGTGATATGAACCTAATATATTTAACATCAAAAAGCACTAAAACATATTATAAGGCAAAAAGGCCGGAAGAACAACCCTAAGTCACTCATATCCATGAAAATCAGCAATAAAAAGATTTTTTTTTGTTAAGTTAAATTATTTAAAATCATAAATCTTTCGACAAACAAAATATATACATTCTGTTTTTCTTATAAAAATCTTCACAAGAAAACTAGACAAGAACAAACAAAAAAAAATTAAGTATTATTATAAACATTTATTAGGATTCGAACTCGGGACCTCTGGCTTTGAAACTTATAATCGTATCCCCAGAGCTAGAGCACCCATAAATAATTTTCATAAAATATATTAAATATAAAACAAAAAAAAATACCTTAAGAACAATTGGCAGAGCTGAATTCTAAAGACCATGCGACAGGGCAAAGTCCCCGTCCTTATGCCAAAACGTCAACACAAAAAATCAACATCACGTAAAGATTAAAAAACCACAGTTACAACTTTAAAATTAATAATTAGAAACACCTACCAATACTCTACGAGGTCCTTATGCCTTTAAACCTCGGACTCAAAAGCTAATTAGATTATAAACAAATTTTCTTTGATTGTGACAGTCTTGTAAACTTAAGATTTTTAAAATACTAATATTATTTTTTATTATTAAGATTTTTCAACTACAAATTGTTTACGATAATGATTTATAAATTTTTTTCGAATGGCCGCTATATGAAATTAAATAATGAAGTTTTATTTCAAAGTATAAAATTTAATATATTTACTGTAATATATAATAATAATTATAATAACAATAATAATAATAATAATATATACAATTTATTGTTTAGTAAAATTTAATCTAATTTTAATCTAATACACTAAGGAAATTAAACCATAATTTTACAAAGACGCATGTCACCCACTAACAGCACAACAGTTTAAAAGTTAGAGTACGCGCAATACAAGAAAAGTTTTCTGTTGGGATACGGTTATCCTAAGAGATTTCTCTTTAACATTAAATGGTGTGTAATATCCACAAAGTGCGACATGAGGGCTATTGTAAGAACTTTCGTTGTGCTGCTTTTCGCGTAAGTAAAATATATGTTTTATATTAAAAAATATTTTTCATAAAATAAGTTACAACTTTATTGTCTTTAATTAATTGCCCATCCATTGTAATGGTATAGTCTAATTATCATCCTATTATAAAAATTATCTTTATAAAGGAAATAAATTTCTATGATGCACTGATCTTTGTTTTTTTGCGAACTATTTAAAAAAAACAACATAATATAAAAAAACAATTAATTATAAAATTAAAATAAAAAAAGATTTAATTTAATAGACATATACAAGATACCAAGGCAAAAGTTTAAAATTTTAAGTTTAAGGCAACTAATACTCGACGGCAACTAATCTTTACTTAAAACTGTACAATTTTATTGATCTTACCTAACTATTAAGCACTTTTTTGCCTTTAAACCTATTTTAAATAAATAAAACAAAGTTTTTAAAAATTCTTAAAAGCGCCTTCTTCTCATTAAAATAAGAAAAAGAGTTCTTTTTACGTCCGAAATTCGCTTGTTTTCGAGTTTCGGTCGATTAAAGAGATGTCAATAAAAATTGTTTGTTTTTTGTAATTTAAGTCAGAAAGAGGAGACAATTCTTAGTAAAAAAAAAAGGTAATTTTACCTTAAAAAGATAGATCCAACCGTTTGTAAGAAATGCACATCATAACACAAATTTTAAGTTTATTTTACTACCTGATTTTAAAATGATAAAAAAATTGTAGGCTTGGGTTACTAATAACAATAACGGTCCAACATTTTTTAAAATTTTATGCGATTCAAATGACATGTTTGTAGTTGTTGTTATTATTTTTTCCTATTTCAAGGAGTGTGTTTGGTAAGTTTAAAAAAGAAAAAAATAATTTACACCTATAAAAGACAAGCTGACAAATGTGTAAATCATTTTTTTTTAATTTTAAACTTACCACACGAACTTCTGGGATTAAGAAAAATAATAATAATAACTACAAAAACACCACTTAAATCACCTTAAACCATAAAGAAAGTTGGATTTTTAATAGTATTGATAAAACCTAGACATTTTTTTATTAAATTAAAATTAGGGAGTAAAATAATGTTACAATTTCCGTAAGGATGTGCACTAAAATTATGTTAATATCTTACCAACGGTTGGACTTATTCTTTTAAGATAAAATTACCTTTTTCACTTAAGAATATCCGTTTTTTCTGACTTAAAGTTACAAAAAAAACTTAACATCCCTTAACTTTAAAAACGTACCATTTATAAAGTTTTTGTTTTATTAAATTCTACATAAAATTTAATTATTTGCACGACTTTATTTGAATTGCATTATTTGAATAATTATAATTAATAAAAAATCATTTTTATTACCAACCCTTTATCCAGCCGTAACTCGAAACAAACATTTTCAAACCCATTAAAAAATAACTTTTTTTAATTTAATTAAGGGAAAGACGCTGCTAAAAGGTTTACATTTTTTACCCTTACTCATATGTAAAAATTATTAGAGTTAAATATTTAAATTTGAGATTTAGTAGTAGTTTATTACATAGTTTAAAAAACAAGGTCCACTGGCTTTTGCCTAAGAAAATGTATAACTTTATACTAAAAAGCATTTGAGATAGAGATAAACTATTACATTTAATTTAATTCTTTTAAAAAACGAATACATTTTTATAAATTTATCCTAATCAGATACTTTTAACACATATTTTAATAAAATTAAATAGTTACAATTTTAGCTCTTATGATAATATTTTATGTGGTGAAGAACATACCGTCTAGTAGTCTTTACTTTAAAAATGTTTGATTTATACTAACCATCATTAAAGTAATCAATTTTTACTGATTTGGCCCGAAACCTGGACAGTTTATTTAACTTTTCTCTGTTTTTATTACCTAAACTAATAAATAAAATTAATAAAAAATTATTGTTTTTATTTTTATATAAATTAGATTTGTCTATGTATTTTAATGTACACAATATCATTGAAACTAATAAACAATAGTGTTTCTAAAAAACTAAAAAGTTGAGAAGTTAGTTTTTAATCATTGTAATAGCTAATAATATGATTTTCCGTTTCTTCTTTTTGTAATTTTAAATAGTATGATGCCTTTTACGCTTCAATTACATTTAATCGAATATGATACAATATTGTTTTATAACATTATTTTTTTTATAATTTCTTGGTTTTTCCATACAAGGATGTGGATACGCTTTCATCATATTAATTTGTAAATTAAAAATTTAATTTTGTGACTACATTTTTTTATATTCTAAATATTTACGTAAAAAAACTTACCCCGTTATATGCAAACTATTTCCAACAGCTTGCAGCACATAAAAATATACATAAAGCAAAATATTTTTAATACAGTGGAAACAGAGTTAAAAATGATAGAAGGTTCTAAATGTGTTTGTATGTATTAAATTTATCTGATTTTATATAAGTGCAAGGAAACTGCAAAAGGTTTTTTATTGTCGAATTTAAATACCAAATTACTAAACAGCAATTTTAAGGTAATAAAGATTAAAAAAATGTTAAAACAAATCAAAGGATAAAATTTTTAATAATTTTATAATAATTAACAGAACCTCGAACCCAATCTATTATATTTTTTTGTTTTTGAAACAACAACCGGACCGCACCAAAACCCTTGATTTAGTTCCAACATAAACATTTCTACCTTTGTATTTTAGTAATATAAAAAAAATATAAACAATGAAAAAAAAACACCAAAAACTAAATAGGGAGTAGCAATTATTTCCACGTGGCCATTCGTTAAACATCATCAAAAAGTAACAAATTGACAGTTCAAGGAGAACAGTTCTTTAATTAGGTTAAAGAAATAATAATCGTGAGAAATCATCTAATTTGGTGAACATACAGGGTAAGTTTTTTAAAACCTGACATACGGTCGAGTGATGATCGCGTTGTTAAATTTAGCAATTGTTAAAAGTTAAAAACGGTTTAGAATGTTTAACAAAATGTCAGATTTTAACAGGTTTCCTGCTAAAATCATTTAATAACACTGACAGTGACGTTTTGTTAAACATTCTAAACCGTTGTTAACTTTTAACAATTGCTAAGTCCATTGCTAAATTTAACAACGCGATCATCACTTGGCCGTTAGGCTATTTCTTTTGATTGAACAGTAAGAGCATAAGTCCCAGAAACAAAGTTGTTTAAAATAACCCAATTGAGAAAAATCGCAAAAAAATATTTTTACAGCCAGTTTTTGCAGCAAATTCGAAAGATATTTTTTTAAATCTCAACACTACATTTTTTCATTACTGTTAATAGATTTCAAAGTTCTCGTCAAAAAACTTCATATGCCATTTTTTGTTGGAGCAGCCATTTTTAAATACTTGGGCAAAAAAGACTGTAAAATAATTGAGTTACCGACTAACAGCGATCACAATGTGAATTAGTTACATCACAATAGTAGGCTTAGAACAAAAATGAGTAAATTGATTATTTGAAAAGAACTGTTATATTGTCCCTTGTGTTAAAAAGTGTTCTTTTTTGCCAAAATAAATGAAATTACTCCACAAGACAGAATTAAATTGATTTTTATGATGATTACATGTGGGGGTTTAAGTTTAAGAGATGCCTGCGCCCAATTTCACGTAACACATCCAGATAAACCACTTCCAAATCCGGAGTTATAAAGGTCAAATTTAGAAATACTGAATGCAACTGGTAGTGTGTGTCCAAAGGTTCGTAAGAGGCGTAAAAATAACATTATTGACGAAAATATTCTTCTTCGAGCTGTAGAGAATCCTCATAAATCGACATATAAAATTGCACAAGAGGTAGGTTGTTAAATCACCCTTACAAAATGATGAGTGACCAAGAATTACATGATGACGACTGTGATTGAAGACTAGAGTTTTGTGACTGGTTTTAAGAAAAAAAGCGAAAGCTATGCAACTTCGAGAAGTTTATTTTTTATAGCGACGAAGCCACTTTTTATTTAAATGGTATGTTTAACAGGAAAAAATAGAGTTATTGGTCGGACACGAATCCCTCTCCCCCGAAAAGAGAAAAGACAGAATAGTCCAAAAGTTAATATGTGGTGTGGAATTTTTAACAATAGAATAATAGGACCTATCTTCATAAACCAAAATTTAACCGGCGAAACATATTTACAGTTATTCGGAAACAAGCTTAAAACATTTATTTGACACAATGAAAAATCTATAATTTTCAGCAAGAGGGGGCGCCACCTCATTTCTCAAGACAAGTACGAGAACATCTCCATGAACTTCTGCCTGGAAAACGGATTGGAAGAAGGGGTACAACTGAGTGACCTGACCTCACACCGTTAGACTTTTTTCTGTGGGATCACGTAAAAAAGAAAGTATATGTGACGGCACCAAATTCCGTTGGATGAGCTGAAATATTTCATTCAGCGATAAATTAATAATACTTACCCCCGCAATGTTGCAGCATGTTAATGACAATATTGTTAAGCGAATTCATTGTTGTAGACTGCAAAGCGGACATCAGGTTGAGCATTTACTGAGGAAATGTTATTTGGTTGCCTATTTGTCTCTCAACTTTCCTTATTTAATAAATAGGCCAAAATCAAATTATTTTCCCCTGATTATTCAAAACCGGCTACTTCAACAAAAATATGGTATATAAAGTTTTTTTGTAGAGAACCTTGAAATCGATTAAACAGTAATGAACAAATGCGGTGTTGCCATTTAAAAAAATACATTTTTAAATTTGCTGCAAAAAGTGGCAACGCTGTAAAAATATTTTTTATACGACTGCTTTAGAAAATGGGGTTTTGCACACGCTAAACAAGCTTTGAAAATTGTATTTTGCGCACAATGTGTGCAAGGAAAATATGTTTTTTTTGCACACGGTTCTGTCTTTCAATATGATTTATTATGGTTTTTTATTGTTATGTCAAAAATATAGAAAACTCAAAGTAGGCTTTATTCCATAGCAACCGTCATAGTTTTCTTGTTTTGTTGATTAGATACCAATTTAGATACAAAAAAATTTTGATTTCGCGAAAAAATGTCCGATTCTGAAGAAATTCTAAAAAAGCGAGTTTAATCTCGTCAAACCTACTTCCAACAAAGTCAAGAGATCGATATGAAGCCGAGTTACATCGATTTATGAAGTGGAGACAAGCAAATAACGTACAAACGTTTTCCGAAAATGTTATGTTGGTGTACTTTGAAGAGCTGTCGAACAAATACAAGTCTTCAACATTATGGAGCACCTTTTCCATGCTAAAATCAACCCTGAGGGCAAACCAAAATACGGATATTGGGAAATACCAGAAGTTGCAGGCCCTAATAAAAGAAAATCAGAAAACTATGTGCCAAAGAAGTCCAAAATTCTTAGCGAGAATGATTTTTGCCGCTTCCTAAAGAACGCTTCAGACGAGAAATATTTGCTAATCAAGGTAGGCATCACAGTTATTTTATTTATTTTATGGTGTCATTTTTTATAGTGAGAAGGTTTAGTAGGCAGGGGTTCCCAATTCTGTTTTTAAATAGTGCTAGTTTCATAAGTACTTACTTAAAATGAATAAAACTAAAGACTTATCGGTATTTTTTCTTGTTTCAGGCAGTGGTGGCAGTCGGACTCTCTGGGGCATGCCGAAGAGAAGAATTGTGCTTCCTTAAAAAAAAATATGACGGATTTTGGCAGCGCAATGTTAATTAAACTAGAGAATACCAAAACGAAGATGCCGAGATCATTTACAGTGTCAGGAAGTCTCTACACCATCTTAAAAAAGTATTCTGCCCTTCGACCTCCACTCCTGCAAACAGATCGTTTTTTCTTAATTATCAAAATGGAAAATGCACTCGCCAAAACATTGGAATTAACAAAATTGGCGGTATGGCAAAAGACATCGCCAAATTTTTGATGTTGGAAACTCAGAAGCCTATACCGGGCATTGCTTTAGGCGGTCGTCAGCCACAATATTGGTGAATTCTGGATCAGATTTGCTGGCTCTGAAGCGCCATGGTGGATGGAAATCCAGCTCAGTCGCCGAAAGTTATATAGATGACTCGCTTAGTAATAAAATGGATGTTTCAGAGAGGATCTCTTCCTCTGTGTCGTCTGTTGCGGCACAGCCACAACAGCAATTGAGTAATGAAGTGCCGCAAGAAAACTGCAATATGCCGACGACAGAGAACTGTATAAGCAAGGTGCCAGAAAATGTTGTCTCCATCGTTAAAAAGTCGATCAACAATGCGACGATTCCTGCAGAAGTAAACATTACAATTAATATTTTAAAATAGTTATGAAGTTTCCTGTTTGCTAAATTATAGTCTGTAGTTTCTTGTTTTCATTATTTTTGTTTTGCGTTTGTTTTTAAAATAAAAATTTACACAAAAAATGTTTTTTTTTATTTGCAGTCGTATAAAAAGTATCGTAAAAAACTCGTTAGAAAACCTCTTTGCACACTCGCGAGACTTGTGGACCTCGACTTCGTCTCGGTCCATCAATTTGTCTCGCCCGTGTGCAAAGAGTCGTTTTCAAACCTTGTTGTTTAATATACTATTTTGCAATTATTCTTAATTGAGATATTTCCAACAACTTTGCTTCTGAAATTAATGCTCTAACTGTTCAAATAAAAAAATACCCTATGTCAGGTCTTAAAAAACTTACCCTGTAGTTTAATCCGACCAATAGTTAGTTGGTAACATATGCAGTTGTTTGAGATTGGTTAGGCAATAATGGTCTTAACTAAGTTTTGCTGAACTTTAGCTGGTTGTTAAGCCTTTTTTTAAATATGTTGCTATTATATTAACTTTTATGTAAAAAATGTATTTTAAATGATAAAGTTTAATTATTAATCAAAATTTAGTAAAACCAAGCCTATAGCCAAATTGGAAAAGCGAGTTATGAATGTTACACATTTTTAGTAAATACGGGAAAAAAATAAATTTGAATTTTTTATAAAGAATTATTTAACTATAGCGCCCTTACTAATATATTTTTTAATTTTTTTTATTTTGTTAAAGCTAAAAATGCATTCAATGGGAAGAACAGTACTTTAAGGGTGTAAATGATTTTAAAAAATTGCTCGTAGTGGAGCTTTGTCTAATACAGTGCATGAGAGCTGGTGGGACAGCGATGGAAAAGTGACTGAGATTTTTAATAAACTGTAAAGAAAGAAAAAAGACATTTGAACAGATAGTGTGGTTTTGTTGTATACTCCTTAAATTTTTGCAAATATGTTTTAGAGGTCTTTAACTATAACACAATTATTACTTAATAATGGGCAGGATGGAAAACGTAGGTCAAAAATTTGTGGTAATTTTATATATTGTTTTATAAAATAACTTACTTACGAACATACCATATTTTTATACAGTTTAATGACATTAGGAGTTTATTAACAAATAAACATTTTTTTTAACGTATTTATTGTCAAAGCTTATCCCGGAGTGATTGTTTGTGTCTATGTTAAGCAAACATATTACTTCCCTAATACTTATTTTTTAATGCATATAAAATAGGGGGCATTAATGTTTTTGGCAACAAATTAGGTTTACATATTACACCGAAAAATGTAATAGTTTGACAAGGAGATTGCTTGCTAATAACGCAAATAGCTGCCCAACGTTTGTATGACTTAAGATTTTATTCTAGGTAAGCGAGATATGTACCTAATATTTTAAAACAAAATTATAAGTTTTTAATATACTTAAAACTAACATCAAAAACAAAATTAATGAACGTTTTCAATGCTAATAAAAAATCGCCCTGAATACAAAAATTGAAATAAATGTCTTTTTAGTGTGTTGATCATTTCCTTTATTATACAGGGTGATTCATGAGAAAATGTCAATACTTCAGGTACGTAGTCAGGGTCCAAAAATAAAAAGAAAAGTCTATATACATATGGGTCCGCAAGGCCTTCGTTTCCGAGATACAGGGTGTTCACCACATAGCTGAGATGTGCTAGAAGAAAATGGTGGAATTTTTAAAAATTATAAAACCTAGCTTATGTTTTGCCGAACATAATTTAAGGACACTTTTTTGAAAATTAAAATACATATTGTTTAATTATACATTTTATATTATTATTATTTTTTAAATTTTGCTACAATAAGCTCAGACTTTTTTAAATCCAAATATCTCGAAAACGGTTGCTAATATCAACTTTTAATAAGCATACCTTTTTGACGTTAAATTGACAAAACAATTATTTAATTTACTTACAAATGTAATACAGGGCCGTACCAAAAAGTTGTGATTGTTTAAAATAGTAAAAAGACGTGTAGGTGGATCCCCCTATAAGTAAAAGCCGTAATAAGATTAGATTCAAATCCGTTATTCCAAAAAATCCCCGGATACCAATTTTTATTCCAACAATAATGTAAATTATCATAGATTTTATTTAAAAATAGAAAAATTAAATAAAAATTTTAACACCCTTTTTTTCAAAAACCAAGGCCTTGCTGACCCATATTTGTAAAGATGTTTATGTTTATATTTAGACCCTGACTACGTACCTGAAGTATTGACATTTCCTCATGAATCACTCTGTATTATCAAACGCTTAATGAATAATTGTAAAACACCCTGTATTGCAACATAATTTCTCATTAGCAATGTAAGATTATGATAGATCATCTTAAATATAGTATAAGAGCTGAAGGGCTTAAAAAAAGTCATTACTAGCCAGTCTATTACATTAAATTTCGTTACGACAAAGATGTGATTATTTAACTAATAAAATAAATATTTTATGATTTACACAAGAAAATATTTATGTTTGCTTTATTATATTTAGTATTTAGTATTTTTATTAAGCTATTGACTATCACTTTAAATAAGGAACAAATTAGTAAGAGCAATTTTATGATTGATTATGATGCTTGGGTGTCCAAATTAAAAAACATATATAAAGTGCTGTTAAATTCAAGCTTGCATATTTTAAAACAGAGTCAGTTTGTCATCATTTCAAATTATCTAAAAAAAATTGTATTTTTAACACAAATGTATAAAAAGAGCATTTTGTAGAAAACAAAAATTCATACCGTAGGAACTTTAAAGCGTAAAGTTAAGGAAAAACATTTTTGTTGCAAAATAAAGACAAAAAACAAATTAAAAAAAAACAAAACATCAATTTTTGCTTTTTTCTTTTAGAAAAAATAAAGTACACCTAATATAATAAAGCATATATAAATATTTTTGTGTAAATCATAAACATTTATTATAGGCCATCAAAAATAATGAAAAATAGGTGGTTTTCAAAAAAAAATATCTCCAAAATCGAAAAATCATAACTCGGACACTCAAAGAGGTGGGGAAAGTGCCTAAAAATACACAAATATGCAAAAAATTTTACGATTTTTGGGCATTTTTCAAGGAAAATTAAAAAAGTTCAATAAAAAAAGAGAATAAATTGTAAAAAAAAATGTTTTAAGTATAATACAATATTTAAGTTACATATTGGGTTACTTAGAATCTTTTATGTACCGTTTTTACTGCATAATTGCATCGAAAAGTGTATAATTAACACCCGTTTAAAAAATCTGTTACCAAATATTGCTCTAAAACGCAAAAATAATTGTTCAAATTTTATACTTGGGGGCTTTCAAGGTCATTGATTAGTAATTGAAAGAGAAAATCAAATAATTCAAAATGGCTGACTGATAATGACGCAAAACTCAAATTTAAAAGTATTTTATATTTAAATGTTTTAACATTGCTTCCTACCGGTATTTTTATTCTAAAGAATTGAAATCAACTACACTAAATTTGCTGCCACCTACAGAGGAAGTGCTGAAAAACAAATTGAACGTGTATATGTTCAATGCAGGTTATGGCTTAAACAAAGCATTGACCTTTGTAGGTGGGGGTGGAAAAAAATAACATTGAAA
Source organism: Listronotus oregonensis (assembly GCA_019359885.1). Taxonomy (NCBI): domain Eukaryota; kingdom Metazoa; phylum Arthropoda; class Insecta; order Coleoptera; family Curculionidae; genus Listronotus; species Listronotus oregonensis. Next base: position 136,983 of record JAHBCN010000330.1, read on the forward strand.
ATATTCTGAAGCCAATTTTGTCCGATGAACCTATGATTCCAGATAGTAAAAGAATTCATATGTTCCCGCCAAACGAACTGCAACAACAGATGTGATTGCAGGAAACTTGGCCTAAAGTGTAATCAGTACTGCAAACACTGCAAGCGAAATCAATGCTTAAATGGCAAAGCGATTGAAGATTTAATGCCAACAATTACAACAAAGGAATATGAAATTATGGAAATTGATGTAGGGCCTTCAAACCTTTTATAATAAAGAAGAAGATAATTTAACTCAATCCAGCTGTGACGACTCATCTGATGATGAAGCTCCTGCCAAATATTTTTTAAGTCCATGTAACTAATGTTTTTCAATTAACGTATGCCTACTGTGAATGGGTATGTAAATTCAATAAATTTAAATTAACAAAAGATACATTTTCTTATTTATTTTTTTCAAATTTCCAAACCTTCATAGAATAACGTTTTCCATATTTTTTTAAGTTAACATTAAAAGAAAAAAATATTTACTTTTCTTTACGTTAACATTTAATGAGAACGCGTTAAAATTTAAAATATGACGAGGGATAGAACAAACGAAAAATGCAACAAAAAATAAAAAATAGAATATACTTAAAAAATACTTAAATTTATTTTTTTTATTGTTTTATATGCGTTTTATGTAAGAAAAGGAAAAAAAAGGTAGTTTAAAATTTAAATTTTACGCCATTATCAATCAACCATTTTAAATTTTCCGATTTTCTCTTTAAATTCGTAATTAGCGACCTCGAAAACCTACGAGTATAAAAATTACACTATTACACAGGTCAACATTTGATTTACCAGGGTTTTTGGGTACGCTGATTACGATTAAAAGGTCAGTTAACATTTATTTAGTCAGATTCAAGGTCATTAAGAGGCCAAGTGAAGAAAAAACGATCGGAAAAATCTGGAAAAATTTATGCATATGTTTTCGAGGTCGCTGAATCCGAATCCGGCGTTTATTTACATTTTGGATTTATCTATATGCATGAATTTTTTCAGAATGCTCCCAAGCTTTTTTCTCCATTTAACCTTCAAATGATCTTAAATCTGACCTTATAAAGGTTAACTGACCTCGGATTCTGATTCGCCGACCTTGAAAACATACGTACGAATTTTTTCAGATTTTTTCGACTTGTACATAACATTTTTTTTCCAAAAACACCTTAAAACAACCTTAAAATGACCTCGGATGACCCCTAGGATAGATGTAAATAGACGCCGAATTCGGATTCAGTTACATCGAAAACATATGCATGAATTTTTCCAGATTTTTCCGATGATTTCTTCTTCACTTGGCGTTTAAAGACCTTAAACCTGACGTGATGGAGGTTAACCAACCCTCCCATCGTAATCAGCGACCCCAAACACCCTAGTAGCACCTAAGCGCTTCCAGCGTTCCCGCGTAGATCAAATGTTGAACTGTGTTATTTATGCGTTTTAGAAAATATGGTAACATTTTTTTTTTAAAGGGAACAAATTATGCACTTTTTTAATTAAATGCAATTATGCAGCCAAACGCTTCAACAAAGATCCTAAGTGACCCAATAACTAAAATCTTGTATTATACTAATTTTTTTCACAATTATACTGTTTTTAATTAAACTTCTTTGAAAAACTCTGAAAAAATGCCCAAAAATCGCAGTGTTGAGTGTCCGGATTATGATTTCTCGATTTTTTATGCCTCTAATATACAGTGTGTCCCAAATTGGGCCTACATGTATTGGTAACTCGGGAACCATTAGACCTAAAGTGTTGGTTAAATTAGGAAAGTTTTAGACAATTTAATTGCAAAATTAAATCTGCTTTCAGATTTTATTTATCTTTTATGGTTTTTCAAATAATTAAGAAAAACCAAAATGGTGCATTTTTAACTTTTGCCTGTAGCTCGCAAACTACCAATTTTACGGTTTTAAGATTACTTCATTATTAAAACACTTTTTTAAGAAGAATTTAATAAGTAAAAATATTTATCTAACTTTATTTGTTTTTAAGATATTTACCCAAACTTTGGATTTTCATATGGACGCCATATTGGATTTTTACATTTTTGAAAAGAGCTCTTCAAGAGCTTTTCACTGATGTATCACAAGTCTAGGTTTTCAGATTGCTTAAGCTCTAAAAACGATAATTTTTGTTTATTTGATAGTAGGCTTAGACTAGACTACATAATGGCCGCCCCGTTTCATAAAAAACAAATGATACGCATCCGGAGCAGCATCAACCTAACCATAGACATTTAAGATTCATAGTGATGAACTTGCTACCTTATGGATCTTTTGTGAAATCGAAATTCAAAACTTATACAAAGAAGTAATGCTTTTTCCAAAAATTAATACTTCCAAATATTACCTTAAACTGATAATAATTAAACACAACTGTAAAACAAAAATGTATCAGTAAACAAGAAAATAAAATCACAGTACATGTCTTCCTCCATTTTCCACACATTTCTCGCATTTTTCAAACACCTTGCGCATTACTCGGCGTAACGTGTTTCGGTTGATGGAAGCAAACACATCCCGTACCCTGTGTTCTAGTTCCAGCCTAGTTTTGGGCGGAGTTAACTCGTACACCTCATTTTTTGCGTGTCCCCATAGGTAAAAATCAGGGGGTGTGATGTCCGGTGATCTAGCTGGCCAAGCAATTGGCCCATTATTAGAGATTATGTTGTCATTAAAAGTATTTCTAAGGACCTCCATCACCCGCCTTGTACTATGCACTGGACATCCGTCTTGCTGGAATTACAAATTATTCATTTTATTGGGCAGAACTGTATTTTGTAATGGCCGGTAAAATCTGTCCTTGCAGGAGTAGCAAATACCTATCTCCATTCAGAGTTTCTTCAAAAATAAATGGTCCAATTAAACGGTTGTCTAAAACAGAAAAATAAATGTTTTATCTAATTGTGAACATTAAAGCCAAACCTTGTTTGTAGCCGTCTTTCTTCTAAATTATGTGGATTTTCTGTATCCCAGCAGTGATAATTGTGCCTATTAAAAATTCTACAATTTGTAAACCGGATTTCGTCTGTCCAGAGAACCTTGGATTGACTAAAGGTGATTCGTCTATTGAAATCATTCCCCTAAAGACCCTGGACAATACGTGTTTGTTTTGTCTGTTCTTCCACTTTTCTAACCGATGTGAAATTTTTTTTGTTTTTTTTTTTAATTTTTAGAGTATTCAACTTAACAATATAAGTAACTCTAAAGCGAAGCTACCCTAGAATAGACAAAAAGCATAAAATTAAGCGTTATTTATTAAAGAGTAAAACATAATGAGAATTTACGACAGTCCTTTTACTTCGGCTATATTTTCCAACTACAAGCGTTTTCACTTTATTTTTAGCACCACCCTTTAGCTTTTTAGAGATAACTAACTCTTTAAAAAATAAATTTCTTCGTTGTTGTAGATCACAAAAAATTAACATAATTTAAATTCTGAATAATAATATTTAAATGTTTATATAAAATGTTTTGGAAAAAATATAATTTTAATAAAACGGACTGTTTGGAAAAAAGTTAAAATCACGATATAGGAATAATTCTTTTAAATATATATATATATATATATATATATATATATATATATATATATATATATATATATATATATATATATATATATATATATATATATATATATATATATATATATATATATATATATATATATATATATATATATATTTAGTTCTTAGTATCTTTTGTACGATCAAAATTAATAGCATTTGGATTCTAAATAATAATATTAAAATTGACATATAGAATGTCATGGAAAAAATACTTTTAGTTTTACTTTCAAAAAAAAAATTTAATAAAACTGAATCTCTGGAAAAAAAGTAAAAATTACAAAAATTCAAGGTTAATCTTGAATGAACGTGTAATGTAATACTTAATATTAGTTTATTAAAATTTATAATGATATACTAATGTTTTATTTTTACACGTATACTTAAATAAATCAGTAAAATTTATACTTAGAAAAACTTATCCTTTATAAAGTAATAAAAAATGTTTTTTATCTTTTGATATCTTGCTGTTAACTCTGTCTTTAAATTTTTTAATATTTACTTTACCATAATTATTTATTATTATTTACTTAGTTACGAGTGGACTAGAAATTTTATATTTGCTGCAAAGTGCATGATAATATTTGGATTATTAAAAGGATATGTTTTTTTTTAACACTTGCTTCCTTAAAATAAAGTTTGCAAAGAACATCGTGAAGTTGGTCTGTATATAAAAATAAATTTATCTACCAAAATTGTCAGTAGCTTCACGACTAGTACACAGTAGTTAAGTATAATTGCTAAAAAAAGGTTTTGTGGTCACATTATTGTATCGTATTATTATTGTCTCTCTGAATTGGAAAGTCCAGTAAGTAGCACTTTCTTCCTGTACTGTATATTTACATAATTTAATATTTCATTTATCTAATTTTTTACCCTATTCTTAAAAAAAATCATTTTTTAAAAGCGTTTTTTTTTTGCTATTTAGTGCTATGGTACATTTAATGCAAAACTTCTTCTTTTTTTATTTCGTTTGGTGTATTTTTAGGGCAAATACTGATTTTTCCATTTTTTTTGTGTAAAATATAAACGGTGTATTAGTTATTATTCCCTAAACGTTATCAAAAGTTAATACGAATTCCTTGACCATAAAATTGAGTTTATTTTGGATTTTTGTTTTAATATGCCTCCAGTTTTTGCAATTTTGGAGTATTTGTTCGTTAATCCATCTTTTAAATATTATCTTTTATTTCATTCTTTCTTAAATGTTATTTTCCTGTATTAATCATTTTGTTAGCTGTAAAAGTTACATATCACTACTGTATGGAAGAAATGTTTTTTTAGAGATTTGTTTATTATATTTATTTAAAATTTAAATTCTGCATTTTAGAAAACTCGCATTAACGCTGTTTCTTAAAATGTATTTAATTTCTAAAAACTTCTTAAGCAACTTTCTATATAAAATGAGGCCGCAAAATTAGATTTCAAAATATTTTTTCGTATTTGTTATCAAGATTTTTCATTTCATAATATTGGCGATGGTGCCTATAAATGATAATATTTTCATGTCTTTAGCAATTAATCAGGTATGGTTAATAAAGTTATATTTAATCACAAAAATAATTGCTTTTACAAATTTTGTCGAAAATACCTTAAGCTATTTTATCATTCATAATAAGTCTCTATTAAATAATCAAACTATTCATGTTTTAAAATGATCGCCATATCTATTGATACAATACTGACAATTTTTGTTTTGCTGCTGGTAACACCAACTGGTATTCTTTGACCTATAGATCAAGACTCATCTGTAAAAAACAAGAGTTGTTGGATGTACGGTTTTTGCGCAACCCTTCAGAAAAATGGATTTAACAAGAATCAAGACATGCGTTGTCTCAGAAAGGTTCGGAACAAAATAGATAAAATTCAAAAAGAAATCAAAAAATATTTTTTTTACTTAAATCACCCATAACTTTGTATGTGTGGGTTGTAAAAAAACATTGTAGGGAAAGAAAGTTTCGTGACCAAATTTTCTACATGATCGGATTGGTAAGAAATCGCAAAACGTATTACGCTTGTTGCAAAATACAAATAAACAAAAACACAAGAAAATAAAATGTAGTTTTTATACATGGAATTTTTAAACCCTTAGGTTTCTCTGAGGACTTCATATTCGGTTAGATAAAAATTTATGCCATTAAAAAACATGATGTCAATTTTTGCTAAAGTCCGTTCAATAGTTTTTCTACAATAATGTTGCAATTAAATTTTGTTAAAAAAATTGACAATTTTGCAAATTGGATAGTCCAGAATATTGAGCCTGGACATTTGAATTTTTGTCGCATAAACTAGATACCTTAAGCTTTGAAATGTTTTCTTAAACATTAAAATAAGATTGTTTGGGCACCCTTAGAAATTGTTTAAAGTTATGAACAATTGCTAAGGGCAATAATTGTATAAACAATTTTTGTCTAAATGATTATAAAATATATTTTTTACTTAAAAATTATTATATTAGTAAAAAATAAATTTTAAAAAAATTATATAAACCATGTGCAAAAAGTTAATATTTATTATTGTTTATAGATTCGCCGTAAACGCCGATCAATTGTGGCAGCCTTTATTTTGGCAAGTAATCGAACAATTGACGATATTTATATTTAAAAAAAGCATCTTTAAAATCATATTTTCAGTGAAATTTTTTATTGACATTTAATGAAGACAGTCAATAATACATAATACATACAAAATTAAAAGCTTGAGGTATCTAGTAGATGTAAAAAAATCTAATATATAAGTTCTTGACATTTTCTTAAACAAAATTGACTTGCAAAATAATGTTGTAAAAACTATTAAATCCATCTTAAAGACATTTTTTAATGGTATGGTATTCTTTTTGAGCAAATACGAAGCTCCTTAGAAAAATCTAAAGGATCAAAAAAAAGCACGCAAAGAACTGCATTTTTTCCTTTTTTTGTCTTTTGTTTTTTTGCAACCAGCATAATGTATTTGGCGATTTCTGGCCAATCATATAGAATATTTTCTCTACGACCAATACTTACAAAGTTATAATTTGAATTGAAATAGAAGAAAAAATGTGTTTTCATTTTTTTAAATATTTTGTATATTTAGTACCTTTTAGGATTCTTCTGAGAAGGAGCATATTTCAATTATTCTTATGTGCATTTTTCCGATAAGATTGCAACAAAAACATAGCTGCCATCTCGTACATTCAACCAAAAAGAGATCAGGCTTGGTTTAATACTTTTTTCATACAATAATCGACTTTAATCAATTCTTCCAGGTTTTGCCAAAACGTTTAGTTTTGATTTAATCATTTATAGTTTAACCTTAAGCTATATTGTGCCAAGTTGTTTTAAATAGTTGGTTAAGCGGTTTTAAAGTTATAACGTATTTTTTTTTTAAGGGATCGAAGTTATTCCAACAGGGGAAAGCTTCACATGTAGGCAGCATTATTTACGAAGTGGTAGAAATGCTACCATTTTTTAAATATTTACTGCGATAGTTTCTCTGAAAGACTTTTGCTTACCTATGTTGAAACCCTTGTTACAAATTAGTTTTAATCTGCGTAATATTTTAAAAATCAAAAACCTTAATAATATGCTAAAAAATCCAAAAAAATATTGAAAAATATTTTAATGGAAATGCGCCATGTTTAACCAGAGCTGCAGATAGGAAACTTCAAATGCAGAAATGTATGATTAAAACATTTTTTTCATATTTGTTTCTACCTGATATTTTTCTTTCGGGAAATCGACTTGTCGGTCGTGTTGTTTTTGACAATACACCAGGTGCGTATACTTGGGGGAAGGGAGCTAGCCTTGAGGAAAATAACTTATTTTTACCTGTATTATTTTATTAAGTTTTTATATTGAGAGGTTTGGGGCTCCCTGCTTTTTGTTATCAAAATACGATACTGAATTTAACTAATAGCAAATAATACCTAGCAATGCTACTAATTTAGTACTAGCTGTAAGGGGAAGTATTGCCGAAGGGCAGTTTTATCAAGTATCTATGTTTTAATTGAGATGGTTGCGTATCTTATAATACCAGAGTGGTTTAGAAGTTTTAGCAAGGTACATTTAGACTTACATCCTTTACATTAGGAATAAGATAAGGTATTCTTGGCGTAATTTATTAAAAAAAAAATATTAGTACCTACTTTTTTGTTATGGTACTTTGCCTGGTTAAGAACAAAATCAATTAAAATTAAATTAAAACAATATTTAATATAAAGGACGTATCAAAAAAACAAGGCCTTTGCTGATTTTATGAAACCTAATGGTTGCATTTAATGGTTGGTTGGTTGGTTTAAGCGGGGTTGGTCGTATGCCCATATTAACGTGGCATCCTATTGGCTTATTGTGCTCCGCTTTCTTATTTCGTTACCTACCCTCATTTTCTGCAAGTGTATTCCTTGTCAAAATTCTTGCACATAGGCACCACGTTAATTTAGTGCCCAGGGTTAGACTTAGGTTTTTCACTTCTGTAAAAGTTTTTATCTACTCACCGATAAGTTGGTTGTTGTAGTTCTCTATATTTCTTCCGGGTGTAAATGGTAGTATTGCGTTTTTCTGGGCGTTGACTTTAAGGTTTTTGCCTTGGCACCAGTGCTGTTTGATGGTCAGAGCTCTCTGCATGAGTTCTGCTATAGCGGTGGAGTGTTTACCGTGTACAAGCATTACCGCATCATCAGCATACCCCTGGATGTAAAATCCCCCGTTGTTGAGAAGTTTAGTAACTTATTTACCAAAACGTTCTAGAGAAGAGAAGACAGCACTCCGTCTTGAGGACATCCTTGTTTCACCTCCACTTCTACAGTATTGAAATGTAGGCTAGCCTTAACCTGCCGACTTTGTAGCATGTAGTGTCATCTATTTCATGTCTACAGGCAGCACTAAGCATGTAGCAAAAGGATCCATTATCAAACGTCCCCTGAATGTCAATAAAAGCTCCCAATGCTATTTCTTTGTGGTGTATGGACGTTTTCACCCTCGTTATGAGATTTACCTGCTTCATATGCATGTTGGTGTTCATAAAAGGGGTTTACTTAAAGTGTCTCATCTCTGATGTGTCTGTCTGCGAGTTTTACAGCAGCAATGATAATACGCCTTGGCCATAGTGCAACTATCTTTCTTAGATTTAGGTGTGAAGATGGCGTTAGCAACTCTCCATGCCTCTGGGACGTACCCTGTTGCAATGCATGTCTGAAAATCCTGCTCAGGAGAGGCGCAATAAATCAAGAGCCCGCTGCAGCAGAGCGGGATAGATACGATTTGGATCTGGCGATTTGTATGGTTCAAATGTTGTCATAGTCAATTTGATCTTTTCATAGCTAACTATTTGGCTGGCTACGCCCCAGTCAGCTATTTAGCTCTGTGCTCAAGATTCAGTTGTACTTGATGGTCTCCCGGTTGTCTAAAGGTTGAACCCAGAAAGTGTATTTGAGGAAGTACCTCTAGAAATTCCTTTTTTGTCTATGTGTATTCACCTGTCGGGGATATTATTGTTCAAACAGAATTTGTTTCCCCCCTTTAAGAGAATCCGGTTCATGCGAGCTGCTTGGATGGTGTTCTCAACCTCCTTGCTGAACTGCTCCATAATACTCTTCTGGCTTTTCTTAGGGCTCTATTGTATTCGGTAAGTGCACGGACGTAGTTGTCTCACCTACCTGTAATTATCTTATGAACAGACGAGTTTAAATTTAGGAGAACAGGAATATACGACTTAACGGAAACCAGTATTTGCAGTTTCTAAAAAATGATCCCTGTTGTTGCAAGACGTAGATTAGAGATTACAACTAAGAATGTGAGTGCAAGATAGCCTTCCTGCCACTCTTTTTTGCCCGTACCACGGTATATTAACCTACATTTTTCAGGGCGAATTCCATTCAGAAGGCTACCAAGATCACCTAATTTAAATCATATTGATTTTTTATCTGGGGTTACTATAAAGAAACAATCTATGCTACAGAACCACTACGTTCCTCTTTTTTAAGGAGGTGCAGACTACGCATTCGAGCTGAAGGAGGGCAGTTTAAAAATCTTTTATGAGGTCAAAATAAATATTTTTTATTGAAAAATATTCTTTAATTTATTTACAATGCCAATGGAAGAGCTGTAACTCAAATTTATAGTATTTTTATGACACGCCGAATCAAATTGCCTATTAAAATACTTGTTGCTTTGACAACAGTAGGTAAAATTTTATTGCCTTTTGCAAGTTCTAAACATAAGCACATTTTTAGAATGCCTAGCATTACAATGTCTTGATTTAAAGGAAATAATTAATTTGCCATTTTTGAAAATGACTTTTAAAAGTTTTTTTTGCAAATAAAGCCCAATAATTATCAATTTTTAGTAAAAACATAAGCAGTTTTTAATGTAATGCATGTAATATACATAGATATAAGCATAATATAACGCTTAATGATGAGATTCTTTGCCAAAAATAGGACAAAATGGACCCATTCTTCAGATACAAAGTGTAAAAGAAACATTTTCAGAATTGCGAGTTTCCTCTTATTTTTAAATCGGGGTTTTGCTTTAAATAAATCTTGGTACAGTTATAACATTGGTGTATATCTTTTAATGATAAAATTTCCTTACTCATATGGATCAATGGTGTAGCTTTGGGCAATTCTATTCATTATTTTACCATTATTTTGTCATAAAGTTTTTGGTATTAATACTATTAATAAATTAATACATAGTACTAATTTTTTGCTTTGTTTTACAGAAAAAAGTACTTTTGAATTACTTCGATAAAAATTACTTTCGAAATAATTTAATTTTAAATTTTCAGGCACAAAAAGAGTAACATTTAATAATATTAAGAACAATAGTAATTTTCTTGACAAAATGTTTAAAGAGTCCACTTCTTGCTAGAGTCCTTGCTAAATGCATTTAAGCTTAGTTGTATTGATATTTTTTTTGTAAAAATAAGAATTAATATTAATTATAAATTTAACCCTTCTTGTACTACGCAAGTTTAAAATTAAGATATCTTGGAATCCGTAAAGTTTTTAAGGTATTTTAGAAGTACCTTTTCATGTAAAATAAAGCAGAGAATGGGTACCGTTTACTAAATTATCAATAATTAAAATAATAAAAAAGTTATGATATTGCTAGAAAAATGAATATAATTGCCCGAAGCTACACCAATGATTCATAATAGTGACAAAAGTTTATCATCACAAGGTGTATTTCGGTCAATGCTTCAACTATACCAATTTTTATTTGAATCGGCAAACCCGATTTTAAAATAAAGGAAAATAGCAGTTCTAAATTGCTTTCTTTTAGACCCTGTATCTTAAAATTGGGGCTATTTTGGGACCCTGTTTATAAAACAGTTGTGTCTTATTTCTGACCAAGGAATCTCTTATTTACCGTTGTCCCATGTTTTTTGAAACACCCTGTATATTTACTGCTATGTGACATTTTAAAAATATTTTGGTTTAAAACGGAAAAAAAATAAGCTTTTTATTTTTTTTTACATGGTTTTGTTTTTATTATTTGTAGCAAGGTCCAAAATATAACTTATAAAGTTTAAAACCATGACCTGGCATAATTTCTAAGAAATATATAAAATATATATGAAAAATATCTAATATAAAAGTTTCCCTCGAAGTTATTCCCGTAGGATAGGAAAATACATTTTTATTGACTTTAAGGGCTTAAAATATACTTGAGTTTTGCCGATATTCTTTTTAAGCCCATCTTCTTCTTGAACAAAACAAATGCTGAATATGCAGCTTTACCACTCCATTGTGAACTCATTCGGAAAATGGAAAATTAGAATAGCAAACAGTTTTTTAAAAGCACAGACTTTTAACAAATTTTTGTTCGCAAAAGCGCTGTGAATAAACAAATACTAAAGTTTACGCAGCGGAGGAGATAAGAAAGAAGTATTTATTTACCTAAATTTTTTGCTAAATAAACTAAGTACATAATAAAGGGAGTTTTAAACGAATTTGCTGATACTTTGTTATGAAAGGTTTGAGCATTAATTAGTACCAGAGGATACGTAATACTCTTATTTATAACGTAACTCTAAGTTTAAAATTTAAAACGCAGAAAATTTTAAAAATCCGTCTTGAAAGCTCAGAACCCGACACTCATATTGGATAATTTTTAAATGTACAGTATGTCGGACAAAAAATTTCATTTTTCGAGAAAAATTCATTTTTTATTAAAAAGTTTTGCTTGCCAAGAAATTACGATTGTCGATGGAAGAAATTTAAAATTGTATACAGGGTGTCTCAAAAGTTAAAAATGTAATTTTTTACAAGAATAAAGTATTCTTATTTCAAAGTTTTCAACAAAATGCTACTTAAAAAAATTGTTTGAAACTATTAGATCTTTCAGGATATTGGGTTTCATTAGGTTTAGATAGTAATCATTTTTTCGTTTTAAATTTGCATTTCACTGAAAAGTTTCGTAAGTTTACCTTTGATTTTGTATATCTTTAAATATCACCTTTGAATAGGTACTTCACAAATAAATTCTGACAGTGTCAACCAAACCAGGCCTCAGTATCAACTTTTGGATATTTTATTAATTTTTACAAATGGTAGCAAAGAAGCAAAAAATACAAAATATGATAAATAAAAACCATGCATGATTATAATTATTTTAGGCCTAATTCGCAAAATAAGATTAAAATCAAATAGCTTAAGCTTAACAACAGTTATTATGTTCGAATCATTCAAATACTGCTCCACCATGAGAAACGCACTTTTCCAATTAGGCTCTAAGATATCCATAACTGCGTCGCACCTCTTTTAGGGATATTGCTTCTACAGCTTGTATAGTCCTTTGTTTTAAAATGTCCCTATCATTTGGTAGTGGATTAGCATAAACTAACTATTTTACTCGTCCCCACAAATACATATCCGCTAACGTGAGGTCGGGGCTTCTTAGGGGTCATAAAACTGGACCATCTCGCCCGATCCGTTTTTGTCCAAATTTTAAATCAAGCCAGTCCTTTACTTTTCTAGCAAAATGGGCAGGACATTCATCTTGCTGGAAGTACATGTTACCTCAAAATGATCAGAAAAAAAAGTATTTAACATATTTAAATAAGAAATTCTTTTACAAATATTCTAAAAGAAATACGGCTCTATTATACCATAGTACGAAACTGCGCACCAAACATTCACTTTTTCATTTTTATCTTATTTTGAATGCACTCTTTAAACAGTCATCAAAATATTATAAAAATCTTTTAAAGTTGTTTTTTTTTTTAATAAGAGATCTAATTGAAAATAAATAATAAAGGCTTTCTTATACGAAAAATTGATAATTATTTAGGATCCGCAAACGTCATTTTTTATATAAAATTTTTGTAATAAAATTTTAAAATAATATATAAAACGGTAAGACTTGTGATATTAGGACTTTTAAATTATATAAAATGGTTATCAATATATTTTTTTAAAAATAAAATAACTAAACTCTTATTTAACTTTTTTTCTGTATCTTGTACATTTTATAAGATAGGTGTTTCCCAAGATAAACCGGCCACCCTGTACATTTAGGTATATATACTAGAATTATGAGTAAATATATTTTTTCTTAGTATCTTTTAAAGAGCTTAAGCATTTTTACTTATTTCTTGCCAATATACTACAAAATAAGCAAATTTTTGTAATTATGTGTAACTTTTTTCTGTATCTTGTACATTTTATAAGATAAGGTAGTTTCCCAAGATAAACCGGCCACCCTGTACATTTAGGTATATATACTAGAATTATGAGTAAATATATTTTTTCTTAGTAACTTTTAAAGGGCTTAAGCATTTTTACTTATTTCTTGCCAATATACTACAAAATAAGCAAATTTTTGTAATTAATACTTTTATTTCAGATTCATTAATAAAAAAAATATCCTTTATATAAGACAGGATTATTATGTTTAATTAGATATTAGTGTAATCCAGTATCAAATTATAACTAAGTTATTTAGACATCAAAGATTCTAATTTAATTCATTATTTACAGCACGATGGTTTCTTCTTACAAAATAATAGGAAGCGGAGTAATTCTTGCAGCAGAACAACCCCGACGGAACATATCTTTAAAAACCGTGCTGGTTGGTTTCTCATCAAATCTCATGAATAACGATACAATGATGCGAAGAACACGAAACACTGGAAATAATGACATCGTTAGTAAAAATATAACAATTATTCTGGAAAATTTATTAAAAAACTATGAAAGTTCTCAGTTACCTACTCACGGAAAAGGTTTGTAATATCATATACCTGTTGAACGTTTTTACTATTTGTTTCTTTTAATATACTGGGATGTGACCTGCATTAAAATAACGTATGAAAAAAGGCAATTTAATTAAGAATACTAATGTTTATAATACGAAAATATTGTGTTAACACTACTTTTAAGCAATTTATAGTGCTTAGACCTCATTGTAATTAGTTAGCCAGATTTAGCTTTAGATAAATGCAAGATAGTGATTCGGCAGTCGACACAGTTGCAACTGTGTATTCCAATAATAAATAATCCAGAGCAAAAGAATTAATGCGGGTCTCCAAATAACCAATAAAATCAGTAAACTAAAGTAATAATTATGCTAAAGGGTTTTTTAATCAGGGCGGGTCAATGTTGAAATGGAATAAAACAAGCTGTGTGTGAGGTATTAACGAATTTATTTTTTATATATATGAAAGGTCTATGTATGCCATTAAGTATGGAATATAACATGATTTAAATGTCTGCCACACCTTTTCACGGTGTCAAGTATCCGAGTGGTCAAATTTTTATTGACTCTGCCGCATAAATCCGGCTGAATTTGAGCGATGGTATTGGTTTTGTTGACATAGACCTGAGACTTTAAGAAACCCTACGAAAAAATTCTAGAGAGGTCATATGGCACAATCTTGGTAGCCAGTTCACGTCACTTCTGCGGGAGATAACCATACCCTTTAATCGTTCATGCAGAATGTTCATCGTGGTGTCCACTGTGTTGCACGCACCGTCCTGCTGGAACTACATTTCGTCTATGTTCATTAGAGTGTTTAAAAAAAAAACGAACTTATTTCCTTTTTTCGAAGAACATTGAAAAATCTCTATAGTATCCGTAAACAAAGATCCTGGCGCAGGATAGACTCTTAATTTTAATATTTAAGGGTGACGATGTTCAATTTTCTATTTCCATTTGAATAACATGGGAAAAATGTTTTTTGTAGTTTGGAATTTTATTACTCAGAAACAAATAACTGTATAGTAACAAACAAGACAGTTTTTTGTAAAAAATTTAACCCTGTAGAAAAAAAGTTTAAATAAACATTTACGTAGTCAGCCATTTCGGAGTTATCAAGCCTTAACCACTGAATTGTTAAGAATAATGGTATTATTTACCAATATATGCGATAAAATCGATTTATACTACTTATATATCATATAGTATTAACTTTAGAACAAAAATTTATGGTTAATATATAAATATTTTAATTTAAATTTTGTTACAGATTTATACATTTTTGTTCTATAGTTGATAATATATGATATATAAGTAGTATAAATCAATTTCATCGCATATATTAGTAAATAATACCATTATTATAAACAATTCAGTGGTTAAGGCTCGATAACTCCCAACGGCTGACCTTACGTAAATCTTTATTTGGACCTTTTTGTAGAGCGTTCAATTTCCTGTTTGTTACTATACGGTAATTTGATTATGAGTAATAAAATTCCAAACTACAAAAAGCATTGTTCCCATGTTTTTTAAATGGAAATAGAAAATTGAACATCGCCACCTTTAAATATTAAAATTCAGAGTCCATCCTGCGCCAGGGTTTTTATTTAGGGATACTTTAGAGATTTTTTTATGTTCTTTGAAAAAAGAAAAAAAGTTTTTTTTTAAACACTTTCATGTCCATGTAAAGCTTGCTGTTGGCGGTCGTCCTTTTCAAAAAGAAAGTACGAGCCAATGACTCCGCCACGCCGCGCCGGCCCAAAATCCGCACCAAACAGTAACTTTTTGTGAATGCATTACAACCTGACAAACCTTATCTGGGTTGGCGTCGTTCCATATATGAAAATCCTCTCTGTTAACATGGGCATTAATTGGGGTCATTTTCTGAACGTTTCGAAGCCCAGTCAGCAAACAAATGGCGTTGTCTATGGTCATTTACTTTAAGCTTCTGGGTCAGTTAGATCTAGAAAATTCGTTAAAGTCTGCGAAAGGATAAGTTTCTGTGTACGACGAGGAATTGAATGCTTAGGTTAAGGTTTTAAAAGTGAGTGGTCTTAACACCCTCCACCGCGACCGACCGGTCTATTGTGGCTCACACCTTTTTATATTTTTCCTACTAGGTCCAGACTTCTAATGAATCTAATGATCCTATTGGGAGTGAGGTCTTTGATCTCCCCCGGTAACAATGTGTTATTGCCAAGGATTGTGAACCTGAGTCGTGCCACTGACGGACACCAACATAATAAGTGCTCTGCTGTTTCATCCTCCTTCATGCACATGCGGTACTCAGCGTCTTTCGCTAAGCCGATCTGTTGCATATGGTATCTTAATCTGCAGTGCCTTGTGTACAGTCCTATTAAAGTTTTAAGGTGTGTCTTTGTTTGCTCCAGTAGCCAGACGGTATATTGTTGGTTAGGCCTATAAAGGCATTCAAGTGTCTTAGATTCGGAAGTCCAAGCCATTACCGAAGATGTTCTCTCTGTGTCCAAACTGATATAAACTGCTTGGCCCTTCTATAAGATATACCAATGACTGGTTTCGGTTCTGTGAATTTTGTCTCTGCCCCCCTTTTGGCAAGGAGGTTTCCAGATTCATTACCCTCCAGGCCGGTATGTCCGGGTATCCATAGTAGAGTAAACTTGTTATTTTGACCCAATTTGGTAAACGGATCTTTACAGTCCCAGACGGTTTTGAAATAGCACCGGCTGGATTTAAAAGCCTTAAGAGCTGCTTGACGGTCGGAGAATATTTTGAGTGTCTTACGTGTGTAGAGCCGATCAACCAGCGCACATCTTAAAAGCATATACCTCCGCTTGAAATATGGTTAAGACAGCGCCCAGGCTGTAACAAAACTCTGCCCTCGGCTTCTCTCCATATATTCCGACTCCAACACCGTCTTTGGTTTTGGAGCCGTCGGTGTACCAACAGATGTCAGCCCGCAGCAAGTTGGTTGCGTGCCGACTTCAGTCCTCTCTTTGTGGGTGGACTACACTGTAGGGCCGGTTGTTGTCGGCATTATGTCTGAGGGCGTTCCCAGTCTGTCACAGGTTAGGACACTCCTGAGGAGACTGGTGCTCTCTATGTGACATGCCTGCGGTTTATTGCATACCGCTTAATAGAGTCTGTAGGTTGCCCACCTTGCCTCTCTCTCCAAGTAAATATGTGGAGGTGGCACTCCTAGGAAAGTTTCCATGGCCGCCGTTGGTGTCATGCGCAGCGCGCCCCTTATCATTAGGTAGGCCTGTCTCCGTAGGCTGGATAGTTTTGCTTGGACCAACCGCTGCTGCCCCTTGCCCCACCATGCCACAGAGCCATACGTGATCATTGGATCTACTACAAATTGTGCGCATGTCTAGCACTAAGAAACCAAGTCCTTGATTTGGTTAACGCACTTAATTGATCCTCGCGGTGTAAACTAGGCTACTGACGGTCTGCGCGATTTGTTTTATAGCAGAAAAATTTTGTTAATAATTTCTACGAATAATTTAGACAAATTTAAAAGCCCTAACTTCTGATCGGTTATGGTTAGTTCTGGTTAGTTAAAGCGGCTTTTATTTTTCCTAATTGTATTATAGACGTGACATTTGTTTCTAGCGGCGGCCCTGACACTAAGGCATATTCGGGTTTTATTCTTTGCATTTGGCGCGTTTTATCCGGTAAATTCGCGAATTAACCAATTTTGCATATTACCCGTAACATATACACTATTCTTTGAATCATCTGGTTAGTATTTTCACTTTTTATTTGTAATTTTTACTGTAAAAACACTAATATTTTACAGTATGTTTATAAAACAAAGCTTCATTTAGCTGTGGACTAATTTCTTCCACAAGCAATTTTATTCACGACTAATAAAAAGAGTTATATTAATTTTAAATTTTCTTAAATGTTTCTATTTTGTAATAAATTTTTTATATTATATCGCACTTTTCTGTGTGTGAATCACTTAATTCTACTAAAAATATATATTACCTTTCCATTTACAAAAAAAAACCCGGAGTTAAACCAAGCTAAGCAAATATACATTTTTTTTTAAATAAATAAGGTTATTAGCTTTCAAAGTATACCATGCTATACATTGTTAAAATCAAAATAAGAAGCACTATTTACAGAAAACATGAAGTTATTGATAGTGGCCAAGTAACGAAACGTGAAATTTAAAAGGACCATTAAATAGCACGGAAAAAGTGGCAATATACATGTGCAATCTATTTAAAAAATTTGTTTTGTAATGAAGCCGAAAAAAATAAAAAATGATTTTTCAAAAACTCGGTTTTTCTCGTATATCTCCGGAAATACTCGGAATTTTAAAACTTCCTAAACGGCTTTTAATTTCATTAAATTTGATTTTGCTAAATTTATCTTTTGTGTTATGCTTTTTTTTAAATAACATTGTTAAAATGTTGTTTTTTTCTTGTTAATGGTTTGTCAAAAAAAACAGACTGACCAGAACTTTAGCCAAACAGATATTTAGAGAACTGTATCTCTACACTTAAAATAGTTTTAACCTTTTACACCTCGGCAACATAAAGAGATTTTTTAAAATGACCTTAACCCTTCTCGTTTCCTAACCATACAATAAAGAACGCGGAGAATTCTATTTTGTTAAATCGTCCTTTGTATGTAAAGAGGAAACTATGCGCATTCTAGGCAAACATCAAAGAAAACTTTCTAGGACACGCAAAATGGTGTTGTTATTAAGTTGAACATATTAAATACTTATCCTGCAGTAAAATTGCTCTCCTTTCACTGCACGTGTAAATTTTTCAGTTTATCATTTTTATAGCAATTAAAACAATTTTTATTAATAATTCAGCTAATGAAATAGTTAGAAAACGTAGTTACTTCGTTAAAATTCTTACAAGAAAAATATAAACCTAAAATAAGCTACATTTTTTCATGAAGATTTTTAAAATAATTAATCAGCATTTACCTTAAATATTCTTTAATAAAATCTCGTTCTTTTTAAGCAATCTTAATCGTGGCGACCAAAAGCGTCGATTAACATTGCCAGTTTGTGGGAGAAAACCGAACATAACTGCGTCGGTGAAAATTTCTGGCAGCGCTTGAAATCTTATTCTTGATTTTGCTATTTGGCACACCAGGCAGAGTTTCCTGGGGCTTTTTACGTGAAAAACTGGATGTCGGGCTCAAAGCCTTCAGAAATTCCAATAACTTTCACAAATTATAAACTTTTGCAATGTCGATGGTCATGGAGGGCACAAACAATGGCGATCCGACCATGAACTGCTACTGGTATTACGTATAACCTCTTTCTGTCACTAGATGTCAGTTCCTGCTGAGCCCGCAACCATCTTACGCCATGAAGAAAATCCCTCGTGCGTTGGCCCCACAAAAAAAAACAGGTATAGGAATCTTCGCTCACAGCGCTTAGCCCCAGAAGAAGGACTACCTCGTTTGGCGTAGGTTTTTCCTTGATCTCCGAGGGTGAAAACACTCAATACGGCTCCTTCAACCGCCTTCCCGAAAAAAACTATATAGTTTTCTTATTGCGCGAACTTCACTTTTCGGAGGTCAAACAGAAACTGCTTGAAATCTTAATTGCCGATTCGTCCGTCTTCGTTCAAAAACAGAGTGTGTGGTGCAGAACGATTTTAATCGTCATTCTTTTAACAAATAAACACGCTTTATTTACGTTTTTCGGTGAACGACTGCAGCTTTCGGCGATAAGGACCGTTTAAAATTAAATTAATTGTAGGGAAATAAAAGTTTTAATTGTCCGACTAAGCAGTCTTAATTCGCGATTAAGAAGGTTAAAAAGAACAATAGTCTGTGAAGCCCTTAATGTTAATTGACGCTTTTGATCGCCACGATTAAAACTGCTTAAAAAGAACGAGGTCTGTGGGGGCCTTTAGTCTAAAGGCTCCACAGACCTCTATTTTTTTTAAGAAGTTTTAATCGTGGCGATCAAAGGCGTCGATTAACATTGCCAGTTTGTGGGCAAAAACTGAACAGAACACAGTCGGTGAAAATTTCTGGACGCTCTTGGAATCTTAATCGTCGATTCGTCCGTCTTTATTTAAAAACGAAATGTGTGGTTCAAAACGTTTTTCGATGAACGACTGCAGCTGTCGGCGATTAAGGCGGTTTAACATTAAATTAAGTGTTGGGAAATAAAAGTTTTACTCGTTCCGACTAAGCAGTCTTAATCGGCAATTAAAAAGGTTAAAAAGAACTATAGTCAGAGGGGCCCTTAAGATCCGAATTAGGGACGACCTCCACCGATCTGCCAACCGGATAAAATTAATTTTATAAATAAAGCCCTTGGAAATTTTTAGAAAATTTAAATTAAAGAAATTATAAAAAATTATTTATGAATTTAAAAAAAAATATAAATAATTCATTTTTTGAGCACTAAGTACTCATCAGTACTTTTATGTTAAATAATATAATAGGAATTGACATTATACAGGTAATATCAACAATTTTTTTAAAATTAATCATAGCCTTAATCATAATATTTTGGGCAACCCACTAGCAATACATTTGTTTTCATAGTATATGTATTTGATAAAAAAGAGTTTTTATCCAGTTGACAGATAGGTTAGGATTCTTTCACACGAGGAGCTTCACGTCTCCCGCTTCTAAACGGGCGCGTTTATCGCTTCTACCTACCGCCTATTCACACAGAAAGCCATTTTAGTTCCTGGCTTCTTGAGCTCAGTCGTAGAATGGATCGCACGTGAGCTGTAGTCATATACCTTCTACTTCTCGTCGACACAAACTTTGACGACAAAAACGCCAACGATGAAGAATGTTTTGGGTACATCCAATTAACCAAAACGCGATAATTTTTTTGTTCGGGAATGGATAGAGTTGCAAAATCTACGTTGAGCACCTTGCAGGCTTACACCAACTTTTTACGACTTCATTTCGGTCTTTGTACATGTCGAGACCTTTATCCCAAAGAGCGGGTCGGTTGCAGACAGCACTGATTAATAGCTCCACATCGTAATCTGCCATGATGACTGAGTGTAAAGCGTCAACTAGAGAAGAGAGGAGAGCCGTTTTCACTCCTCTTGAGAAAGTCTCCACTCTTCCTGTTGCATTTCAATGAGAGAACGGGCTCTGTGGTTAGTAGTCGAGGTGCAAGAGACGTGAGGACTCTCGTCTTCCGAGACGTGGCGGCTCCCACTTTTCGTCTGGAGGCTCCATTGGTCTCGATGCATTTTGATGCTGAGAGCCTTCCTTTCTCTCGGGAGCGAGAAACGTGAAGCTTTCCGTGTGAAAGAACCCTTAAAGTCGTTTTTAATTCGGATCTTTATTCGAATTCCTAGGAATATCGCCGATTCTCAAATATTGTTGTTCAATTACTGAGTCATGCAGTTGAACCTACGACGTATTTCTACTATGAAAGTTTTTAAACAAAATATTATTTTTAAATCGTTCTTTATTTCGTAAGTAATATCATTCAGACCGAAACCACAACTTTACTCAACGGCATGCGATACTGTCCAATTATTACCCATTTTGTGTCGGATGATACTTGATATGGTATTTGGGTTTTGGAAAGAACAACGTAAAATATAAATTCCTTTAAAAAAATAGGAAATAGAAACATGTCATAAATATTTATATTTACTAAAACACTTTTTTATTAGTCCGAATTAATATTGCATAAAAATTGAAATGTAATTAAAATATTTTTATTTTGCGCAGTTTTTAAGCCATATAACGCCTGTAAAAAATAATTTATATTACAGGGCATCCCACGGTAGTACAAACAAATATTTTAATACGAAGTATGGGGCCAATCTCAGAACTAGATATGGTAAGTATATATACCAGTGATATATTATGTAGTTTAATAATTAATCTTTTAAAATAATACTCCATATTCAGAGCCCTTAATAGTTTGTGTAAAAACGATTTTTTTTTCCTTAAATTTATAATTTGATTATAAAAGTTAGCTCCACCTAAATCTTACTTAAATTAAAGTATTAAAACCCGACCAGCTATTAAAACACTATGCGGTGCATCATTATTTGCTACCAGTTAAGAGAATCTGTCTTTTTATCTTCTTTTAAATCCATTACCTAAGTTTAATATAACATACATTTTAAAGCAGAAACTATGTATTGGCTTACAAGTCATTAAAGAGAAAAAGACAACTAATGTGTTTGTTCATCGCAAATGTTCCTTAGAACTCACGTTTAACGAGAAGTAAAAAAGATGTTTAATTAGGGGTTAGTTAAATATTAGTAAGATTTTGGTTTGTGTGACTAGCACGAATTTGAAATTAAAAGAAAAGTATTTTTCTTTTAATGAAGACAAACCTAGGTATGAATTATTTTATAAAATGTTTCCATTTCTACTTTTAGTTGTTTGCTTTTTAATAATAATAAATATATTGATTGATTGATTGATTGATTGATAAAGTAAATACACAAGTTGAGGTTTTGTCCGCCTCGACACTGCAGCCTACAGGGCTTGTTGTATCTCTTGTGTATTTGTTTCAGTTAAAAAGATTTGACACCTTAGACAGGTGTAGTAGCCCTTTTACTGTTCTTTTCTGATCTCCAGCCTCCTGGTGGTTAGTGTCCACCATGAGGTTTTGATTTGTTCTCCAGTATGTAAGTGCAGGGCACTCATATATGATGTGAGAGGCTGTCTCTTCCTCTTCGTCACATAGTCTGCAAATGGGTTCTTCTCTATAGATGCCCATAGTGTGCATATGTTTTCTTAGGGTGCAGTGTCCGGTTATTAATCCTGTCACTATCCTAATCTGATTCCTATTTAGTTTTAGTAGTTCACTTGTCAATGCTTTCGATGGTGAGTCCAGCATTGATTTACTGTGATTTTGCCTTGGAATGTGGTTCCAGTATGACTGATGTTGTGTTTGAATCCACCGAGTCATGTAGCCACGAACCGAGGCTTTTGGTATTCAAAACAGGTTCAGGACCCACAAAAATTGCTGCGGAGCCTCGCCTGGCCAGGGAGTCTGCATTTTCATTGCCCTGTATTCCCTGTGTCCTGGCACCCAGGAAAGTGTAACTTGTTGTGGTTAGCCAGGTTTAGGAGGCATTGCAGACAGTTCCAAACCAACCTTGAGTTGACTTGTTGGGATGCCAAAGCTTTTATGGCCGCTTGACTATCAGAGAAGATAGTAATGTCCCTGTCCTTATACTCCTCCTCAAGTTCTCTCGCAGACAAAGTTCAATGGCATATATTTCCGCCTGAAAACAGTGGCATATTTCCCAGGGAAGCATAAGCATTGAACCTGGGGGTCATACCATGTATTCCTGCGCCGGCTCCATTGTCAGTCTTGGATCCATCGGTATACCAAACCAAATTCCGAGACTGACCAGGAGATCGCTCACTACCGCCCCAGGTAAACTGGGTTTTGTATGGTATGTGTGTATTTATCCGTTTTGGCATTGTATCACTGCTCATCCCAAATATTGGGTTTGTGATACTGCTCGTTATTCTGGTGTGTCCTAGGGCAGGCCCAGAGCACCAGTTGCCGTTACATTTCAGCCTGTATCCCCATGTTTGCCTGTTTCCATGGCTGCAGTTGGAGTGCTTCTAATAGCTCCCGTTATACAGAGACATGCTAGTCGCTGGAGTTTGGATAACTCCAGCTCTGCTTTTCTCTGTTCTATTTTTGGCCACCAGATAGTTGAACCGTAGGTTATCATGGGTCTTACCACAGCAGTGTACAACCAGTGTACTATGCGTGGCTGAAATCCCCAATTCTTCCCCACAGCTCTTTTGGTAGCCATTAGAGCCATTTTGCCCTTATAATAAATATATGCTTTGCTTATCTCCTTTTTGGCATACACTGTATAACAGCATCCTATAGAAACAATTATAGGTATATCCTTTTACATTATTAATGACCAAAATATTGTAGCAGGTATATTTTCCAAATTGGTAGTTAAACCTTAGTTTAAACTAGATTCACACGACTTGTAAACATTGTGTTATTAGGTAATTATTAAAGTAAAGAGTTTTTTAAAAATGATTTCCCAAAAAGTTTTAACAAAATTAAATACAATTTTATCATTAATATTGTCTATATCATTAATATGTCTTATTAACCTAAACTTAAGGCTACGACAAATTATTTTAAAGAAATACAAAAAAATTATTAGGACTAGCTGAACTTATTTAATATAAAAAGGAATAAAATAAAGTATAAATGGACGTTATTAGTTGTAGAAGTCGTAAGAAAAATAACACTGATTTTTAAACACCCATCGGTATTTTCATAGAAAATCAATACATTTCCAAATGTTATTAAAAGATACCGTTAAAAAATTTAAATTGTATTTCGTAGGTATTTCCGGAAATCTGACAAAAAAATTTACTAGTTTATTTCAAAAGTTGGAAAAATTATACAAATACATTTTTATTGGAACTTTTTACACTTTATAAATTGGTGAAGTCAAAAATTTCTTACGACGTTTGTTTTCGTTAAACCATCATCAACTTTTTATTTAAATAGGGCCCTGGATTATTTATGTAATTTTTTTGAACCTCATATTTTCCCAATTACAAAAATATGTAACACTTAACATTTACTTAACAAATATGGAACGGTCCTAATAGAAATATTGTGTTTATCTCTTATGAAAAGTATGTTTATTTAACAGAAAAATATCAAATGTTATACATCATTGCAATTGAGATTAAAACTGCTTCAAAAAATACAATAAAAAATCAAGAGCCGTATTTAAAAAAATTGAGTTGATGATGGTTTAGCAAAAAACAAACGTCGTAAGAAGTTTTAAACTTTAGCAATAGATGAAGCGCAAAAAGTTCCAATAAAAATGAATTTTTAGATTTTTTCTAACTTTTAAATAAACTCGCAAAAAAATAAAAACAAAAATCGGAAATTTCACTTGTTTGCCATATTTCTGAAAGTACAAAAAATAATTTGAATTTTACAGCGGTATATTATTAAGCTCCCCAATACGCAACTTTGCCAAATTTAAACTAACCAACTATCTCTTACCGTTTCAGAGATCCCTGCTGTTTATTCAGCAACTTTTTTGTATTTAAAAAAAAATATTTTTAATTTAATTTCTCTTATATGGTACTAACTACCATCTATATCCCTGTCTAATACATAACTCTTTTAGGGATAAAATTGTACGTAAAAAATAAACTACATATTTTGATTCCAGGAATATTCAATGGATTGCTACTTTAGACAATACTGGAGAGATCAAAGACTATCATTTGTGGGCCCAATAAAGTCCCTATCATTATCAATTAAAATGTTGGAACGAATTTGGAGGCCTGATACTTTTTTCTATAATGGAAAAAATTCTTACGTTCACACCATAACGGTCCCTAATAAGTTACTAAGGATAAGCCAGGATGGTGATATATTGTATTCAATGCGGTAATATTTTTGGCCTATTCTACGTAAATCTATAAAATGGTGCACTTTTAAAATAAAACTAACTTTAATACCTTTTTATTACATTACAAAAACAATTTAGTTCATATTTTAATTGCAACCTGTTGCTTTTTAATCTCAATATCTAATACATATATTAATTATAAATACGTTTACTGTGGGTACTAATGTGGCAATCTAAAATTAAAGTTAGTAAATATTTGGCTATAGATATACATATTTTAACCCAATAATAAATTTCCTTAAATACAAAACAAGGTAAATTTTATTTTATGTTGTGGTCTGCAACTAGAAATATTTTTTTGTTTTGTTTTGCAGTCTAAAACAAAATTACTTTTATATAGTATGATAAGGATTAAAACAAAATTGGCTTTAGTTGGTTAATAGTCACATCTAATTCACCGACTTTAAGGTTAATTCTATCCGAAGGATATCAGTATTGTAAAAGCATCCATTTCTGGCTTTTTTATGTGACTGCTTTATCTTGCTACATTTTTAAAAAAAGTCTGAAGCCATATTTTAATATTTAATATGGAAATTACGGTATTCAATTAAAGGCAAAATATCATTAGACTTATGACTTTATGAAAAAATCACACTTGCAAGACTTATTTTTACTACCTACATTTTTTTTTAGTAATATATACCTCCCAGAAGTTTATAAACAATTTTATTTTTTCAACAAAATTGACACAAATTTTCTATTTAATCATTCTTTATTTAATTTTCTTTTTCAGCTTAACTATTAAAGCAAAATGTCCAATGCAGTTACAAAGTTTTCCAATGGACCGACAATCCTGTCCACTTATTTTAGGAAGCTGTAAGTAGCTATTTAATTTTACTTATTCGTTTATTACTTTTTGTTTCGTTTGGAGTGTTTCGGATTTTATTAAAACTTTTTTATTGCAACCCAGAATAAAATATGTTTATTTTTGTAGTTATGCTAGGAATATAAAATTGCCTTAAGATCACATTTTAACTTAATTTAGGTTAAACAAAAGAAACATTTAAACCCCTTTTTTTCCAATATGTAAAATTTTAATACGGTGGCAAGCTTTTAATACAATTTATAAAGCAGTGTTAGTAAATACAGTTTTTTAAGTACCACTTTTATTTTTTTTAATTTAATTTAATATAAAATTACACAGGAACTTATTTATGCCTATACATTGTTTAAAAACGTGAAAACTTATTTAATTAATTAGAAAATATCTAGTTAAGTTCTATCAAAGTGCTAATCATAAAGCTCTATATTGTGAATAACAGTTACTTGCAGTATTAGTGAAAGTCATATTCATTGATATAGTAACCCTTTTTTTTATTGAAACCAATATCCTGGCAGAGTATTTTCGGTAAAACCAACAAAGTGGTAACAAAGAGTGGTTTAATGTTGACAATTCACCCTTTCAAAAGTGACAATGTAAGATTATTCACAGTTTCACTTATGATTTTATTTATTATTGTGATAGTTTGTCGATGTCCTTTTTACATGTACGCTCAAATTGCTGTGACTCCTGCTTGACGAATAGCACTGATGATGGTTTTTACCGAAAGCGCTCTGCTAGAATATAGGTTTCAATAAAAAATTTGCACAAATATAAAGTTTTTTCATTTTCTAAATTATGTAAACGCTAAGCGTTGAATCAAAGTCACATTCAAATTGTTGAAATAAAGTTAGTTTCCCATTCCTGTATAAACTTTTAATTTCTCGCATAAAATTTATTTTTAAATTATACAAGAATAGGTGCTAAGAAGTTCAAATATAATTAAAAGAAAGGTTTACCACGTCATATAGGTCTCTGTAGTGATATTGTTAGCAATGTATTATCAAACATGGATTAGGTGGTTTAAAATACAATACTCTAAGTACTTTAGCCCAGCCATTACTTTTACACATCGTTTTTTTAAGGAGAACAGCTAAGATTTCTAAATAAATAAAAGATACTGCAGTATCTTACATACACATGAATTAGCTGCAATAGTTGGAAGGGAAAGCGGTTACTCACCCATGAGGCAAAAATCTATTTAAACCAAAAAACCTATATACTTAAACGGTCAAAATATTATTGCCAAGATCACCTTTTATAATTGTCAACACATCTCGTTATTTAGTCTATTGGATTATAATAAGTTTTGCTTTAATTTTTTATATCGGTCTTGTCATTTATTGTATTTGTATTGTTTTTAATGTTCAAATTTTAATGTTAAATTTTAATTTTCATTAATTCATTTTTTTTGATTATTAAATTTAGTTTTTAAAAGTTTATTGAGCTGAAAGTTAAACTTGTGTAATGTTTGTCTTTAGTGTATTGTTAATGTCGTCTTATTTTTTTGTCATATTTGTGGCTATTTAGTCGATTTTGAAGATATTAAGTTGTTTGGACTATTTATACGCTTGGACAGCCATTACATACGAAAGTTAAATAATGAATTAATTAACTTTTTGGGATAACTATTTTTAATGAGTATATCCTTTGCTTTTTTACGGCTGTATTTCTGTATATTGGCTTGTTAAATAGTATGTATATTTTAAAGATGCATAATTTTAAAATAATTTTGATTATCGTAATAAGCTGAAAGTCCTATAGAATAATGCCCATACTGCTTATTATTACATGTAAGAGTTTTAAAAATAATCACCTTCTTTTATATCAGTTTGGTATCCATAAGTTTTATTATTTTTCAAGTATTTGCTTTTGAATATAAAAACATCACTTTTAAAGAAAAAATATATAAATGATTAACATATACAGTGACCACCAGAAAGTTGGACACATGGAAAAAGTTATTATTATTGAAACTATTAAAAAATTTTTTTGGCAATCGCCTCCGCTTATCCAGCAACCTAAAAATTAATTTTAATATTCCACTCATGTGCTCCGCCGCTGGTTGGTTAGACAATTATAAAAATTTAATTAAAATATTAAAACGTACTTAGTACTATTTTACTATTCTTCTTTTCCTTTATAATACGAATAAAAAAGAAATTTGTGCTAAATAAGTCAAATGGTTTAACAGATATTTTTATTTAATTTAGAAAGTTATTTATTTATAAACATAAAGAAAAAAATACTTTTTTTCACTTAATAAATGGTTTTCATGACATTTATTCTGAGGGATTTTGCGTAAAACTGTTTACTGGTAAGTAGAATATATGCGGTAAAATATCCTGACGCAAAACGAAAACCAAAACCGGAAGCGTTCGAACGAGTTATGATGAGGTTTGTGCAGACCGAAAATGTAGGATCAAATAAAAAAATATTAAATGACAAACCAGCGACAAATAAAGAAAATGAACTAGCTGTTTTATTACTTTTTTCATGAAAATCCGAAAATTACGACCTCGAACATTACTTAAGGAGTAGATTTTTCTAACAGGAGTGTAAGATAATTAATAAAAAAATATATATATATATATATATATATATATATATATATATATATATATATATATATATATATATATATATATATATATATATACCATCCCTATCAAATCCTTACTAAAATTATTTATGGACTTTATTCTTAATAACCATTTCAATGTTTTTAAAAGGTATTTAATTATTTAATTAAAACTTGATTTAACAGATAAGTCAATTACATTAAAAACAATATTTAAGAAATAACTTAATTAAGAGCTATTAAATATATAACAGTAAACTGACCTTTATATACTAGTAAAAAAAGTCTTTGTTTTTCACTTTTTCATGATATTTAAAACTGCACGACCATTTTTTTACTTCGTTTTTATTTACATACACAACATTACACCATAATTATTGGTCACGTAAGTTTATTCTCTCGCTTGATAGCTCCCTTGGTCATAAAAAAAACGATATGCGATATTGACCCGAAATTAACATTTGATGTATTAGAACAGCTTCTAGGATTCTACCAAATATAAATATTATTTAATTTGTTTTATAATTAAAGACGTGTTGT
Organism: Listronotus oregonensis; assembly: GCA_019359885.1. Taxonomy (NCBI): domain Eukaryota; kingdom Metazoa; phylum Arthropoda; class Insecta; order Coleoptera; family Curculionidae; genus Listronotus; species Listronotus oregonensis. The sequence goes on from JAHBCN010000330.1 coordinate 166,086, forward strand.
AAGTCAACCTAAGTTATTTTACCATTTAAAAATAAGGTTTAAAATCATCTTTACTTTGTTTAGCAGATAGGTTAACAATAATAATTATCAGTAAAAAAACAACTTTAAAACTCTTTAAAACTAAAAGATTTATTACCCTAGTTAAGTATTTAGGTGTTTAATACTACAGTCCCTCTTCTTTTTGTGACTAAAAGATTTATTATTATTATATTCTTTGCTTTATAAAAAAAAGAACTTAAAATTATTTCCATTTATTGTTGTAATTGTTTATTTTTTATTAGCTCGTCATTACTTTTTATTATTAATGCTTGCCCAATGTTTGATTGGATAAAATACTGATGATTGGCTTGCCTTTTACTTTGTTTTTGTTTTTACGAGTATTTAGGCGTTTCTTTGAAAGTGTTAGACAATGTAATGGTTTCAATAACACTAAAATCTTGGACTTTCATTGTCTTTATTTGTTAATTGTTACACGAGAAGCCAGAGATAATAACATCATACCAGTTGGATTTCGCCTAAAGTCGCCAATTCCAGGTGAAAGAGCCAAGCGTATTCTCGAAGAAGCTAGCAAATCTCTGCTCCGATCTCAGATAAACTACCACCGATGGAAAAAATCACAGCTCCTGCAAGAAGTTACCCAAAGATATGAAGAAATCAAGGAACATGTACAAGAAGACGACTATAATCCCATTTTCCAAAAGATCCAAAGAACATGCGAGAAGGCCAAAGACGATCTAAGAAAAAAGCACCAGAACAAACTAAACAGACTTTACGGTAAACAACCAACCACTGAGAGTGCCAACAAAAGGACTATTATTAACATGTCCTCCAGAACTCTTTCGAAAACAGAAGAACATCTTCTAGGGAGAGGGCTAAACTTTGCCACAGCCCCAAAACATACACCGATTTTAGACATGATTAGTAGTCTAGAAACAATACGACTCCAGGGACCAGAAGCGGAAGAATTTCGATGGAAAGTTAGAACTGTCTTGGAAAGAAAACAAAGTAACTCCACTAATTTAAATGAAAATGAACTAGTAGCTCTTAAAGAGCTTCAAAATGATAAAACTATCAAAATTCTTCCAGCAGACAAAGGGAATGCCACTGTAGTCATGGATGCAATCACTTACGATCGAAAAATAGATGAAGTTCTTCGGAAAGGTAAATACAGATCACTTGATCAAGATCCAACAGCATCCATAGAGAACAAAATTTACAGGACCTTAAGGAAATACAAAACTTTCTGACCGATGAAACAAGAAAAACTTTAACACCACATAACAGTAAACCTCCTCATCTCTATGGACTACCGAAAATGCACAAGGATAATACACCCTAAGGCCCATCACCAGTTCTAGAAACGCACCACGACTGCATTGGCAAAACACCTTTTAGACCTATTTAAACCACTAGTCGGTAAGACTCCATCTTTGTTAAAAATTCTAGTCATTTTGTTGACATCCTCAAAAATGTAGAAATAGGACCAGACGATACTTTTGTTAGTTTTGATGTAGAAAGTCTATACACAAACGTACCAGTAGAAGAATCGTTAAGCATTATCCGAGCCAAGCTTAAAGAAGATAAAACACTAGTAGAACGGACCCCCTGCCACTGGATGGAGTGATGGAGTTATTGGAGCTTTGCCTCCGTAGTTCCTACTTTCAGGTGAAAGATGAGTTCTACGCACAGGATGATGGGCTTCCCATGGGTTCATCGCTCTCCCCAGTGGTAGCTAATATTTATATGGAATGGTTTGAAGAACATGCAATTAAAACTTCAGTAATTAAACCAAAAGTTTGGCTAAGATATGTTGACGATACTTTTATTGTATGGACAGGTAATGACGAAGAACTTGAAGGTTTCTTAAAACATCTAAATTGCATCCGACCTTGTATCAAATTCACAATGGAGAAGGAGCAAAATTCGGCCTTACCTTTCCTCGACGTTCTAGTCAAACGAAATAATGGACATGTACAAACCTCGGTATACAGAAAACCTACCCACACTGGACAATATTTACACCAAAATTCTAATCATTCTAACGAAACCAAAGAGGGGGTTATACGTACTCTATACAATCGAGCAGTGACCTTATGCAACAGTAGGGAATCCCTGCAAGAGGAAATAGGTCACATAACTAGGGATCTTAAGCAGAACGGATACAGTGGGAGACTAGTAAACGAAACAATCAAAAAAAAATCAAAATAAGACAAGAAACTCTAACTTGAATGAGACTCTACGTGACCAAATATTCATGACAATTCCATACATTAAAGGAACTTCGGAAAAGATCCGCAGAATCGCGAATAAGTACAATATTAAAACGGCATTTAAATCCCAAACTACTCTAAGAAGTATTCTCACCAAAACGAGACCAGACAATAATGTTTCAAACAATGACTGTATCTACCAAATTTCCTGTGATTGTGGTGAGGTATACATTGGGGAAACAAAGAGACCTCTCGAAGTAAGAGTTAAAGAACACAAAAAACATACGGAACGAGGTGAAACGTCGAAGTCAGGTATTGCCGAACACGCTTGGTCAAAACAACACCGCATACAATGGTCGGAAGCCAAAACCATTCATAAAGAAACCCACTGGAAGAAAAGAAAATTTAAGGAAGCTGCAATTATTGTAAACAACCAAAATGTATTTAGCAAACCTAGTGTAGAAATTCCGAATATCTGGCTGCCGTTGCTGAACCGTGAAAAGTCGGTCAAGCTTCAGTGAACAAGGGATAGTATATAAGTCGTAGCTTTTAGGAATAGCTTTTAGTTATCACTTGAAAACGGTTGGAGATACATCACTAACCGAAACGTTGTGTAACAATTAACAAATAAAGACAATGAAAGTCCAAGATTTTAGTGTTATTGAAAGTATTTAGGCGTTACAAGTTGTGGTAAAAATTTGTTTGGACAAGTTAATTACTATAATATTTTTCAGTGTAAATTTATTTATTCTGGTATCTTCGTATTTTGTAAGTTTCTTCCCTAATTTCGTTAATTTGCTTTATTTTTTATAGATGCGTATACCTCAAAGGATTTGGTGTATCAATGGCAAAATCACGATAGCGTAAATTTCGTAGCAGGAATGACCTTATCGCAATTTGATTTAAAAAGTTACCCATCCAGGAATTGCACTTTTAAGAGAAGAGAAGGTATTTATGCATAAAATGTCTAGTATGTACGATAATTGATAATAAAGAATTATATTTGATGGGTTTTTTGCCTTGAAATTATAAATATTGATAAGTTTTTTAGCAATTTTATAGCTTTTGCCTACCTTGTAGCTGAAATCTTAATTCCCAACTGATAACTTACCATTTCTTAAACTAATTTTCTAGTTGTTTATGTCGTATGAATTTGTAATCAATTAGAAAGATAAATAATTTTATACCAACCCTTGAATTTAAAAAAAACTTAAGGGTTGGTAGGGGGCCACTTCCCTTCAGCCAGACCTTGACTTTTATGTTTAGGGGTTCTTCAGGGACAATTACACAAATTTTCACAGTGCCTCACGAACCTACTTAAAATTGTTTACCAGCTCCGGGGATTAAAAGTAAACTACTACCCATTTACTCTCAAATATTTCCAAGCCGTTTTGTCTTGTCTACGTGTGTTGATATGTCCTTGGCTCCTTTTTATTGTGTTTCCAAAAGAATATATGCAAATATTATCTGCAAATTAAAGACGCTAATGCTTTGGTTAAATATTGCTGTGATCAGTATGCTTCTGGACAAATTAGGTACAAAAGTGGGCTTTGTATACTACCTTGCGGTAGTTCTTCATTTGCTGTTCTTGGTCCAAAGCCTTTGCCTTGAATTTTGATATAGATGCTCCTTTTATTGTATAAGGAGATAATGTCATTCGCTACATTAGTGTAAATGCCTATTTTCGTCAGTTTTTCATATTATACAGTGCTTTTCTTTAATGTGCCCCACCCACTTTATTTTTTGAACGGATCAATTTAAAAAATTAAAACTTGAGGTAATGTAATTGATCCATGAATACTATATTTTAGAGTAAAATTGACAGATGAAAATTTCAAGATGGGTGCTGGGCGCCATCTTGGAAAAAAATTAAATTAAAAAGTGGTCTTGGCGCATTATTTTCAAGCCCCTGACGAGTACTTTACAACCCTAAAATATAAAGTCAATTCCTTTACCTACTACAAAATGCTGTTACATTTCCAATCCAACAACCGAAAAAATTGTCATCTAAATAGTTCCGAACTTCTCTGGAGTAATGTGGTGGAGCTCCATCTTGCTGGAATACAATATCCATATCAAATTTATTAGTTTCGTAGAATTCTGTTCATCGATCAGGGTAATCTTCAGTTAACTAGTGTTAACTGGACCAGTGAAATGGACAGCTCCTTGCCAGATTTGACACCTCTGGACTTTTTCTATAGGACTATTTGAAGAAAATGGTGTACGAAACTGAGCCTGCTTCAATATTGGATATACGATAGAGAATGGCAAATATTTGTAGAAATACCGATGTTACTGTATTTGAAAATGTTCGGCGTGAAATTTCAGACCGACTGTTCTTGTGTCAAGAAGTTCAAGGCAACCATTTTCACCATCTTCTCAACTTAACTCAACGTTATTATTTAAATTATTAAGTCAAATCTTAATATATTCAGGTAATTATCAAATGTACCACTATTTTGTAGAAGGTAAAGGAATTGACTTTATATTCTAGGGTTGTAAAGTACTCGTCAGAAGCTTTAAAATGATGCGCCACTTGAAATTTTTATCTGTCAATTTTACTCTAAAATAAGGTATTTATGCATCAATTACATTACCTCAAGCTTTAATATTTTGAATTGATCCGTTCAAAAAATAAGGGGAGGGGGAACATTAAAGAATAGCACTGTATATTAGGTTTACATGATCGTAGGACGTTGTTAGTTTTTAAATCTCTGGTAACTTATGCATCCCTTTCCAATAAACATAAATAAAATTTTTATTAATTTTAAAATTTAACGTTGTTTTTCTAAGATTAACACAGCTGCAAATAATATGGATTGTAAAAAATGTTGCTTGAAAATTAAAGAGTTTTTAAAGAAATGTTTTATTATGCGCTACGTAGGCATAAAATTTGTAATTGTGGTTAGTTTATTAATTTGGTCGTCTGACCCAAGTTTTAAAACCAAATATAGTAGTAGCTTGTCAATATTTTTGGTTTTGATTAGACTTTTGTTAATTTATTACTAAAATCAATTTTAAATAAAAACATTTAATAAAATTAAATTAATTCAAAAACTAGAAATTTATAAAGAGTGGCGTTTTATTTGACCAACCAACAGTGTAAGTTAACTGTGATTTTTTAAAATATAAATATTTATTTAGGAGAGTTTTCCGTCCTAGAAGTATCATTTAATCTTCAAAGGCACACTGGCTACTTTCTAATTCAAGTCTACGTACCATGTATCCTGATCGTTGTGCTTTCGTGGGTTTCCTTTTGGATTCATCGAGAAGCCACCAGCGATAGAATAGGATTAGGTAAATATTTACAAAAGGTATTATGCGCAAATTAAAAATACGTTTTACAAATTATTTAAGTATTAAAAAAACATGTGTCCGTATAAATATACGTACTTACTATGTTTAATGCAAGTCTCTAGTAAAAAATAAAAAGTTGTCTTTTTTGCATAAGGATACGACGTTGCCATCTCCTTTCTAAAAAGCTATCCCAAATTCTTAATTGAGACAAGACTTGCATTGAAAAGCTATTTTTTAGAATTTGCCCATTTTAAACACATAAACAATTATAATAACACAGGTTTATGGACTGTAATATTGAAAATAAACATTAAAGTGCAAACTTGGTTCTTTCACTTAAAATGTTTATTTTTTGTATTTCCAAATTTTGCACAGCTTTTAATGGTGGTTTGGTCAATACTGTTATAACTTTTAAGACATAAAATCTATTTAGGATGTTTGGAAAAGTCCTGCAATAGCTAAATACAAACGACTTTCTGCCCCACTCTTATGGTTCTAAGTACTCCTTTTTGCTTTGCTTGATGTAAAAATCAGATTTACATCCCATTTTTTCTGTATCTCCTAGGGTATCTGTGTAAAAAAATAAACTTTATAATAATTTTAAAATAATTTTAGGTATCTATATTAGTATTTTTTTACCATAGTACTAGCAGAGAAAGAAACGGTCACCTTGATAATTGAGACAGAAGACTACCAACAGTCCACGTACCAACTTTTATGAAGAATAAAATTTTTTGATAAATTACCAATAAGAAAATTTTTAATTTTTTGTACATTTAATGGACCACACTATACAGACTAATTTAAAATATTTTTATTACGATTTTGACCAACCTTTTTTAAGTGTTATCCTACTTCTAGTAGCATATTAGCTATTTCCTTTTGTTTTAATATACTTATGCTTATCTTTAAAGTGCTGTTTATGTTATTTTCCCCTGTAATTTTCAAAGAACCCTAAATACATACCTATTGTTTTTACCTTTTTGGGTGGATATTTAATATAGTTTGAGAGCAACGGAAAGGCAAGAATATTTCTTATGTAAATGCTTGTGGGCTTGAAATATTAGATAAATTATAATATAGCTTCCTCTTAAGTAGTACAGGGTCCTTGATTATATTTACGTGGCATCTGAAGCCTTTATTTTTAAAGGTAGAAAAATTTTTGCATATCTTTTTGAAATTATCAGGAAAAAATATTGCATTAAAAAATGGAAAAATATGGGCAACTTTTTTAAATGGAACATCCTGTATATTATGCGCTACAACGAAAAAAAAGAAAGATTTTTTTTTCGATTTCAAATATATATACATTGATGATATTTGACTCAATCATTTTTGAAATATTTTAGCTTAAATTATAAATACATTAAAAAAAATAATATTAGTATCGAGAAGGCCATGGAAACAATAAAATTGTTATGATAAATTTGACATCTCGATATTGCAGAAGGTTGAATTTTATCATTTTTAACTATTAGGAATAATCTTTATTGCTTTTTTGTCGATGGGCTATTCAAAAAAACAAAAAAATCGTAATTGTGAGTCTTTTAACGGCAACAAGAAAAATGTGACGACAGTGCAAAGGGAATATCACTTATTATATGCTTAAAAACGGCTAGCAACTGTAGACACTATTTAATACAGAGTGAGAAAATTTAATCTCCCGAAAAACTTAAAAATAAAGAAAATGACTGTAGCACGAAATGAAAAAGAAAATTTGGCTATTTTCGTTTTTTTTTCAGGATAATTATTATAATTTTTCTATTAAACTAGCACTAACTACTTAATAATTTTAGAAAATCCTGAAATAACAAAATTGTATGTGGCATCTAAACCTAATAGAACAGATTATAAATTTTATTCAACTTTAAAATTTTACAAATTTTATCTCTATAAATTTACTTATGTCCGTTTAGAATCTTAAAAAAGATTCGAAAGAAACCATAGAGGACCGACCTGAGTATGCATTCAAAATAGCTAGGCTATATAGCACGATCTGAAGTTTTTAAATAAACTTCTATTCACCGACGAGTCTTTCTTCACTATAGCAGGAATGTTTAATCTCAAGAATAAACATTATTGGTCCAGAGAAAACTCTCACCAAATTCAGAGTTGTAACAATTTTATTGTTTCCATGGCTTTCTTAATCCTTATATGAAAGTTTCTTGCAATTTATTTATAATTTAAACCAAAATGTCCCAAAATGATAAGCTTCGACTTTTTATAATATCGAGACGTCAAATTTGTCATAACAATTTCATGTTTCCATGACCTTCTTGATGCTATTATGATTTATTTTTTTAAATTTATTTAAAATTTAAGCTAAAATATCTTAAAAATGGTTTACTCAAATATCATCAACATATTTGAAATCAGGAAAAAAAGATCTTTCTTTGTAGCACATAATATACAGGGTGTTCCATTTAAAAAAGTTGAAGTTGCTCATATTTTTACATTTTTTAATACGGTATTTTTTACTAATAATTTCAAAAGATAATATGGAAAAAAACCTACAATTTTTATGTAAAATATTTTTTTTCTTCAAAAATAAAGGTTCTAGATGCCACGTAAATATAATAAAATACCATGTCCACCTATAATTTCATTTAATCAACAAACGTTTATTTTTTAATATCTCCTTTTATATATTTTTTTACGTCAAAGAAAGCATATGGAGATATGGAATTTTTTATAGTTTTTCTTTGTTCAAAATATTTTCCGTTATTTATTATTACAATAAAAAAGGGGTTTTTAAGTATACCGTGTAATTAAGGTTTAGTACTTAAAAAAAACATAACCTCATCATCATTCCCCATGAATAACTTAGACGATTTTAACGACAATAAATTTAAAATTTGTTTTAAAAGAGACTTAATTTAAGCGACAGTATATTTTTTGATATTTTTATTTTTTAACCATACCTATAAACCTACAACCGAAAGGTTTAAAGTCTTGGGTAATTTTTAAAACGAAATTTTAGACGTCGGCGCAGCTTATTTTTTCATCGCAGACTTTAGATATCTACATTTTTTTAATACCTGTAATGGGTTGTACTTTTAGAATCTACTGCTAAATATTTGATGACACTCTTTCAAACATAGCTTAAAAACAGTGATTAAAAAAAATTACCGAGATTTTTTTTGAGAACAGACACATAAAGAGCAGTTATTTTTTCTTCTATTTAGAGTACGTTTTAAAAAAATACAAAAGCCATATTATGCCTTGGTAGTTTTTTTTTACGATTATTTATGTATCTGTTTACGTTAACGCAATCACTTATGCATATATATCTAGAAATGAGCCTTTGGTAAGGAGCTTAAGATAATAATTTGGTGTTTTCTTTCCCGATTAGGAACAGAACAGAGGTTAAAATTTTTTATGGAACTTCGTCATTTCTGGACTTAAAAGCATGAATAAAATATATATACAGGGTGCCACAGATTCGAGTGCATGCATGGGGATCTCGGAAACCGTAAGAGATACGAAGTCGGTTAAATTATGGCAAAGTTGTGTATTTGCGTTACTAACCATGTCCACTTTAGAAAGTTGCAAAATTCCGAGTACTTCCGAAGAAATCCGAAAAAAAACGAAATTTGCCAATTTCGTTTTGATTTTTTTCTGACGTTATTTAAAGAAATATGGAAAAACAAAAGATACTTTCTCATGGCCACTTTTTAAGCTCTACAAAACAGCGTTGAGAGATTTTCCGCACGACGTTTCGTTTTCGTTAAACCATCATAAACTTTATTTTTTTAAATACGGAACTGGGTTATTTATTTAATTTTTTTGAACCCCTTATTATCCCAATTACAAAAATGTATAACACTTAATATTTATTAACAAATATGGAACTCCCTTATAAGAAATGATGAGCGTTCCTTGTCTAACTCATTGTCTCTTATGAAAAATTGTTTATTTAACAGAAAAATATTAAATAAATATGTTCTATAGTTTTGTGGCGGATCCATGTTTTAGTTTGTTTTATTTGGGTTACTCGCCTTTTTACTTTTTGGAAAATGGGACCCTCTTGGTCCGGGTCCCGGGGTATGCGGGCTGACCCTGGCCAGCCCTATGGACCCCTATGAACTTGCAGATCGCCTGCAACAAAAAAGAAGAAAATCCCCAAAAAAAAAAAAAAAAAAAAAAAATCACAAATATTAATCTACGTTTCGGTGGCAAATCGGCCACCGTTATCAAGATTGAAACTAAAACAAAAAATTAAACTAAATTTTAAGAAATTTTAGGTCTGAAAACTTAGGAAATTCTGATAGCTTTTGAACTTTTAATGACGTTTTGTCATAAGTGACAATAGGTTATTGGACTGGTGTATGTATAGTATTTAAAAAGACCAGAAAGGTGGGTGGTATGGTGTGTTAATTGATTTTCAGTTTACCTGAATTTACTTCAGCATCAAGCATAGATAACCATGTATTATTTAAACTAACAGATATTGATGCTACACATCTGTGTTTATTTAATAAAATAAATGCACTTTCTTTTATTTTACGTTTTTTTGAACAAGTTTCCTTTGCTATAATGCTAGAAGCATTCCAGTTTATTATGTGGTTATTATCAAATGCGTGTTGACAGATTTTTGATTTGTGGAATTCTGTGTTTCTAATATATGTTCTATGTTCTTTTATGCGTTTGGCTAATGGTCTGGAAGTTTCACCTATATAAAATTTATTACATTCACAAGGGATCTTATAAATGACATTTTTTGTGTTTTCGTTTATATTGTATGGTTTTGTTTTTGTTACTTGGGATCTAATGGTGTTTTGTGTTTTAAAGATAGTGCGAATATTATATTTGTTACCTATTCGTTGAATTTTATTTGATAAGCCAGGAATATATGGTAAAAATAGATTTGTAACAGGCCTATTTTGATTTTGTCTTAAATTTGGTTGTTCAAATTTTAGAAAGCATTTATTTATAAAATCAAGAGGATAATTATTTTGAACTAAAATATCTTTTAAAAATTCTTTTTCATTTTCTTTGTTTTGATCAGAACAAATTATTTTAATTCTATCAAAAAGACTTTTACAACTCCTTTCTTTACCATTATTGGGTGATTAGAGTTAAAATTTAAGTATCTGTTGGTATGTGTAGGTTTTCTGTAAATTTTGGTTTCGAAATTATTTACATCTTTTTTATTAGAATATCAAGAAAAGGAAGTTGTGAGTTTTGTTCTTTTTCTAAAGTGAAATGAATAGTGGGTTCTTGTGTATTAATGTGTGTTAAAAAATTATTTAGACAATTTTCGTCAAGTTGGTAAATAGAAAAAATGTCATCTATATATCTCCACCAAACTAAAGGTTTATAATTATGATTTTGAACAAAATTGGATTCAAAATTTTCCATAAAAATATTACTTAATAATGGTGATAAAGGTGAACCCATGGCCATGCCAGAAGTTTGTTTGTAAAAGTCAGTGTTATATTGGAAGTATGTTGTTTTTACGCAAAAAGTTAATAATTCAAGAATAGAATTTATGTTTAGTTTGGTTCTTTCGCCAAGGTTGACATCATTTTCTAATTTATTTCTAACAATATTTAATGTTTTATCTACAGGAACATTTGTGAATAAACTTACAACATCAAAACTTACCAAGGTGTTATTTGGGTCTATGTCAATGTGTCTTAATTTTCTAGAAAATGTTGGGAATTTTTAATGTATGAGTCAGTATTGTTTACTAAAGGATCTAAAATAGTAAGTAAAAATTTTGCTAATGGGTGTGTAGGTGAGTTTATGCAACTAACTATAGGACGTAATGGTATATCAGGTTTGTGTATTTTTGGTACTCCATAAAAGTGTGGAGTTTTACTGTTATGGGGTGTAAGTGTAAATCTTTCTCTATCTGTAAAGCTGTTTTTATGTTTTTTAAAATGTTATAAATTTGTCTTTCAATGGTTTCAGTTGGATCATTGTTTATTTTTGTATAATTACCATCATTTAAAAGAGACATTATTTTATTATCATACATATCACAGTCTATTATTACTGTTGCATTACCTTTATCTGCAGGAAGAATTTTTATGGTATTGTCTCTTTTTAATGATTGTAATGCTTTTTGTTCAATGTTTGTTAAATTTTGTTTAATTTTAAAAGGTCTTTCTAAAGCAATTTTAGTTCTAATTCTAAATTCATCTTGGTGTTCTATTGGTAAGTTTTGACATGTTTCTTCAATGCATGAAATAATGTCAAGCTTGGGAACTGTTTTGGGTGTAATGGCAAAATTTAAGCCTTTAGAAAGAACAAGAGATTCAGCATTTGTTAATTCTTTTTTAGATAAATTAACTACAGTTTTATTAATCATTTCATTATTTCTTATGTTAGATATTTCTGAGTTTAATTTTTCTTGCATTAAATTATTAAATTTATTTTTATGTATGTCTTTTTGAATTTGAAAATTTATTAAATAACTATTATAAACACAATTACAAATGTGATTAAAATCGAAAACATGAATTTGATTTTGTAAAATAGACTTTAAATTATTAATCTCTTCTAATAGATTACTTTTATTATATCTATGAAATTGTAATCTTTCACGTAACATAGCTTTGCTTGCTCTTTCTAAAATAGTATTTACTCTTTGATTCGTGTATGGAGCTTTTAGTCTTAAACCTTTTGGTATGATATTGTTATTTTTACATTTATGTAAAAACGTTAAACTATTTTCAGAATGTCCTAACTTTTTGTATTTATTTTCTAAATCTCTAAAAATAGAACATGTATAAGGCCCATACCTGAATTGTAAATATGTTCTATAGTTTTGTGGCGGATCCATGTTTTAGTTTGTTTTATTTGGGTTACTCGCCTTTTTACTTTTTGGAAAATGGGACCCTCTTGGTCCGGGTCCCGGGGTATGCGGGCTGACCCTGGCCAGCCCTATGGACCCCTATGAACTTGCAGATCGCCTGCAACAAAAAAGAAGAAAACCCCCAAAAAAAAAAAAAAATCACAAATATTAATCTACGTTTCGGTGGCAAATCGGCCACCGTTATCAAGATTGAAACTAAAACAAAAAATTAAACTAAATTTTAAGAAATTTTAGGTCTGAAAACTTAGGAAATTCTGATAGCTTTTGAACTTTTAATGACGTTTTGTCATAAGTGACAATAGGTTATTGGACTGGTGTATGTATAGTATTTAAAAAGACCAGAAAGGTGGGTGGTATGGTGTGTTAATTGATTTTCAGTTTACCTGAATTTACTTCAGCATCAAGCATAGATAACCATGTATTATTTATACTAACAGATATTGATGCTACACATCTGTGTTTATTTAATAAAATAAATGCACTTTCTTTTATTTTACGTTTTTGAACAAGTTTCCTTTGTTATAATGCTAGAAGCATTACAGTTTATTATGTGGTTATTATCAAATGCGTGTTGACAGATTTTTGATTTGTGGAATTCTGTGTTTCTAATATATGTTCTATGTTCTTTTATGCGTTTGGCTAATGGTCTGGAAGTTTCACCTATATAAAATTTATTACATTCACAAGGGATCTTATAAATGACATTTTTTGTTTTTCGTTTATATTGTATGGTTTTGTTTTTGTTACTTGGGATCTAATGGTGTTTTGTGTTTTAAAGATAGTGCGAATATTAAATTTGTTACCTATTCGTTGAATTTTATTTGATAAGCCAGGAATATATGGTAAAAATAGATTTGTAACAGGTCTATTTTGATTTTGTCTTAAATTTGGTTGTTCAAATTTTAGAAAGCATTTATTTATAAAATCAAGAGGATAATTATTTTGAACTAAAATATCTTTTTTCTTTTTTATTTTCTTTGTTTTGATCAGAACAAATTATTTTAATTCTATCAAAAAGACTTTTTACAACCTTTTTACCAATTTGATTAGAGTTAAAATTTAAGTATCTGTTGGTATGTGTAGGTTTTCTGTAAATTTTGGTTTTTTTATTATTTTTTATTTTTTTTTATTTTTGGAGTACCAAAAATACACAAACCTGATATACCATTACGTCCTATAGTTAGTTGCATAAACTCACCACACACCCATTACAAAATTTTTACTTCTATTTTAGATCCTTTAGTAAACAATACTGACTCATACATTAAAAATTCCCAACATTTTCTAGAAAAATTAAGAACATTGACATAGACCCAAATAACACCTTGGTAAGTTTTGATGTTTAAGTTTATTCACAAATGTTCCTGTAGATAAAACATTAAATATTGTTAGAAATAAATTAAAAATGATGTCAACCGGGAAAGAACCAAACTAAACATAAATTTACTCTTGAATTATTAACTTTTTGCGTAAAAACAACATACTTCCAATATAACATGACTTTTACAAACAAACTTCTGGCATGGCCATGGGTTCACCTTTTCACCATTATTAAGTAATATTTTTATGGAAAATTTTGAATCCAATTTTGTTCAAAATCATAATTATAAACCTTTAGTTTGGTGGAGATATATAGAAATTTTTCTATTTACCAACTTGACGAAAATTGTCTAAATAATTTTTTAACACACATTAATACACAAGAACCCACTATTCATTTCACTTTAGAAAAAGAACAAAACTCACAACTTCCTTTTCTTGATATTCTAATAAAAAAAGATGTAAATAATTTCGAAACCAAAATTTACAGAAAACCTACACATACCAACAGATACTTAAATTTTAACTCTAATCACCCAATAATGGTAAAGAAAGGAGTTGTAATAAGTCTTTTTGATAGAATTAAAATAATTTGTTCTGATCAAAACAAAGAAAATGAAATAGAATTTTTAAAAGATATTTTAGTTCAAAATAATTATCCTCTTGATTTTATAAATAAATGCTTTCTAAAATTTGAACAACCAAATTTAAGACAAAATCAAAAATAGACCTGTTACAAATCTATTTTTACCATATATTCCTGGCTTATCAAATAAAATTCAACGAATAGGTAACAAATTTAATATTCGCACTATCTTTAAAACACAAAACACCATTAGATCCCAAGTAACAAAAAAAAACCATACAATATAAACGAAAACACAAAAAATGTCATTTATAAGATCCCTTGTGAATGTAATAAATTTTATATAGGTGAAACTTCCAGACCATTAGCCAAACGCATAAAAGAACATAGAATATATATTAGAAACACAGAATTCCACAAATCAAAAATCTGTCAACACGCATTTGATAATAACCACATAATAAACTGGAATGCTTCTAGCATTTTAGCAAAGGAAACTTGTTCAAAAAAACGTAAAATAAAAAGAAAGTGCATTTATTTATTAAATAAAGACAGATGTGTAGCATCAATATCTGTTAGTTTAAATAATACATGGTTACCTATGCTTGATGCTGAAGTAAATTCAGGTAAACTGAAAATCAATTAACACACCATACCACCACCTTTCTGGTCTTTTTAAATACTATACATACACCAGTCCAATAACCTATTGTCACTTATGACAAAAACGTCATTAAAAGTTCAAAAGCTATCAGAATTTCCTAAGTTTTCAGACCTAAAATTTCTTAAAATTTAGTTTAATTTTTGTTTTAGTTTCAATCTTGATAACGGTGGCCGATTTGCCACCGAAACGTAGATTAATATTTGTGATTTTTTTTTTGGGGGTTTTCTTCTTTTTTGTTGCAGGCGATCTGCAAGTTCATAGGGGTCCATAGGGCTGGCCAGGGTCAGCCCGCATACCCCGGGACCCGGACCAAGAGGGTCCCATTTTCCAAAAAGTAAAAAGGCGAGTAACCCAAATAAAACAAACTAAAATATTAAATGTTATACATCATTTTTATTGGGAATATTACTGCTTCAAAAAAATGCAATAAACAATTGAGTGCCGTATTTAAAAAAATAAAGTTGATGATGGTTTAAGGAAAACGTAACGTCCTACGGAAAATCTCCCAACGCTATTTTGTATAGCTTAAATTTATTTATATATATATATATATATATATATATATATATATATATATATATATATATATATATATATATATATATATATATATATATATATATATATATATATATATATATAAAAAATAAATATGACAAATCCAAATAAAACAGTACTAAAAAATTTAAAAAATAACTATCTTAGAAACCATCGGAATTTTTTTTATAAAATAAAAAACAGAAGAAAGGTATTGCTTTCTTACTTGTGAGTGCAACATTTAATTTCGTCGCAAGTTTTAATATACTATATTTCTTAGATTTTTTTGCTAATTTTTTTCTTAAAGGCTGCTGTAAAATGCCACTGTAAATATTCTTACCCGTAAATATCCTACTTATTTGTTAAACATATATATTTTGTAAAACAATCCAATAGTTTTTAGGATATTGGTTGTTTATATTTTAAATTTATTTCTATCTACATATTTTTTTCTTGTAATTGTAGGAATAACTACTGTATTAACTTTGTCTACAATCAGCTTAGACTCAAGGACCGATTTACCAAAAGTACGATATGCTACCGCTTTGGACTGGTTTTTGCTTATGAGTTTTCTTTACTGTATTGCCACATTACTGGAATTTGCTGGGGTTCATTATTTTACCAAGGTAAGATAAATAATACAATACCCGTAATAAACCAGAAGAGTTTGATTTGATGTACCATCGTGAGGTTCATATATTGTAGTACAGTACCGCTTTCTTTAAAATTGTAAAATAGGATTTTTAAATACAACCATATATCATACCTAAACCTAAATAATTTATACTCGTACAATAAAAGCTCCTTGTTCGCGCTTCCTTCATTGCGCTTACACTATTCGCGGATTAAAAAATGCTATCCAAGTCCTATATTCGCGGCTAAAGATTTTTTTATACGCGGATCTAATCGATACATCGGTACATACACATTGATAAAAAGGATTCCTATACCTATGCAGGTATCCAACCAAATATCCTTTGTAAACGCGTCGTCTTTTAATTTATTTTAAGAATTTAGGTAAAATAAGTTTTCCTGTTATGTTTTTTTATCTTTTCTCATTTGTAGTAGTAGCATAAAAATAACTTGTTTAATATTCCTTATTTTTTATTTAAAAAAAAAACACTTTTATAATACCCAAGGTTGATAAGAAAAAGAAAACGATTGAAAATGATAAAACCAATTCGGAACCTTACTTTTAGATCCTTCTTATATGTTTTTGGTATTTTAAAAATTTATCTAATAAATTGCATTTATTTAACACAAATATCCTGCTTTTTAATTACAACTTAGGTTGGTAGTGGAGAAATTCCAGTAGACGAAGACGACTGGGAAGACTGTGAAGAGCCTGCGGTAGAATGTATTGGAAGTACTTCTGCTGATTTACTAGAAAATGTTACTACCGCCCCAGAAAGTCGAAGAAGAAGAAGCTCAATTGTTTGTCCAATTTATAACGTAAGTATGTGACATTTTGTACGACAAATTAAGTTTTACAACATATTTTTGGGTTGCTCGCCAGACTTGTAAAAATGAACCGCTTTGGTCAAGGTCCCAGGGCATAGATTCTTGCACGCATAGATTGCAAAGAGTCAATTAATCCTTCCGAACCGAAGGACCCTTTAATAATGCAAAAAACGCTGTAGTAACATAAAATGTACTTCAAAAGTATTTTATCTTGGGACGAAGGCTAAGGCCTAAATATTTACACTATTAGACTTTATACGTAGCTACTTACCCACGCCGTCACCAGACGCGCCATGTCGCTGGTGTATCAGTCGTTTGCCCAGCTTCATCCTATTATATAATCAAAAAATAAAATATATTTAGTTTTCTAGTAAGATTGTATCATTGTTATCAATGGCCAACTTATAACTCCTTTAAAGAATTATACCCAACTTATAGTTGTGATACATGATAACTTATTTTAGAACCAAAATATGTTTCGTTTTTTTTATTTGATAATTATTTGAGAAATAACCACAAAAAAATGTGGTATGTGGTGGGTGCCGACTAAGATTTTTTGGCCTTTTTTTTGGCTGAACACGAATCTGAAGTCTGGGGTCACACAGCAAAATGCGAGTAAAGTCGTAATTTCAGATATTAACATTTTTTTTTATTATTTAAAATGTCAATATCCCAAAAACTATAAAAGATACACGATGACATAAACTATGTATTTTACAAGACCTTTATTTTAAGCTATAAAATCTTTTTGTCTAAATGCAATATTTTTCGAGTTATAATAAAAAAACTGAATTCTCAGAATTTTTTCAAGGAAAAAAATTAATATATTTTTTTTTTATTTTTGGATTTTGTCTGCAAATTTGAAGTGGTTTAACTAAATAAAATAAATGATTAATATTTTAAAAAAAAAATCCAAAAATCACAATAATGAAAACAAAATCCTATTTTGAATAATTTTTTTTTGTCAAAATTACATTTTCGTTTGTATCTTATCTTATCAAAAATGTTTACATAATTTATATAGACAACTTGAAAAGCTTTATTTTTTGTTTTATGAATATTTTTTATCTCTTATAGTTTATACAGTAATAGTCCAAACATTTTGTGGTAACAGGTTTCTGCCGGTAAATGTACCGTATCGGTTTTCTGGGGTTTTTTTCGATTTTTTGCGGTTTGCCAACTTTAACTTCAGATTCGTGTTCAGCGGAAAAAAATACACCAAAAAATCCCGGTCCGACACCCAGCACACACCACTTTTTTATGGACCTGTGTAATTATAGCCCATGACACGTTTTAAAAAAAGTGGGATTTAGGTAGAAATGTCACATAGTTGTTTATAGATAGGATAGATGAGTAAGTAATCGACTAATTGCCTGACATACCTGCGTACACCAGGTACTGCGCATACGGAAAAGATGTGAGTAAAATGTTTTGTCAAAAGAAATGATTGATTTAAAAGCCAACAAAGACCATTTGAAAGTTAAGTTGGTTTAAAATAAAAACTAGGAAAGGCAATCCCTTTGCAGGAAGTTAATTTTAAATCAAACCATTTCCAAGTTGTACTTAAAAAAAAATGTTTGATTTACGCCAAAATTTGAATGGCCTCTTTATTGTATACCGGGTGACACATCAGACATGTAACAGTCCATAACTTTTTTATTTATTAGAATTTATTTTTTAAATTTAAGTGGTGCACCTGTTATAAGGACACGCTTTTAATGACTAAATAAAACCAATTTTTTCACTTCTGGCTTAACCGGAAGTAACTCAAAAATTTAAATTTTAAATATCACCCTGTATATATTTTTAGCCTACCGGATCCCCCTTAAAATTCTCCTTTCAACCATGTGTCACACTTGTCATTTTATTTCAAAATGGCTGCCAAAGTCGATTGTTTTTGCCAAAGTTTTAGGAGGCCATGATGTGTCCATTACAAATTATTAGCATGTAAAAGGCGTTGAGATGTGAAGAATAGGGTGTAAAAATATTTGTGATTTTGTTAATTTTTATCTGAATAATAAGAGTTAGGAATAGAGGTTAATTTTAAAAATTTTATAAATGTATTTTTTTTAATGCTTAATATCTCAAAATTCAAAATAGAAAACTCCAATTTTGATTAAATGTAACTTTAGATAAAAGTTTTAATAATTTACATAGTTTATTAGAACTAGTATGGCGAACTGAGTTTTTTATTAAAAACGCGAAATTATACATGTCTACATTGTTTTGCAAATACGTAGATTATATTATTAAAAATAACACGCCAAGTAGGCTTGGTTACATCCTAGCATATTAGTTTTAAAAACGTTAAACAATTCTAGAGGGCCATGGATATAAAATTGCTACAAACATTTGTTTAATGTTACAAAGCCTACTTGGCGTGTTATTTATACTAACATAATCTATGTATTTGCGAAACAATGTAGATATGTATAATTTCGCATTTTTAATAAAAAAAAGTCTGTTCTCCATACTAGTTTTGATAAACTATGGGAATTATTAAATCTTTGATTTAAAGTTATATTTAATCAAAATTGTAGTTTCTTATGTTGGATTTTGAGATATTAAGCGTTAAAAAAATTCATTTCTTAAATTTTCAAAATTAACCTCTATTCCTAACTCTTATTATTTAGATAAAAATTAACAAAATTACAAATATTTTTACACCCTATTCTTCACATCTCAACGCCTTTTACATGCTGATAATTTGTAATTGACACACCATGGCCTACTAAAACTTTGGCAAAAACACTCGATTTTGGCAGTCATTTTGAATTGAAATGACAAGTGTGACACATGGTTAAAAAGATAATTTTAACCCTTAAGTGCGCGCGAGGGGGCACTAAGTGCTCCCTTCTCAGTAAAACAGTAGTTAACTTACTTATTCGGCACAAATACGCCCGTCCGCACATCTAACCTACGGCTGGGGTATCAACACTCTGTACTAGCGTTTTTGGTTAGTTTGATTTAGTTTGTCGAGAGATATGGACGTAGATGCAGCCAGCTGCTCCAATGGTGCACAAAGTGCTCCGGCGCAACCACTTATGTAAGTGAAATATTTTGACCTAATTATTTATATTTCTTGTCATTCTGATTTGCCACAAATTAGAAGAGTATTTTTGAAAAATTTGTCTTTGAATTTGATGAAACTGCACCTAACTGAACGAGTCACAATTCGTTTGCTGCCAGCGAATATAAAATCCATTCTTGCAAAATATGCGGTCGCAGAAGACGTCCAAGAAGTCATCCCAGAAGAAAAAAGTAGAGGGCGCTGTTGTTTTTGCCCGAAAGCAAAAAGAATAAACACTACAATAACATGTAGCACTTGTAGAAAATTTGCTTGTAAAAAACATATGGCCATCAAGTATACTTGTCAAAACTGCTCAATAACAATTGATGAAGATAGTTCCTAGTTTCTGAAATATGTATATTTTTCTTCAAATCTTTGATGTTTGATTTGTTTTTAGGGTGTTTTATTTGTTTCACTGCATTTCTTTTGTTTTTTATTTCGTTTAATTTTTCGTAAGAAATAACATTACTTAAGTTTTTTCTTGTTTGGCATCCTGTATCTCAAAATATACTTATATATTTAATTTTTTCTTTTTCTTCGTACTATATGTTACAGTATTTATACACTTTGGAGATATTGTAAAATAAATAAATATATAACGTATATTGCTTTTACTTTTTGAATAGTTTTACATCATTTTAAAAGTTAGGTGCATAAAGTGCTCCTTGCGACTACTTACGTATAAAAAACTGGCGCGCCTACTTAAGGGTTAAGGGGGATCAGGCAATAACACCTACAATACAAGGACAAAGTGCTGCGGCGTGACGTCATCACCCGGAGGCCGACCGAACATTGGTGCTGCTACTGGCGTTGCATAAATATTTATATTTTAAATCAATTGATTGCAGTATTGGCGATTAACATAATGCACAAAAAATTAATAAATAAGAAAAGTAATGACAAAAACAAATAATAATAATTAAAAGAGTAGTTAACTGGAAAATATGTCTCTAGACATTATATTTTAATTATTAAGTGATGCGTATTTTTACATTCTTAGATAGAAAAATGTCATAATGTCGATAAACATCATAAGTAATAATATCATACAATTCATTATTGATTTTTTTGATAAGTATAAATTACCTAAAAAAATCATTCCGAATAAGTATTGAGTTTTCGTTTATTCCGTTTACCTAATTGATCATTTTTTTTCCACAGTAATTTTTAATTAATGTGTTAGAAATACAACTCAATAAAATATCAATAATGGTTTTTACGGAGTGTGTATTACAGCCTTCAAAATATATTAGATGTTCCTGTTTAACGAGAAATTTAAAAATTAATAAAGATAAAAATGATTTTTGAGAAAAAACATTTAGAAATTCGTTTTCAAAGTCATTTAGTACCTTTTGAAATATTACATACGAAAAAAACACTATTTGGACAACTGGATCTCGAGGATAATGAAGATCACCCCGATTTAAATGATTTATCAGGTTAAAGTTGTCTTCAACAATAAGTTCTTCATTGTATATTAAAGAATTTTTGCAGTAATTACATTTTAATTTTTTTAAAGCTATATGACTGCAATATCCCGCTAAATAACTAATTACAGACATTTGGCTTTTTAAATCGTCTATTTTATTAGAATAACCCTCAACACTGCCTTCATTATGATCAGGAAATTCGTGGGGTGATTCATAAAATTTGTCAATGTTTAAAGTTCCAAAATTGGAAGATTTTAATGTTAATATTGACTGAATTCTAAGTCTTTTTTCAGATTCATAAAGTTGCCTTATCGAGATATGATAATGCCCCCCAGCCAATTGTCTGTATTTCCCAAAACGATGTTCTAAAGGATCGGTTTGCAGTTTTCCCAAAAGCACATAGTTTAAATTTAGTTCGTCAAAACAATATTTAATAACTTTGCACATTTCATAAACAGTATGAGTTAAGGCAGTGTGAGTCTGCCTTGTTAGTTTGTTAGTAAATTTTGCAGATTGCCAAGTGTCCAACCAATTAATCATATTTTTCAGAAATTCTACTTTTGGATCATTTAATTTATCTTTTAATATAGGTTCCTGAAAGAGATCACGCAAACGCTTTCCTTTTAGTGGTGTTTTTACATTTACAATACTCCACCAATTTATAATAATTTTTAAAAAATCTGCAATATCTTGTGAATGGGGAATATCTTTTCCATAGTTTTGTAAGCCCTCAACAACAAATGGATTAAAAATGTTTAATGCTAATTTAACATTTTGTCGTTCTAAACTGGATGGGTAACGAGCTTTTAAATTTAAGAGATAGCCGAATTTTAATAATTTACCGTTTTCTAACTCGTGCAATTTTTTTAATGAGGAAAACGATGCGCATTTCTGATCGTCGGAGCCGGTAAAAAAGTCAGGATAGGTGAATGCCTGATTCGGATTTGAATTAAGCCAGTTTGTGTAAATATATTTTAAGAGGTGGACAGAATCAAACAAATAGAACAAAGGTCTTTCTGGATTAACAGGATGTTGATATACAATGCTGAGTTCTTTTTTTAGTGAAAAATTAGACATAGCTTTCTCATTTATTGAATTATTATCGCTAAGTACACAAAACACTTTATAACCAATATCCTCTAAACGAGTTATAATAGTTTTGATAAAATTGAATAGTAATTCGTGATTAATTTTAGATATAGGAGCGATATGAACAACTTCTTTAAAATTTGAAGAAATACTAGTAACCATAAAGGTATGATGTTGCTAACGAATCACTATTATTTATTGCCGCTCCTACCACATTACCACCTTTATAATCTAAATATGGATCAATGTGAATTTCATCCATAAGTAAACTAACATATTTGTCTTGATCTTTTAAATATTTAAAGATGTTTTGTGCATATGTTAAAAAAGATTTTTTTCTCATCGATATGAGGATCAGTTAAAAAATTATTACAGACTCCTTTAGTTGTTTGAGAATGGGGCAAAATTATAGGTCCATGATTTCGTAAATATCTATATGCATGAGGACTAATTGTATATAAAACTGAACAGAAAACCCTAGTGGTTGTAGAATATCTATACCAGGGTTGCAAGGATTTAAATCAATTGATTTTAATCACGATTTAAATCACGATTTAAATCACTTGATTTTTTTAAATTTAAATCATGATTAAAATCAAAAATAAAAATTATAAAAAAAATAATTTGGGTTATGAAGAAAAATCGAAACAAAAATAAATTACGTTAGTATAGTAAATTAATTTATTACAAGAACACAAGAACACATAGATAGAAGTATTATTGCAGAAAATATTCAAAACAAAAAACAAATTTAATTGTAATATTTGTAAAGAAACACTAGTTTGGCAGCTTTTTCAGTACCTAATCGATTGCGTAGTTAAGAGTGCACTAAACCAAATGTTGAGAATATCCTCTCTACTGATGCAGACGAAGCAGCTGCACAGAGCAGTTGTGTAATTATGGGAAGTTCTTTTCAATAATATCTGCGTTTCGTTGTGATTTCCACCAGTCAATAGGTTTTACGCTTTTCAGGATATCATCTTGAAACATAATATCGTTAAAAGGCTCTGATTTGGCAAGAAACTTGATGATTAGTGGTAATAAACCACTATCTGGATACAGTTCTTTTGCAGTTTGTAAGGCAATATTTTTTTCAGTATATGTCAAACTTTGTGTTTTCGTTGGGTCGATAAGAAATGCCAGCAAATGATACGGGGTTATACACATATTATATCGATTTTTAAATTTTTGCAGTTGATGTAATGTCAGATTAGTTTCTTCAAAGTAATCTTCTAATATTTTAAATTGCTCTACAACATCTGAAATAGTGGCGTCGGTCTTTTGCAACCGGATGGCAATGGAAATTGGCTTAAGAATTTTGAGGTAATCTTCAGCACTTCTCTTTAAATGAATGTTTGAAATTTTTTCCCTGATAATACTGTCAATCTTTTCTTTGTGTTCTTCACTGATTCTAAAAAGTATGGGCCATGATTCGGTAAATACTTGCAAGCAGTCTGCAAGCGAGTTCCATCGAACATCACTAGGTATGACTAGTTTTTTGCCTCCTTCTTTGGCATATGTTGCAGATGCAAAATGATTGTTCCTAAAGTACTTTACGATTTGGACTACATGCTCTTTTATATCAACGATTTCCAAATCTTTACATAATAAATTTAGTATATGTGTAGCACAGCCATATGCTATTACATTGAATTTATCAGATGCCTTTATTTCATTTCGCATTGCAGACATGTTGCTGCATTATCTGTCACGAAACTACTCACTGTACAATCATACTCGGTTTTTAGTTTGTTTATAAGGGTTGCTGCAATTTCTGTTAGGTAGTCGGATGAATGTGGATGCCCAGTTGTATCTACAGTGTCGAATAGAAAGGAGGAGCCATTTTCTGCAGTAACTGTTGTACATACTATGGGTTCATTATGCACATTAGACCATCCATCTAGTGAAAGACAAACGTTACTTCTAGACAACCCCTTAAAGCATTTGCTTCTTTCTTCGGTATATACTTGATGAAGCAGTCTGCCTGACACATCGTTTCGACTGGGCGGTACATATCCAGGTCGCAGTAGTGCTTTAGCTTTCTTAACTTCGGATTGCTCCAGGCAGATGAAACTGCTATTAGTTGCATAGAGGGCTCTGGCAATCTGCTTATCAATTTCATTTTTGGCAGGCTTACTAGTACGTACAACAAAAGACATCAGAGATCCAGAAGAAGTTGTGTCAGTAATGTCAGTATTATCTTATTGTCAGTATTACATTCTTTCCTTTTTTTGTTTACTGGGATTGAAGGGAAAACTGAGTGCGACGTACTTGCTTGCTGAAAGTTTTGTTCAGTGTGAATTTGTGACGTATTTATGCTTGAAGTACGTTGTACCTGCAATTAAAAAAAAACAATATGAGGCTTCAATTGTCCATTACCCCTTACCCAAATTAAAAGCCCGAAATAATTGCACGAGTTGCTCGAAAGTTTCATAAACCGTAAATTTCTTATGCGCTTAATATTCTTGTTTACTATCTTCTATAGCCTGTTGAAAACGATTTTCTCCAATTCTTTAAGTTTTTCATCTTTGCTTTTTCGATGTGAAATATTTTTCATCAAGTATTTTGGACAATTGGGAAATTTACTAGGTACGCTTGTTTGTTTTAATCGTGGCAAAGTTAAACTAACTGAAACGATCTCACCCGTTTTCGTATCCTGTTGGGAAATTTTGTAAATAAAATCGCCTTCCTCAAAATGACACTCACACACTTGGCTATTCTTATTTGGAATAAAATTTTCGCGAGGAATAGCCGTTAACCACTTTCTGCGAAGATTCTCGTCTCTGGGAAAGCGAAACACTCGCGCTATTTTTCCACTCATATAGTTTCCTTTACATCCAGGAACACAGCACTTATTAGGCATTTTAAACACTACACTGTCGTCACTTATTATAGTACAAGAAAAATACATCTTAACTAAACAATTCAAATTCAACGACCGATTTTATTGAGCGCGTTTATTGACCCAAAGAGAGTAAACACGGAGCAAATGCAAACGCGACGTCCATATTGAAACAGGCGATTCTCTAACAGGGTTGCCAAATAATACGGCCAGTAATATGTTCGACTGAAAGACAAAAACTTTTACTCTCAATCTGGCAATGTCGCTTTAAATACGTCAGCCAATTGCGAGATTTTGAGGGCTGGCGACTGGGCAGATGTTATTGGACAGGGTCCAGAGCATGACGTCAGCATCGGTTTTAAGTTAAGCGCTTTGTCCTTGTATTGTAGGTGTTATTGGATCAGGTAGGCTAAAAATATATACAGGGTCCTATTTACAATTTAAAATTTAGAGTTACTTCCGGTTAAACCGGAAATGAAAAATTGGTTTTATTTAGTCATTTAAAGCGTGTTCTTATAACAGGTGCTTCACTTAAATTTCAAAAATTAATTCTAATAAATGAAAAAGTTATGGACTGTTACATGTCCGCTGTTTCACCCGGTATATTAAAAATATGTATTTGCAAAAAGGACTTTTCCCGGGGTTGAATGATGAAAATAAAAGTTGCGCGGATTATTGGA
Source organism: Listronotus oregonensis (assembly GCA_019359885.1). Taxonomy (NCBI): domain Eukaryota; kingdom Metazoa; phylum Arthropoda; class Insecta; order Coleoptera; family Curculionidae; genus Listronotus; species Listronotus oregonensis. The sequence goes on from JAHBCN010000330.1 coordinate 192,095, forward strand.
ACAAGGCAAGGCATGTTCCAATAATTTCACCTTCGACTGCTCTAAACATCGATTTGCTTGCAGCGCCGTATGGGACGAAGCATTGTCGTGAGGCAAAACTATGTTACTTCTTGAATACACTAATCAAACTTTTTGCAGCACTTGAGGCAAACAAAGTGCTGTGTACCATATCCCATTAACTGTCCGGTGGTCTTTCAATAAAACCGTTGTAATTGCCCTAATACTTCGGGACTGTCTAACTTTAACTGGATTGGGGTCAGTTGGAAACACCCGTTGGGCCGACTGGCGGTTTGATTCAGGCTCAAAGGCATAAATCCATGTTTCGTCACGTGATGATATCGTAGACAGCATTTGATCTACCATTTTCGTATATTATTAGAATTTCTATGCAGCATTTGGCGCCATGTGCTTTTATGAGCATTGGTTAAATTATGGGGATTACTTATGGTCCTATCAAAACCACTATATAAACTTTCTCCCTGAAAATGCAGAATTTGTTTAAACTGTATATAATGGAGGCATTATTTCCCTGTGGTTATAAAAAATAAATGTGCTTACTAATTTATGTTTGCAGTTAGAACTTTGAATATATGCAGGGCATTTCACCCCCCATACTATGGCAGTTTTACGTTCATATTTAATACAATAAAAGAATTATGTCTAAACACAACCAGAACTGTTTGGAAAACAAACCTATTGGCTGCAGAAGCAAATATTGCAATATTAAATGGTTTTAATGCAGCTTTTGTAACACCAACCCTGAGACTTTTTTCAAAATACCAGTCTTTTTATAGAAGACAATCTTAAAGTTCAAAAACATTTTGCCAAACTGCAATTTTACCAGGTTTAAATATGGTTTATCTAAAGTGAGATTTTGCGGTTTTAAAATTTAATATTTAAAAGTCAGGAAAAAAAATTCCAAAGTACAATTACGTATTTCCCGAATATAATTATATAACGTAATCTCAAAATGCCTACATTCCTGTTCAGGTCAAGCTTTAATGTACATAACCAAAACAAAAAATTTCAGAGGCATTGTTATATTAGAATTTCTTGTGACAACCCTAAAAATCAAATTGTATTACGCTTTATTTAGTTTAGTTTGAAAGTATTAGTTTCTTTTATTTTTCACATTTATAGTCGAGGATTTCAGATCGGATAACAAAAACGCCACGTACGGTCCTTACCGCATTAAAATACCGCCTCACGTTAGATTGGCGAAGTTTACCAATGCTATGGAGAGTCAGTTAATAGATAGCCAAACTATATATGGGTAGTTCAGAAGTAGTATTTGCGTGTATAACGTCATTGACAATAAAGAATATTAATGTTTAAATATAACAGTAAACATAAGTATAAAAATAGACTGGATCAGGTCAAGAGAGATTTTTACAACATTTCGCCTTTGTTTTAAAAAGACTTATTAAATAGTCTTGAATTTATTTAATTCTAAAGTAATTGCAGTTTTATCCTTATAATTTTTAATTTTTGTTTTGGTAACAACTATTTGGAATTCTTAATATATAACTATTTTGCGTTTAAGAAGTTGAAGGAACCTAAATTATGTTTATAAGTTAAGTACTAATAAATCATTAACATCTTTACTAAAAATTAAACTAGTAGGTGATAAAAAGTGCCTTTCTTTAAAATTATAAAATAAACTTGTTAAATTGTAACATAAATAATAAAATATTTTTCATCAACTTGCTCAAAATTAGGTTAAAAACTAATTTGTATATTGTTGTACCGTTTTTAACCAAAGCCAGGGCATAGTTAGATATTGCCAATTTTTTCTCAAAATTATCCTTAGAAGTAAGAGTATTTTTCATTTCTTAAAAGGAGCAAACAGGTCCGTTTTCCTCATTTTTTCTCCCTATATACGCTTCACGGTAAAAAAGGTTGTATTTATTACCTGGCTTCTTATAAAAACACAAATTCAACATTGCCTTCATTTGATTATATTATCCCACAGAATATATTTTTTAGCCCAGTCTGTAGATAATTTTCATGACTTTAATTTGTAACAGGTTGAAAGGTCTTAGAAGTTATAGAGGGTGATTACCTGAATATGACTGTATAGTTTTAGACTCGAAAAAAGTGTGCAGGGGTGGAGGGTGTAGGGTTAAAAAAACGTGTTTTTTTGCTTCTGCAAGCGCCATTGCTAATTTTAGAGGAATACGTTCAAAATTTTTCTTTTTAGGTATTAAAAAAACCTATGATTTGAGCCCGGCTTGAAATGTTGATAATTATTGCAAAAATATGTTTTATTCATTTCTGTCACTGTAAAACATGGGTTTTTTAATTCTTAATTAAAATGAGAGGTTCTAAAGCATGATCGTATAATTTTTTGCTAAGATAATTGAGTTTTACTGATTTTAGAGCCCTAATCTAGTACGCTATATCTTTTTTATTTATAAATATTTTAGGTATTACAAACTATCTTTTGCTTTTTAAAGACTTATATTTTACTAATTTAGATCAACGAAATAAAAAAATAATATTAAGTCCTTCGTTTTAAGCCTTGAAAAAAAGGTACTTTTTTGTTAATAAACAATTGGAGCAGAAGCGCCCCCTGCCTAAGTTAAGAATTTTAAAGAAATACGAAAAGCTGGCTTCAAAACAAATATTTTTGAAAAAAAAAAGTCTCTATAACCAGTAGGAATTGAGTTCCAAGTTTTTTTTTAAGTAATGATGAAAAAAAGATGTGTGTAAAGTGACTGATACTTTCGTCGGCGCCAGGGAGGTAGTGGTGGGGATAGAAGCTCTCGGACTGACATGCCGAGTCAAAAACTGAAATTGAGAGTTTAAATCAGCGGCGCGCGAACAAAATAGCGAATTTTTATCGGATCAAGCTCTTTTTTTTAAAACTAGGATAGAGCAAAAAGTTATAATTAATGGTGCATTGAGTTTTTAAAAATTATCATTAAGTTTTTTTTTTTTAATTTAAATCCATGCGTCTCAGCTCATTTTTAATGGTAATATTGAAGGCACTGTAGAAATCGAAAAGCCAGATTGGTGTTTATGAATCCTCCAATTAAAATGGTATTGGCGAAAGATCAATTAATATATCTGAAACTGAAACTAAAATTTAAGCTTCAGATTTATTAATTGATATGTCGTCTAATTGACTTTCAGATAAAAAAATTAAATATAAATAAAATTAAGTTTAATTGATTACACAGGAGCACAAAAAAAGTGGTGTGTGCTGGGTGTGGGTATAGGATTTTCTGAAGTATTTTTTGCCGCTGAACACAAATTTTAAGTAAAAATAGGGGGTCAAACAGCAAATAATCAAGAAAATGCATAATTTCAGATATTAACGATTTTTTTAAATGTAAAGCGTCGATATATCTTAAAAACTTTTAACGATACACAAAACTTTATAGGACATAAACTATGTATTTTTACAAGACCTTTAATTAGAGTTAAATAATTTTTTTATCTAAATGCAATATTTTTCGAGTTATAATCAATTAACCGAATTTTCAGGATTTTTTCTAAGGTATGCCTTTGGAAAAAAATAAAAATTAATATATTTTTTCTAGTTTTGAATGTTTATTGCAAATTTTAAGTAATTTGGAATTTAAATAAATAAAATAACTGTTTTTTTTAAATATTTGTTTTGAAGCCAACTTTCCATATTTCTTGGTTTAAAATTCTTAACTTATGCAGGAGGCGCTCCGGCTCCAATTGTTTATTAACAAAAAAGTACCTTTCTTCAAGGCTCAAAACGAAGGACTTCATATTATTTTTTTATTTCGTTGCTCTAAATTAGAAAAGTATAAGTCTTGAAAAAGCAAAAGACAGTTTGTAATACCTAAAATATTTATAAACAAAAAAGATATAGCCTTCTAGATTAGGGCTCTAAAATCAGTAAAACTCAATTACCGTAGCAAAAAATTATCCGATTATGCTTTAGAACATCTCATTTAATTAAGAATTAAAAAACCTATGTTTTGCAATGACAGAAATGGATACAAAAATATGTTTGCAATAATTACCAACACTTCAAAAAATGGCTATTTTTAACGGTTGGTTTTTGCATTTTTTTATTAACAAATGGACCAAATCAATTTTAGCCGGGCTTAAATTATAGGTTTTTTTAATACCTAAAAAAAAAACATTTTGAACGTATTCCTTTAAAATTAACAATGGCGCTTGCAGAAGCGAAAAACACGTTTTTAGCACTTTTAACCCTCCACCCCCTACCCCAACCTGTTACAAATTAACCTCATAAACATCCCTTATTTTTACCTACCGACTGGGCTATTTATAATAAATTTTGTAAACGTATGTTAAATGTTTAAAAAAACAGTGTACGTAAAAAAATAATAATATAAATACAATTGTTATTGATTCAATGAAATAACGAATATTATGTGTCCACCGCATATACTTAAAAGTGTTTATATAAAATGGAAAATGGAGGGATCAATATACTCCTTTCTTACTTATACTAGCAGCGAAGTGACCAACATGTTTGTTATTTCTTAGCAATTTTTAGGAGTTTTGTGAAAGTTTTTTTTTTGTGAAAGTATACACAGACTAAAAGCCCAAATATAAACTATTGTGGATGGCGAGTCTGTTTAACCCATTTTTCTACATTTTGTCAACAACTTTTAATATCAGGACACACAACTTTTTTATGATATGGCAGTACACACCATGGTTGGCAACGTGGTAGTACAATCATGGAGGTTGTACAAATAACTATCCATAAACTATTACCCATTAATGCTGCGTGTAGTTATTATATTTAGTCCATAACTAGAGTTAAACCATGATACATTTACTACGGTATATAGATCCGTATATCGCTTGTAGTCTAACGCGATGTTAAAGGATCCTGATTAAGTTGCAATGGAAATATTTTTATATGCCTCGAAGAAAAGAGGGCTAACGTAGGCGGGGTAAATATATTGTACCTTAAATGTAATAAATATCAAATTTAAGCAGTTCTGAATAAAAACCTGCACAAACACCGAAGAAATACATAAATGTATTTATATCGGGTCACGTCAATAAAACAAAGGCTATTAATAATTTAGTCATATGGTCTACTCATCCATCTGTCCGTTTACTCTTGTAACTCAAAGGTCCTTTTTATAAATTTAAAAACTAAGGCTAAATAAAACAAAATTTACAAAACATTGAATGTCTTTTATATATCATCAACTGAGAGCTGAAGGTACATTGTTGAAAAAGTCTGACTACAACTTGAAATAATAAAGGGTGTCTTAGTGATAAGCTAAAGCCCACACAATCGTTAACAGCTTGTTACTCCGTCAACTATTTAAAACAAATTTACCAACAAATCTAACAGAACTCTTGATGGCATCTGTTAGTAACAAAAATGATTACGGTTGCAGTAAAGAAAATAATAACTTTTGTAAAAAAAAAATATTTACCTTTTCAAGTAACCTTAATAAGTATATCACTTGAATATCACTATATTAAAATAGCTTGAATAATTAATAATATATATAAACATATATATCACAATTGAGGAGTTTTATTTAGAAGTGGTTAACTTAGTGTCTTTTCTAGATATATTTTATATTGTTTTGGTAAAAGTATTTATTACAAAATATATTTTGGATTACCCGGCAGGCTTTAAAGAAGGGACAGTCTCCAAGGGTGCACGCAAAATCAAATGATTTTTTCCAAACTTGCAGATTACGTAATAAAGAAACTCAAAAAAGCCTTTAAAAATAAATGTTTAGTTAATCAACTTCAAACGTAAAATAAATTTAAATGGTAAAAAAACCACCTGTACGTAAAAAAAATGTTTAGTATTCGAAAATCAATTTACACCATATTATGGTATTACTTCTTTAATTTTAATTTTCTAAAAAGGTGACAAAATTATAAATGCAAAAAATTCCTTTTATTTGTAGCTTAAATTTTCTAAACCTAAGAATTTTCTTGACTTGTTTACAAATAAAAACCAATTGCGAAAGCTAATATGTAATGTTTCAATCTTTAACTAAAATATTAGTTTTGCGTTTTAATTGCAAGTCCGAACAATGAGTGTTAACGAAAAATATATCACAAATATAAGTAAAATATTAAAACAAAAACCGTTTTATGAGATTAACGGCCGAGTGATGATCGCGTTGTTAAATTTAGCAATGGACTTAGCAATTGTTAAAAGTTAACAATGGTTTAGAATGTTTAACAAAACGTCATTGTCAGTATTATTCAATGATTTTAGTAGGTAACCTGTCAAAATCTGACATTTTGTTAAACATTCTAAACCGTTGTTAACTTTTAACAATTGCTAAGTCCATTGCTAAATTTAACAACGCGATCATCACTCGGCCGTAAGTGATTATGGAGTTCCATTGGGTAACATCAAATAAATAAATTAAGTCATAAAATTTATGAATTAGAACTAAGAAAAGACATAAAACTAACTAAAGGATGATTAAGAAACAAAATATGTTACAGTACACAAAGACTTAAATAGTTTCGTTTTTTATATAACTATTGGCTAAGCTCGATCTTAGGATAGGATTGCTTCGTTTGGAAAAGAGATATAAAGAAAGAAATAAAGCAAAACATATCGCATATTGCCATATATATTGTTTAATTTTTTATGCGTGAGGAGGCGCAACTTTAAATTTTTTTTTTTTTTTTGAGGGCAATACGGCAGCTATTTTACAGGCGTATCTTGACCAGCATTTCACATAATTTGCCCTTTTTAACCTTTCATGCTAGGAGTCAAACGTGTTTTAAAAAAAATATTCTCGCGGGCCAAATGTTAACTTTATTAAATATTGTTTCAATTTTTTTGGGCTGTTAGGCCGGCGTCGATTGTCTGGTTGACTTGACACGAGCGGTTGGCATCTTCAGAAGTTGCTTCCTGGTTGACAATATGCGAACTACTGGGCTTTGCGTGGTCGTAGCTCGTATTTATACGTTGGGGAGGCAGTGGGCGGGGCTTCGGTTCCAATCTGTTCCGGTCGGTTTTGTTCGTAAAGAGTGCAATTGATTCGAAGGCGGCACAACTTCGGCATCTTTTGACTCTTCAATCGGTGGTATCATCTCAGGGCTTTGTATTCTTTTAATTCTACTGGGGCCGGACAACAAGCCGCTTCTAGCCCGTTCTTGTAACTCAGCGCATTCTTTTAAATTAATTACATGATCTTTTACCACTTCCGCCTGCCCGCGGAAGAGTGCCCGTTTGTAACTGTCACGTTCTAATCTCCTCTGCTCCAATGTCTTGTATTTGGCATCCGGGACGAATGGCACCTCCAAATCTGCCGTATATTCAGGCGTGCCATCCCTCCAAGGATCCTCCGGAGATTCCCAAACACTTCCACAGGTCTCTCTCTCTGGCTCTGGTGCTCCCAGCACCACGTTCTGGTGGATTATTATTTTTGAGGTACCCTTAGTGGCACCCACCTCTGTGCTACTTTTAGAAAAGCCCATTCCCCCCTTGGCCAAAGTTTGATCCCGGTGACCGGGAATGAGAATTGAAGGGAATTTATCCCTCTGTCCATTGCTCTGGGTCTGAAGGGTGGCCGAGGCTTCTGGAGCCTGGCCTGCCTCTTTAAACCCAAGCGTGGTAAAATCTTCATTCTCCGGACATGGAGCCGTTCCCAATGGATTTACTCCCTTGGCCCTTGCAGGAATCGGCCCTTCTCGATCTTTTGGCTAACTGAGAGAGACCCATGGGATGTATTGCAAACCACCGGAGGCCTGGCCTCCGTCAGGTCTAGGTCTGGTGTCACTGTTAAGTCCTGCGTATAAGTAGGTCTGTCTGTCTTTAATTTTGTCAATGCCGCCCTTGCCCTTGCTCGGTATAGTACATGGGTCGACCCGCACTGTCAACCTGGGGCAGCAGAGTAAGCCTCCTCAGATCCTGCCTCCGTCGGCGCTGCTCCCTACGCTGAAGAGTCTTAGCCACCGCCAGCCTGGCAGTGCGGGTAGACGAGCGCTGACCTAAATGTTCGGCCGCGGGGACCACCGAAGGTAGCTGCCGCGCCGAAGTGGACTTGTTCAGCCCTGGAAGGACCCGGGGCCTGCTGAGCGGAGGCTGCCCTGTGCGAGCCAGATTTTAACAAACTAAATGGGTTTATGAATAAATTAGTTATTTCCCTTGAAGAAGCTAACTCCCTACAAATTAATTTCACAACCTTCTTATCCATTTTACAGCCAAAGAAAAACTAGAATTTACACAAAACAATTAGCTCAGCGGGTTAAATCTCCCAGAAAACAAAAACAAACAAAAACCAATTAAGAATAAAATAAAACCCCTGAACAAATTAACCCCGAGCTCACGCTACCAACCCTTCCCCAGTCTTTTCCCGGTTGCAAAGAAAATTCTAAACCAGCCGACCTCCAGGTCCGACCGCCCAGTCGACCTACCTGGCCCTCAGACTGCTCCGGCGGCGACCCGTCGTCTAAACCCTAAAACAAAAACCGCAACCCCGAAAAGCCCCCGGAAAATTGGCCCCCTAAACCCGAAATTAATTAACCCCACACTAAACGAAAAATCACCCACTAAAACTTGCGAAAGAAAATTTAACCCCAATTACTACGAAAAATGAATATTCCTATGGAGATTTAATCCAATCAGGAAGAGACAAGCATAACAATAGGTCGGAGGCCGAAGTGCTATCACAACGCTGTCCAGACACGCACTGTCGAATACCGTATAACAATTTTAGTACCCTTAATTATGGGGATCCACGTTTTGTTAATCTTAACTGCTTTCTCTTACTTATTAAAGTTGTTGCTATGCTTTTCTATCTCTATGGCTTTTCTGTAGAGTCTGGAGTGGTATGTCTATGTGGTAGCCAGTACTTGGGTCTCCTCAAACTTTATTCGATGGTCCGTTGTAAGGGTATGTTCTGCTACGGAGGATTTGTCTGTCTGCCCCAGACGACAGTTAGCTTTATGCTCTTTAATCCTGGTGTTGATCGAGCTTTTTTAGTTCCTATGTACACGCTTCCACATGTGCATGGAATGCGATACATTCTTGAAGACGAAAGTGGATCTCTTTTGTCTTTGGCCGATCGAAGGCATTCTTGGATTTTTTCGTTGGTTTGAATATTGTTTTTACATTTTTCTTTCTTATCAATCGGCCAATCCTGTCCGTAAGCCCCGGAATAAAGGGCAAAGATGCTTTTGCCACTGGCTGGAGTTGTTCGTTCTCCACGGGTCTGGTATTTGTTGGTTTCATTGATCTTTTGATTTCTCGCTCTGAATAACCATTGGCCCTTAAAGCATTCTTAATATGTGCAAGTTCAGAGTTTAGCGCCTCGGGTTCGCAAATTATTCTTGCCCTTTCTGTTAAAGTTTTAATGACTCCATATTTCTGACATGAGTGGTGGTTGGAATCTCTATGTAGATAGATATCTGTGTGTGTGTGGGTTTTCTGTATACCGTGCGGCCTAATGATCTTCCTTTACGCGTTAATAATACATCAAGGAACGCTAGCTTGTTGTTGTCCTCGATATTCATCGTAAACTGTATATTTTCATGGATGCTGTTAATGTGTGTCAGAAATTCTTGCAGTTTATCTTGTCCATGACTCCATATTACGAAAGTGTCATCCACATATCTATACCAAACTTTTGGCTTGTAAGGGGCACTGTCTAAAGCCAGTTGTTCGAACTTTTCCATGAAGAATATTCCGGGGGTTCCGGACAGGATTGGCCGATTGCTACGAAAGAAAAATGTAAAAACAATATTCAAATCAACGAGGAAAATCCAAGAATGCCTTCGATCGGCCAAAGACAAAAGAGATCCACTTTCGTCTTCAGGAATTTATCGCATTCCGTGCACATGTGGAAGTGTGTACATATGAACTACAAAACGCTCGATCAACACCAGGATTAAAGAGCATAAAGCCAACTGTTGTCTGGGGCAGACAGACAAATCCGCCGTAGCAGAACATACCCTTACAACGGACCATCGAATAAAGTTTGAGGAGATCCAAGTACTGGCTATCACATCGGCATACCACTCCAGACTCTACAGAGAAGCCATAGAGATAGAAAAGCATAGCAACAACTTTAATAAGAAAGAGGAAGCAGTTAAGATTAACAAAACGTGGATCCCCATAATTAAGGGTAAGTAACCGAAGCTCCGCTCACTGCCTCCCCAATGTATAAATACGAGCTACGACCACGCACGCACTTCTGAAGATGCCAACCTCGCGTGTTGGCGAAACGTCAAATCAACCAGACAATCGACGCCGGCCTAACAGCCCAAAAACCATTTAAACATTGGACAATGGCCGCGAAAGCCTTTCACAGTTTATTTATTGAATATTACTGTAAAGCTTAAAGTACCGAAAAAGTCAAGGTGTTATGCTCTTGCCTATCCTGTGCCCACTTCTCAAACAATTTTAAATAATTTTAAAAGTTTTAAAATGTCGGGTTGTATCCGTAATTGTAAAAAAATATTACTGCCATAGGAGAAGGCTTTTTAAACATTTAATTTAATTTTTTGTCAGCATTTGGAGTTTAGCGTTTTATATTATTTTTGAGAATATTATTTTATTTTAGTGAGTTTATATGAGATTTGTATTTTTTTCGAGAAATATTATGCTCTATTTTATTTTTAAGAATTATATTTTATTTTAAAGATTTTATTTGGGATGTATTTATTATTTGAAATAATATCATGTTTTATTTTATACTGAATGCATTTAAAATATAAACATTGAAAATCACTGTTATCTTTTAATTTATCTTACAATAACATTCAAAGCTAACAATAATTTACCAGCCCTGCTTGGATCTAAAATACAATGTTTTTATTCTCACGCTCTCAATAGTCCTCATAAAATAATATGTATATAAATCTATTATAAAAATATTTGTTTTTTTTTTTCAATTTATTGTTATATATTTAAATAAATATTATTTATTTTTTTGCAAAAAAAACATAACAATGGTAAATACTATTTCACTTTGGCAAGTAGCAAAAGTTTTGTAAAACAGGACATATTTGAATTAAAAACTTCGCTTTTTACTTAAAAAATTATCTTTTTTAAATTATTTTCTCACTTTTTCTTTATCCCTCCAAATGGTTAAGTCTTATGTCAATTTTGGCACACTCTATTTACAATTGTATTTTTTAGACTGCTTCTCTGTATCAGAGTCCTAGAAGAACATCGTTAATATCTAATCCTCATTCTTCACCACAAGTGAGAATTACAATGGAAAAAACCACCCAAACTGACAACAAGTTACCTAAGTGGAAACAATTTTTATATTGTTTAAAAGGTGATGATAAATTTAGGAAACAAAGACAACGAGAGGCTGCCGCATTAGGTAATCGTTTTAAACAAATAATATTTATGTTTAAAAAAAAATTAAAAATGATTTTTTACTACAATTTGGCTTAAATGCCGTGTCGTTGGTTGATAGATCAGAGATTAAAAGATCAAGAAAAGAAAGTTGCTTAGTGACCTCGACTTCTCAGGTAAATTATATGTGTTGGTGAATGCTATTTAATTCTTTTTGAAAGCGGTCGAGATTGGATCTTCCGTATGACCATATAATAAGGATGTCATCCACCTAGCGATTCCAGAAAATAATTTTGTTTTGGTTTTTTTAGAGCCATTTATAAGTTTGCTGTGACAGATGAAAGTGATGATCCCAAAGGGGCAATGTCCATCTGTCGGTAAAAGTTATTTTCATTGGAAAAGTACGTATTTTAAAGCCAGTATTTGAAGAGCTGAAGAATGTGCTATAGAAGGTCCTCGTTCAGATTACTGATTCAGTGTTCCTTTTAGGAATACTACTAATTTTTCTTGAAACACCAGTGTTCTTTTTAAAAACTCTTATGTTATTTTTAGGAATACCTGTGTTCTTTTTGAAAACATTCTTCTCCGTTTTTTGGAAACACCACAGTTTTTTCAGGGTATCCGTGTTTGTTTCAGGAACAGTCCTGGCATATGCTTGGGGAGGTCAAGGAGACACAGTTCACACCACTACTTTTTAAAATAAACACTTTTGAAAAATAATTAAATTAAATTTTTGTTTCTTTTTATAAACGTTGGTAATCATTTTAATAACACTTTCTTTACTGCAAAAATACGATTTAAAAAAAAAACAAGGTAGTAATTGCAGAAGCAGGGTGTTCCTGAAAAGAACTAGGGACTTTCTTGATAAAGCTTTTGTTAGTTTCTTCTAGCAGGTTGATATTATTACGGGTGTTGGTTTCAAATTTAAGTACCATCAATTGTTTTTATGTGTTTATAATAAAAATTGTAAAATGTTGTTTTGGCCCAGTCTAAGATTATATTATTCATCAATTCATCAATTATTAATTCATGGGTTGATTTAAAGAAATATCAAAAGCCAGCTCGAACATAACAAGTATTTTTTGATGAATTCATAAGAGCTTTGATTACTGCCTCTCGTCAAAGTCTATTTTTTAAATAACTAATTAAAGCATTTTAAAAGGTCCTCCAAATACAAACTCGTTGGTGAAATCTTGATATAAGACACTGCTGTAACACCCTGTATGTGATCTTCATCATTAGAATGTTGCATACAATCTCAATATGTAATTTAAAATTAGGGTGCCCTTATATTTGTTTTTTATTATTTAATAACAAATAATAAATGTCATATCTCCACTACTAAAGGTATTACAGTTTTAATCTTGGGCAAAAAATTACTAAACTGTCTGGTTTATATGTTTCACCAGTATTTGACTACACTATTATTCTATTTACCATACTAATTGCTTCTTGGTGACTCCAGCTTAACATTGACAATTCATAGCGCCCCTATTGAAATTTTAAATTCGTTGAATTTAATTGATAACTCCCGAACGCGAATTGATAAATACACCTTTCTTGCGCAAAACCAAAAACTAGTATATATTTACATATTTCATTCACAAATTGCATATTTTTTGACAGATAACAAGTAAAAAATAACAAGTGACTGCTGCACGTAAGCTAGTCTCTTCATTTTCAATGACCTCAACTTCCAACTAGAGCTATTTACTAACAGTTTTTTAAACCCTCATTGGAACCGTTTTTAATTAATTTATTTTCATTTAAAAATCGGTAATTAATATGCTTAGAATTTTTCAAAAAACTTAGGAAAATGCAAAAACATCAATAATTAAAATGTTGACGACGATTTCTGCTACATATATTTTAATTTTAGGTATGTTAAATATGTGTAATCAAAAATGAAAATCAATAAATACACCTAATCTACTAAATTTTTTTCTAATTTGTAATTAATTTATTGCAGTATTTGCAAAATATTTGTATAAGTTAATGGCAAAGGTAAAAAATAAAAATTAAATTTTCTTTTTTAGAATCAAACAAGTCCGGCAGTCATCATGCCATTCGACATGTCAACAGCGTATCCCTAATAGACAGAACTGCAAGAGTTATATTTCCAGCATCTTTTGGGTTATTTAACCTTTTCTACTGGATGGTGTACATTATGACCCAAGAGAACTTTAAATGGGGAGATTATAAATTAAATCCACAAAGCCATTAGGTTTAAGTATAAAACATACAAATTATAGTACATCTTAAGACAGATAATACATTATTTTAAATAGGTATATTCTATATTTCTTCACACTAAAATTCAAAATGTAGATCAAAGCTGTGACCAAATATGGAATTTTCCATGTAAATGGTGAGAGCGTAATGTTCGTCTATGGGGACAAAAACATACATACATACATTTTTTCAAATGAATATCGAATTTAGGCGTTAAACCAATTATAATCAAAATGGATCAGTATTTACTAATACATTTGGGCGGGCACGGTTGACCTAAGTTATGACGTTATAATTTATGCTAATGGTATATAATTTATGTTAATGATATCACCAAATCCTGCCTCACCAATTTTAACCGCCGCTAATACTATAAAATATTTGGTAGTTTGCCTTAATTCGATGAATTAATAATAATTAATTCTTTAAAGAACCATGCACACTTTAAATGGGTTTTTGGCGACCGGTAAAAATTAACCAAATTTTAATATGTTATTAAGGACCTCAAGAGAAGCATCTTTAATCATTGCACCACAACTCTAAAACAGGGTGAACCTGGCTGGTATAATTTGTGTCTTGTCAATTTAAAAAATAATGGTTTGCTAAGTATTACCTGTATTTAAATAATAAATAATAGTAAACTTTTACATTTTTTTTTCGGTATATTAACTTGTTTAACACACAAAGTGTTTTAAGATAAAATAAAACTACAGGGTAAGCCAAAAAATAATATTACATATCCTAAATAATCTCTTTATTACATTATATTTTGATTATAGGTAATATGGGATGAAAATAAATAAAATAAATAATTTAAACAACAAATACAATAATCAGATTACTAAATATATATAAATATAATATATATATATATATATATATATATATATATATATATATATATATATATATATATATATATAAATATATATATATATATATTATATATATATATATATATATATATATATATATATATATATATATATATATATTATATTTTAATAAATTTTTATTGAAAATTAAATGTTTGTTTATATTTCCTTTATTATTTATTTTATCTAAAATGTATATATATTACTTTTTGACAGTTTTGGGAGATTTTTTCTGTATCTCCTGTTGTTGTATGTATATAAATAAACTTGTTTTATATTTAAATATCTCAAGAACTATAAAAGCTATAGAAAAATTATGTATTCTTATAAGATCTTTAAAGTTATATAAAATTTCGTATAAATCCAATACTTTTTAAGTTATAAAAAATCAAATATTTAAGACTTTTTAAGTTTTAACTCAACTTTTTTACTTTAATATTTTTGAAATCAAAATTTTTGTTACTGTTTTCGAGATATCAAGAATTGTGTAAATCACCACACACAATTATTGATTATTTCTTTAAGAGCATTATTCAAAAAGATAATTATTATTTTTAAAAAGACTATTATACAGAACCTTTTATATTACTTT